>JANAVB010021399.1:9144584-9274080 GCA_029216955.1 Iris pallida
ATTCTCATCACCCACTTCACGCTTTCCAGTGTCAACCCCTGGGTTGCTTGTGAACCGACTCAGCATTCCCACGACGAAAGCTATGTCAGGCCTTGTGGCAGTGGTTGCGTACATCAAACTTCCGATAATGTTAGAATACTCCAGCTGCCTGACGCTTTCCCTCGAGTTTGGCTTCACCTTCTGATCACACCTGTATGGCATATCGATCCCTGGAAGATCCTTATACCCATAGCGTGTGAGCATCTTCTCAATGTAGTGAGATTGTGACAGCGCTACTCCAGTGTCTGTCTGGATGATCTTTATGCCCAAGATAACATCTGCATCCCCCAAGTCCTTCATACTGAACTTGGTTGAGAGGAACTTCTTTGTCTCTGTGATACAGCCTATATCCGTACCTAGGATTAGCATCGTCCATGTACAGACAAACGATGACTCCTCTTCCATCAACGAACTTTGTGTAAACACATTTGTCCGCCTCGCTGACTCTGTAGCCGTTTGATCTAATAACTTTGTCAAACTTCTCATGCCACATTTTGGAAGCTTGCTTCAAACCATATAATGATTTCACCAACTTGCAGACTTTGTCTTCAAGACCTTTGACGACAAATCCATCTGGCTGTTGCATGTAAATCTCTTCGGTCAGCTCCCCATTCAGGAATGCTATTTTTACATCCATCTGATGTATCACCAACTTATGTATAGCTGCTAGAGCGATTAACATTCTGATGGTGGTCATCCGAGCTACTGGAGCGTATGTGTCAAAGTAGTCTATCCTCTATTTCTGAGAAAATCCCTTAGCTACCAGCCTGGCCTTGAACTTGTCAATAGTTCATGCCTTCATCTTCTTTTGAAGATCCATTTACATCCGATGGGCTTTTCTCCTTCAGGTAGATCTACCAACACCCATGTGTTATTGGAGGTGATAGAGTCAAACTCGTCATTCACTGCCTCCTTCCAGAAGATAGCATCTCTGGTCTTCATCGCCTCATCATAGGTAAGCGGATCTGCTTCCACATGATAGGTGACAAAGTCATCTCCGAAATCTTTCGGTCTCCGCGCTCGCTTAGCTGACGGTTCTGCGAGGTCTGGTACAAGAGTTATTTCATCAACAACAGCTTCTTCTTGGACTACTGGTCCATATGAGATTTCAGTCTCATTTGTACCTACATCATTTTCTGGAATGTCCGAAAGAACAATATTTTTGTCTTTTGCAAACTTGTCTTCAAAGAATTCAGCATCACGAGATTCGATAATATGATTTGACTCAATATCAAGAAATTCCTAGCATCACTCTTCTCGGCATACCCCAAGAAGATCGCCTTCGTAGTCCTTGTCCCTAGCTTCTGAATCTTCAGATCTGGGAGCTTTACATACGCCAGACACCTCCACACTCGAATGACATTCAAGTTTGGTCTGACTTTGAACCAGAGTTCATGAGGAGTTACGTCCAAAGTTGCATACGGCACTCTATTTAGAATAAAAGTGGCCGTCAATGCAGCTTCTCCCCAGTAGAATTTAGGAAGACCCGCGGTTAGCAGCATTGAGTTCATCATTTCTGTCAATGTTCTGTTCTTCCTCTCCGCTACTCCATTGGATTGAGGAAAATATGGAGCGGTAGTCTCGCATATGATTCCATGCTCTTTGTAGAATGATGCGAATTCATGATACCTGTACTCCCTACCTCGATCACTTCTTAACCTCTTGAGTTGTTGTCTAGTCTGCCGTTCAGCTTCGGCCCTGAACTCTCTAAACTTCTCGAAGGCTTCGTCTTTAGACTTGAGCAAGTAGACGAACGTGTATTTTGAGAAGTCGTCGATGAAGGTTATGAAATACTTCATCTCGGCCTTCATGGAGAAATGTTTGAAGTCACAGATATCGGAGTGCACCAACTCCAGAAGATCTGTGCTTCGATTGACCCGATGAAAGGGTTTCCTAGTGATCTTCGTCTAAGAACACACTTCACACTTCTCCACCTTACCCCCACATTTGGAGATAAGTCCTAGACTAGACTTTTGTTAATTCTTTTACAATGAACATGTTCTAGTCTATTATGCCACAACTCAAGAGAATAATCAGAAAATACAACTGCATTAATGTCATCAAACTGGTTGACAAGCTGAATTTTAAATCTTCTTTCGGTTTGATAAGCCTTCCCGAAGTATGTTCCTTTCTTGGACATCACCATCTGACCAGCATTGATGTCCATCCTCAAGCCTGCTTTGCAGAGTAGGCTCCCAGAGATCAGGTTCTTGGCAATCGCCGGAACATGCTTCACACCTTGAAGCGTCAGAGTGTTCCCAGAAGTGAGTTTCAGTTCCACGGTCCCGATCCCCAGAACTTCAGCTTGGGCCTGGTTCGCCATGACAACCTTCTCAGATATCGGCAGGTACGTGACGAACCATTCCTTGCCAGAACAGACATGGCAAGTCGCACCAGTGTCTATCCACCAGTCAGAGTCAATCCCCACAGTTGTGACCTGTGCGATCATAGCAACAAAGTTAGAAACCAATAAAACCTTATTAGGCTCACCTTTCTCTGATTGTTTAGGCTTAGATTGCATTCACTCTTATAGTGGCCTTTCTTGCCACAATTGTAACAAGTCACGTGGGATATAGTCTTCTGTTGCTTGAATGAAGGACCCTTCACTTTTAGATTAGTGAAGTCCTTCTTGGGATGAGAAGCCGCCTGCTTCCCCTTGGGATCTCTCATCTGCACTAGATTGGCTTTAGCCAACTGTTTGGACAGAGTGTCCACCTTCTGTTGGGAACGCATCTCGTCCTCAACATGGATCTCTTGAAGTAGATCTCCCAAGCTAATGTTAGCTTCCTTTGAGCATCCTTGCATAGAAGGTACTCCACCCAGCAGGAAGTTTTGAGACGATCCCTCCAACGACAAACTTGTCGGGAAGGGGCATCTCTTCGTCTTCCAGTTTCTGACGTAGCTTCAAAATTTCTTCACCTGTGGCAACAATGGACTTCTCGTCCTCAAAGAGCAATTTGTGATATTTTCAACCACAAACATCTTGCTTCTGTTCCTGTTTCTTCATACAGTTTTTACAGACTCCCATATATCTCTGGCAAGTTCCTTCTTCGAGTAGGATTCTGCCAGGGAGTCCTCCATAGCATTCAGGATGAGAAGCCTGCAGATGCTATTTTTCTTCTCCATTTGGCCTGGAGTTTGGTAGCCGTATTGATTGCGGCAGTAGATCCAGTGTCTGGAATAGAGGGTTCATCCTCCAACAGAACATGATCAACGTCTTTTAGTTGAAGAGTTAGATAAACCTTTCTCTTCCAGACTTGATAATGCTCTCCATCGAACTTTTCCAACTTGCAGTAGTCTGATTGGACGAGCGAAGCATTAATGTTTTCCATCTATAAGGATCTTGCTTTGAGATTGTTAGTCTCGGGGCTTGATCAAAGATGGTAAAACAGATGCAACAGAGATCTATGATGATACAAAAACCAAATAACCCGATTACAATATGGAGGAGGAAAATAAAGAAGAGAAGATCTCTCGTTCTTCCTTGCAAACGTGTTGCAATTGGGACAGAACGAGGTACAATAATCTAAAGAAAGATGAGAAGAAAAATGCTGGGGTGTCAAAATACCGTTGCTCAAAGCAAGATTCGCCCCACACGAATTGCTTCCAGGAACCAGCAAGTTTGAAGAACTTGTGGAAAGCTCGAAGTCACCTCTGTTCTGACTCCTCGATGGATTTACAATGGCGGCAGCAGCTCTCTCTCTCCTTTCTCCTTTTCTGACTTATATTTTTTGTTTTTTCACAAAGGAGGTCAAAGAGAGTATATATAGAGAAGGGTGGAAACCCTAGCCGCCTCTTCAGTTATGAAAGATTGAATCAAATCCCAAAAAGATAGCCACGAGATTAATTCGAATCCCACAAAGATAGCAACAAAATTAATTCAAATCCCACAAAAAGTGGATCTGAATTAATCGCATTGAATCAGTCTTTCCATAACTGACTTGTAGTCTACACAGTCAGCGGAGCCCTCCATGCGGCAGCAGAGCAGCAGCCTGGCCGCATGAGCCTCATGGCCGCATGCCTCATGGGCCGCATGGACCACATGAGCCGCATGAGCCGCATGGGCCGCATGGACCGCATGAGCCGCATGAGCCGCATGGACCGTATGAGCCGCATGAGCCGCATGGACCGTATGAGCCACATGGACCGCATGAGCCGCATGGCTGTATGAGCCGCATGGACTGCTGACGTGCTAAGTGCAAAGTGCGCCAACAAAATGCCACATTACGCCTCATGAGCCCGAGTCCGAGTCGCTAAGCCCCTTTGGGGCTTAGCTCCAAATGGAATTAATCCAAGAGAATGACAAAAGCATTAATGCTTAATCCTTGGAGCCTTATTCTTACCTCCTAGTAAAATCACCCACATGGTTCTCTCCTTAGGGTCACCACCCATGTGCATCTCTCAACAAGACACCCAAGTATATATGTTGAGATAACTCATGGTGCATTTTCGATGTGGGACTAAAATTTTAAAAGGCATGTTGAGAGCTACCTCTCTCCATGTAAAGAAAGCACCAACAAGTGTGTCCCAATTGAGCTCACAGATGTACCAAAGGTTTAAGTGATAAGGTAACCTTTCACAGAAAACATGATAGAATAGAGTACAAATCACCTCCGAATAGTTACATTGTGTTGTTTGTGAGTTGTAAGAAAGAGATGAGATTGGTGGAGGGGCCTTAGGTGGAATTCCTGCAGTATCAGTACCTTCAAACCTGGAAACAAGTAGGAACAATTGTGTGGTTATATTTGGTTTCATGTTAGCCATTGTGGTCTTTGAATTGTCTTAGTTGTGTGTGGATTAGTTAATAATTCAACAGCTGCATTATCTCTCGAAATTGCCAATTAATAAAATTGATACCATACTTGGGAACATGGATATGAATGTCAGTTAATAAAATTGATGTTGTATGTTCATTTGTACATCATGGCAGCAGTATAGATACTTGTGCTCAGCTAATAGTTAATTCATCCTCATATATTGTCATTTTAATGTTTTGCAGAGCCATCCTACTGCGAAGGGTTTGAGGAACAAGCATTTCCATACTATGATTTGGGTGCTATATTTGGTAAGGATAGGGCAAGGGGTGAAGCAGCTGAGGGCCCGGCTGATGTTGTTGAAGCAATGGAGGAGGAGGAGGCAACAAATGAGGTGGTTTATGGTTTGGATGACATCCAGGAAAATGCGGATGTTGATGAGAATATGAGTCATTCACATGTACCTACTGGAGATGCTTCTACTAGTGGTAGGCGGACGAGGAAAAGGACTAAGACAACTGAAAGTACTACCCTTGAAAGTCTTGTCGATGTAATGAAGGACATGGGCAAGTTGTATGGAGAAACATCTGCAAATGTGGCAAAAATTGTCAAATGTTTTGAGATAGAAGCGGAGTGGGATTCAAGGAGACTCAATGTATTTGAGGAAGTATCCAAGGTAGAGGGGTTTAGCGATGCCGACATGCTAAGGGCGGGAGAGATATTGAGTAGGGATGCAGCTAGGGCCAATTACTTCTTCACATTGCCTTATGGATTGAGGAAGCTCTAACTCCAGGGTTTACTTAGTAGTAATAATTGAGAGTAGTTCATTTATATCCTCTTGTTGGTTAGCTATGTGTGGATCTTTATGCTACTTATTTGTTGTTTGTATGAATTGTCTCACGTTATTTTGGTTTGTATCCACCTGAATTTGTAGACTTCTTTGTGAATTGAAGATGCACAAGTCATACAATGGAACTTAAATCTTTCCTACTTGGTACATTTTTTTATTGCACAATCTCCTTGGTTCCTACATTTATTTGGCCTTTGGAACAATAGCTGCTGCACTTTGAAAATATTTTGAGTATGTGTTTTAATTTATTAGACTTTGACAATTTTTTCATGTGAGTTTGAGGAATAATATATTCCTAGGAATTTATTTATGGTACCAAATGCATATATTATATACCCGGGAATAAATTATATATACTCGGGAATATTATATTATGTGCCAAACATGGTAATAAAGAATATCCGGAAATATGATGCATTGAAATAAAATTCCTTGGAATATAGAATTCCTGGATATTTAGTATTCGCGTACCAAACGGCTCCTGAGAGTCTTGATAGCGACACAGCTGTTCTTGCTGTTTTCGCCACCGTATTTGCTGACCCCTTTCCTCACAACCGAGAAGCCGCCCTTGCCGAGGACGTCGACTACGTCGTAATCGTCGGAGAGCCTTTTGCTTCCGGATCTCGACATCTGTGACATGGCTCTGGATCACCTTGCTTACAAGGGAGCAACTCCTCACAAGTTACTTTACAAAATTTAGACAAATATTAGAATCCTGAAAATAAATCAAATCAAATCAAGAAAAACCTGATTTAGAAATCCTATTATCAATCCTCTAATATAACAGTGAAGAAACAAAAACAATTCAAGAGGACACAAGAACAAACACCCATAATTAGAAGCAATCAGAAATTCGAGATTCTCAATTCTGCACCACAAAAGTGCACATGTTCTTATCACCAAATGGAAAAAAACCCAAAAATCTAAGCGAGGCGGGCGAGCACTGCAGAATTCTCAATTCTGTGACATGGCTCTGGATCAATTGCTTACAAGGGAGCGGTGGTGGTGATGGTGGTGTTGGTGAAGGTGGCGGTGTTGATGGTGAAGGTGGTGTTGGTGAAGGTGGTGGTGGTGGTGATGGTGGTGGTGTTGATGGCAGAAGGCTGATCGAGGCGGGGGAGGGGGCATGTTGGGAATCAGATACGCCCTCCTACGCTCCGGTACCGTGTCTGAGACTTTACCGCAGCGAAAACTTAGGCCAATCCACCTGAAATAACCAACTCCTGTCTAACGGACACAAAACACAGATAAAGACAAGTATATGGCGTTGACTACGTCACCTGGACAAATTTCAATCTCTATAACTCAGATGAAATTACAAGATTGACAAAAACTAATGTTGAACCCTTTGCCCTAATAAGTTCAACCCCATCACCACACTCAAGAAGAAAATAAAGAGATTACAATTGAAATCACTCACCAACCCGTAGCAATCTCCCTAACCGAAGTTGACGAACTCTCGATTAGATCTCTTCTTCCTTCTGTCTTGGATGGCGAAGTCCTAAGAGGGACGCGCACCTCGAATCTCGACTTTTTTGCTGTACTTTGTGCCTCCACCTTCATCTCATAATATATGATGAGAAAAACTATTTTAGGTCATAATAGGATTTCTTAAATAGGAAACTCTCAAATAAGAATCCTACTACACCTAAAATATTCAATCAACATCTTATTTTAGAAATAGCACAACATTAATTATGTACATCCAAATCAAATATTTAATCAGATTTGGACTCCATAAATATGCTATTACCAAATCCAGACTGGACTCCAACAGGGCCGTAAGGCGGGGGAGACATGTGGCTGCATGTTTGGGAAGAAGATAGGCTAATTTGGTCCAAAAAATTAGATTTCCGTACATTAAGGTAAAGCACAGATATGTACCTTAAATATAGGTAACAAAAGTGGAGTGCGATTCAAAATTTTTTAAATAAAAACTGATGCTTGCTTCGTTACTTTATGTAGCCTCAAGATTTTCTTCTTCTTCTAATGATCGAATACTCAAGTCAATCACCTGCTACTTAATCGTTTTCTTAATCCTCCACATTAGTGAACGATCACGAGACAAGAATTTGTCACGACCCACCTATCGTAGAAATAAATGTTAGAATAATATAACACTGAGTATTGAAGCATTTTCTTTCCTAATAGGCTGTCCAAGCATAAGTGAGATGAGTAGTTTAATAACACTGAGTATTGAAAACAAAGCTCTAGATATTAGGGCTTAGCTGGTCATGTTAGAATAATATAAATCAAAAGCATCTTAAATTTGTTCCATAACAAACAATAATGTTGTCCAAACCAGCTAACCAAGCGTGTATCAGCATCATCATTAAGGAGAAAGGAGATCACACACCAAACATTATCAAACATCTTGAGACAAGCCATGGCGACAGCACCCATTCCCACATGGAAACTTCATTGTTAAATCCAGTGTTGTATGAACTGGGCTGACCGGCGGTTGGACCAGATCCAATTGATTTATGCAAAAAAAATCGGTTCGTTCCATTAAAATCCGGTCTTTTAAAGAGCCGTCGGTTTTTTTTTTTTTTTTTTTCAAAATCGGGGTTCAACCGCCGACCGAACTAGTTCACAATTGAATCGGCCAATTTTGATTTTAAAAAAAAAAATCAAAAAAAGATTACCACGTTAAATTTGGACCATTTAATTCTTGGTTCGTGTTTTGATAGACCTTATAGTTGTAAAATTAAACCAAACTAACATGCTAAGAATCAAACCAAACCAAGAAGTAAATATGAATACCTTACCTGTTTGAACTAAGTCTAGTTGAACCCCGGTCCGATCTATACCAAAAAATATTGGTTCGATCATCGGTCCGATTTTTTAAAACGTTGGTTAAATCTGTATATTCTACTGATAACTTAAATGTTGTTCAATATTGATAATGATCTTTAAACAAAACATAATCTTTCTGGCTTTTAAAATTTGTAGGAACTGTGACTATTTTCAAATTTTCGAAGCGTGTCGTGTCTATTTATTAATATAAATATATAAATCAAATTCTCAATCATATTAATATATCAAGGGATCCTATTATTGGCGCAGAAAAAAGTTGATTTACAGACAAACAAGAGCCAAGTGGACGTGAGAGTAGGGGAGAGCATTCGGTTTATTCGGTTCCAACCGACCGAATAACCAAAAATCGAATTGAACCGAAACCGAATAAGAAAAACCGAAACCGAACCGAATTGGTCAATAATCGAACCGAACCGAACCGAATTAAATCGGTTCGGTTTTCAGTTTATTCGGTTTATTCGGTTTTTTGGGTTTATTTGTGTTTTTTTTTGTTAATATATATAATAACTAAATATACCTAGATATATTTAGTATATACCAATAATTTATACACACACAATATATATATATATATATATATATATATATATATATATATATATATATATTTTGGAACCAGGTAAATTGTTTCTGGAATCGCTCTACTGGGATTCGAACTCCTGACCCCTCGGGCCGCATGCATCTCTCTTAACCACTAGGCAAGAGGTCATCTGCTATATATATATATATATATATATATATATATATATATATATATATATATATATATATATATATAAACTAAATTTTTTTATTCGGTTTTCGGTTTTGGACCGAAACCGAAACCCAAAACCGAAACCGAAACCAAATAAGAAAATTTAGTATTTTCAAAACCGAAACCGAACCGAATTTTTTTAAAACCGAACCGAATCACTTATTCGGTTCGGTTCGGTTCGGTTTTCGGTCCAAAACCGAACAATGCTCACCCCTACATGTGAGGATAAATGGTCAGTTCAACCATCTCCGTCCAACACGGACTAGAAATAGTCCGGAAGACTGGGGGTGAGCATCGGTTCGGTTCGGTCCAAACCGAACCGATTTCAAAACAACCGAATAAAATCGAACCGATTTTATAACCAACCGAATCGAACCAATTTTTCACAGAAACCGAATAGAACCGAACCACATAAAATTTCTGTTCGGTTCGGTTTTTTCCAGTTGGGCTGAATTTATTGACGGGTTAGATTTTTATAACAAATTTCCTCAAAGTCCTTTTGAAAAAATTATTTGCCAAAAAATGTAACTGATAAAACTAGCTCACACTATCTCTAAATTTAGACAGCACGCCTAGCATCAAATGACAATCACATGAACGTTAAAATGTTAAAATATTATCAACATTCAAATTACAAAGATAAATATAAATACAACTTTACAGTTTACACACAACGTTATACATTTATAGTCATACTCTACAACTTTACAAATTAAAATTATACATCATTGTATTACAAAAATTTAGTGAATTCAAATAAAAATTATACAAACTCTAAAACATTATAAAATTTTACAACATCTCCCATATTAATTCTGGATCCAGAGGTTGATCAGTATATACATATAAAATTACTATGTTCTGTAAGTCTCCAAAAGATCACTATGTTCCTCAAAACCAAGTTCATTTGGAAAATGAAGAAGAAGCCCAATTTCTTCCTACATTTGTATACTTTCTTACACATAAAGATGAAATAAACAAACCACCACCAAATGTTCTTGTCCGATCGACGAAATAAACAAAGAATTACCATTGGCTGAAATGAGGGAAAGATAAGAAGCAGCCATTAGAGCATCTCCAACCCTATTGTCTTGTTGAGTGTTGTGAGTCTTAGGTGGCTCCTATGTCGCATGAGCAACAAGACAATGTCTTGTTTATGTGGCAAAATTATATCTCAAAAGACAATGAGATAGAAAAACTCTCTCCAATGCAAAAGTATTGAGGAGACAATAAAAATTATTTTTTTCAACTTTCAAGACAACTTTTAAGACAACTACTCATGTTCTTTCTTTTTTCTAATATTTTTATTTATAATTGATGACATGGAAGAGAAGACATTGTCAAGTGCATTGTCTAGAACAAGACAATCAACTTTATAATGTCTTCTTTAATTTTTGCTACATAAGCTTCACAATTGACTTGACAATTGCATTGGAGAAGAACTTTTGAATAAAATTTTGTCATTCCTATGTGGCAACAACTTTTTTCCAAAGTCACAATAGGGTTGGAGATGCTCTTTATGAACACCAACAAGACATGCCATAAACCAAGACTTGGTTCCAATCTTTCTTAATACATGTTGACACAAATCTTACCATTCATCACATTATTTGGGTGGAAGATTTTTGTCATAAAGTAGCATGCAAAAGTTGAAATACAACACATTATCTCATGGTCATGCTAAAACCGAGAAAGTATCTATGCCAAAAATGTTGAAATACAACACAAATCTTACCAAAAATGTGTCAAGATAAATTTATGCCAAAAATGTTGAAATATAGCACAAATCATTACTAAAATCTACGGATGTGAAAAATGTATAATCTGAACACCAAGAAAGTATTTATGCCTTTACTTGGAGATCATGAATAAACAAATTAAAACAAAAAAAATCACATAATAGATGTAGAATAAGCCAACAGAAATCTGCATATCTGAAAAAAATAAATAAGGATTTAAACCCTAGCATAAACCAACATATCATCTAGATCTAAAAAAAAGGCATGACTTCGACACTACCTATATGAAGAAACAATGATTTTGACACACAAAAATTTATTTCAGACCAAGATCAAGAACAAAACATATCTAACAAATTACTTGTTGTAAAAACAGATACAAAAATAAAGGATGAAAGAATGATTAAAAGAAATAAGGGATAAAAGGGGTGAAGAAACCCTAAAAACAGATGGATTAAGAGAGAGTGAGGGCAGATGGCAAAGATCTGCAAGAGAATTGTGGGCAGCGTCTCTATTTGGGAGAGGAAGAGCCGAATTTGGGAGAGGAAGAGCCGAAGAGCGAAAAAAGTTCTGGATCTAGAGAGTGGCGAGAGCTCTTGGGGAGAGGGAAGTTTAGAGGCGACAGAAGCTCAAAGAGGAGAGAGAGTGCTGATAGGTTTAGGGTTTTCTTTTTTTATATACACACTGATTCGTTTTCGGTTCGGGGCTAATTTCGATATCCAAACTCGACAACCGATCCGATAACAGAAATATTTGAAAAATAAACCGAAATATGAACCGGTTTATTAAAAATCGAACCGAACTTCTATTTTGGTCTGGTTCGGTTCGATTTTCGGTTAAGAATCGTTAATTGCTCACCCTTATTAAAGACTACTTCCATGGAGTTAAAAGGTTAAAAGCTCCTTACTTCCGCGGTTCTGGGTGGACAACTACTTTTAAGGAGCTGAGCGTACAACTACTTCCGTAGAGCTGAGTGGACTGTTATTATAAATTTTCAACTTTGTATTTTAGACTATGAAATTAAACACTACCAAAATAAGTCGTTTTAGCGACACCCAAAGACGTCGCTAAAACGATAAATTACGTCGCTAAAAATATTTACCGACGCAATTACCGACGTTTTGGGCTTGTCGCGGAAACGTAAGTCGCTGATCTTTAAAACGTCGCCAAACATCGCAAGTACCGACGTTTACCGACGTATAAATACGTCGGAATATTACCGACGTCTACCGTCGTATCGTCGGTGTACTAGCGACGTTTTTAAAGTCGCTACACGTCGGTAGCATCCTGGGAATTTACCGACGTTTACCGTCGTTTAAAATGTCACTAAATGTCGATAATTCCTGGGATTTTTATCGACGTGTAGCAACGCTTATCGACGGTCTCCGACTTATAAGGACGTTGGTAAACGTCGGTACCCTGGAAAATTTTTCAGATTTACCGACGTTTACCGACGCAAACGTACGTTGGTGGACGTCGGTAAACGTCGGTAAATCTGAAAAAAATAAAAAAATAAAATACAGAATGTCCTTTTCTTCCTGCAGTTTAAAAATATAACCATAAAGACAGTATAACAGATATTCTTTTCTTCCTGGGTTCGACGACCCCTTCGGTGGAACACTCAACACCGGTAAACGTAAACCACAGAAGCACATTAACATCCAATTGAAACGAATAATAACATAAATGAATAATAACATCCAAATACACCAAATAACAAAGTCTACAACCAAATAACCAAAGTCTACACACAACCAACAAATAGAATAGGATCCAACAAATAGGATCCAAACATCCAAGTCTACACAACCAACAAATATCCAAGTCACAAATAGAATATGATGAAACAAACACAAACAAACAGTCCTAACTAGGAATACTAGGAATCTGGTACAGGAGGGGCACCGCCGTGACGAAGGGATAAGAACAACTCATACTCCTCAAGTGAAATCGATACCGATGGAGCAGGCAGTGACGTCGGTGGAGTCGGTGTCGAAGAAGAAGGCGGTAGAGGCGGCGGAGTCGACGACGATGAAGGCGCACCCGGAGGACCAGCACGCTCCAACGCTGTAAGTCGTTGGTGGTATGAATCCATAATAGATAACATTCTATCACTGCTCTGGACCATCGAATCCTGCGCCAATCTCAGCCTCTCGGCCATGGTCACCTGTCCTGTCTGCAGCTCCGTCACCGTACGCTCTAACCCTCCAACGGTGCGCTCTGTCCTCTCAGTCGTCTCCATGAGGTCTATAATACCGCGGTCGAGCGCATCCAATCGTGCTAGCAGCGCAGGATCGTCCGTAGGGTACTGAGACTGCTCCTCGATCCGTCGTAGCAGGTCGTCACGGAGAGACTCCATCATCTGGTGGACTCGGGCAGACTCCTGGGACGGCTGCGGACCATGCACACTAGCAGAAGATTTCCTAGAGGACTGGGTCGCAACTAGGGTGCCATAGGATCCCGTACCGTAGTACGTACCCCTACGGAGTCCACCAGCAGCGGTCGTCCACAGCTCGTCCGCAAACGGAGCTTGAGTGGGCTGTGAGGAAGTACCGGCCTCTCTTGCATCAGGTGCACTAGCAGCCGTCCGTTCCCGCAGCCTTTGATACTCGGCCTAGAAAGTATGTATAGTACTCTATAATTTCTAATTTCTAATTAATGTACTTATTATTACTAACTACATGAATATTTATTTGCATCATATTTACTAAGTTATACTAAAATTGATACGAAGTATTAAATTAAGATAACGTATTATAATACTTACATAGGTCTGCTCGGCCCTCTCGTCAATAAGGTCACCGCCACGACGATGGCTGGCCAGGAGACGGTCACCATGTCGGCATTATCGACCTTCCTTACCTGTAATTAAATATATTATCTTAGTAATAATTTATCGATTTTGTATTAAAATAATATTTCTAAAAGAGAAAGACATACCAGACGACGGAAATGTTCCGTCATCGGAATCGACCCACCGCACCACTTCGAGGCATGTTACCTAGCCGCCTTGGCCTTCTCCGACTTCTTCTTGTACCTTGTCTCGTCGAATCGAGCCTTCATCGCATTCCACTGATCAGGGGTGATCCAATCTTGGATCGGCTTTCCGGCACGATCACGATCCTTCTGATCATTAATAGCGTCGTGGATCAGATTGGCAGCGACGGCAGGAAACATCCCCTCGATAAGCTCGGCCCGGTACGGTAGATAGAAAAACATATCCCAGAAGAGCGCAAACCAAATATTTATCAGTTATATATAATATGAAAAATTATATGATTCATGTTAAAAGCAAATATATTTTAACCTTGAAGCGCGCAAACCAGAAGGCCTTCCTCTCGTCCGGAGCATCAGAGTAGTTAATCCAAGCACCACCATAATTATGCCTCAGCATGTGGCCTAGACGACTCTGTACCTCTGGGGGACGATATCTATACAAACATATTATATTCATGAAATACGTGACAATCATGGCTCTTCATACCTGTCAGTTTGTTCTCCTTGAGGTTGACGCATCTTCTCAAGTTCGAAACATACCCATCTGGAAATTTCAAACCTTGAATCCACCTACAAAGCCTCACTTTATCCTCCTTCTCCAGTGAGAAAATTGCCTTAGGCTGCTTCAACTTCCTATTCCCGTCCTCTATCAAATGCAATGCAGGACATCTACATATTTCTTCCAAGTCCAATCTAGCCTTTGGATTGTCTTTCGTCTTCCTCTTTACGTCCATTACAGTATTAATTATGTTGTCAAACACATTCTTCTCGATATGCATGACATCAAGGTTATGTCTAATCAGATTGGTGCTCCAATATAGAAGATCCCAGAATATACTCCTCTTCGTCCAGTTATGAGTGCGACCAAATTCGTCACACTTGTAGCCCGTAGCAGGCTCCTCAATAGCTCTTGGTAATTTACCTCTTCTCATATCGTGTATCCGGGCCATCTTGGCAGGAAATTAGCCTTCTCCACAATGCCAGCACGAAAAGCATTCTTGTTCCTCCGGTACGGATGATCCTTCGGCAGGAATTATCGATGACAATCGAAGAAGCACGGTTTGCCTCCGTGTTTCAAACAGAAAGCCTTAGTGATGTCCATGCAATACGGACATGAAAGACGACCATGCGTGCTCCATCCAGATAACATTCCATAGGTCGAAAAGTCATTGATGGTCCACATAAGTGCTGTCCGCATTTGAAAATTTTGTTTTCTAGATACATCGTACGTGTTGGAACCTACTTTCCACAGCTGATTCAACTCATCAATCAACGGCTGTAAATACACATTGATGTTCCTTTTTGGATTGTTCGGACCTGGGATAATAACGGTGAGGAACATATACGGAGTCTTCATGCACATCCAATGCGGTAGATTGTACGGGGTGACGATCACAGGCTAACACGAATACTGGGATCCCGAAAGTCCAAATGGGGTAAAATCGTCGAAGCAGAAACCCAATCTGACATTACGCGAATCAGAAGCAAAATCTGGATACTCTCGATCAAAGTGCTTCCATGCTTCTCCATCAGATGGGTGATCCAACACTCCTTCGGTATGTTCCCGCTTATGCCAACTCATGTTTTCTGCAGTTTCCTTCACCATAAACAACCGCTGCAACCGCGGCGTCAATGGCAAGTAGTGCATCGAAGAGGTAGGCTTCCTGGTACCGACAGACTTTCCTCTACCACATGCCTTGTAGCGATCGACACCACAAAATTCGCAGGCGTCTTCATCCTTATCGTCTTTGTAGTACAACATGCACCCGTTGCGACAGGTATCGATTTTTTTATATTCCATCCAGAGCGATCTAACCATCCTCTTAGACCTATAGAAGTCTTTAGGCAACTTCGCACCCTCATGCAATATTTCTATAAGCAACTCCATAAGACGGTCGTAGCAATCTTGCGACATGTTAAAATCGGACTTGATGCTCAACAATCTTGTAACCACCTCCAACGGTGAATGATCCTCACAACCAGGATATAATGGAGTCCTTGCATTCTCCAGCAACTTCATAAACTGTGCAGCATCGGGGTTCCGTACCTCCTCAGGTGCATCATGATCATCCGGATCGAAACTAGGTCCGGCCGCGTCAAAAACCATGTTCACCAACCCATCGTCGTAAGGAACGTTATTGTGGACATCCACATAAAGCTCATATTTCGATGCTAAAGACACAAGTTCTCCGTGCTCGCTCCACTGATAGTAATTCGACGTGAAACCCTTCGAGTATAAATGATACGTGACATCCACTTCTGGATGATATTTCAAGTTGCGACATCTCACATACGGACACTTAATTTTGGTACCGTCAATGTACTGAGGGAACGCCTTGGCAAACTGCAGGAACTGGTGTACACCCTCTATGAATTCATCCCGTACACCGCACATGTCATCAGGATGATGGTTGTACATCAACGAACGATTCCGCAGATAGTAATTCAGCTCCATATCCATTTGAGGATATTCTGTAAGATAGATACATATGCACATCGTTTAAACACTTGTAAAAGTAATCATGATACAACAAGTGGTAATAGATATGATGTATCCTATGTAGTTTTTTTCTCTCTCTTTACTGTGAACCTTGGTTAACATTAATATTTCCACACTTCTCTAGGGTGAGGTTGAGGTAGATATCCTATGATGCGGAATAGTCGACTGAATGAGCCGAATGAGAAGGAAGGAAGTAGGGAGGCTCACTCTATACACTCTAGGATTGACTTATTTCGTCGTTGATTTGACTTATTTTGGTAGTGTGAAATGTTAACAATATTCGATACGGTACCTCGAAGACCTAAATATAGAATATTAATGTCAATTGGTGTTTTGGAATCATAAAAATGATATACTAGGTCAATTCTAGGTCTCCAAGTTATTTCTAGGTCATACTAGGACAACTGGGTCAATACATTGCCAAACTTGGTCAAGTCTGTAACGCCCCAGTCCTAATATACGTAGGACTAAGTACGTAGACATGCCAGTTGTATACATACGAAGTACATGGGCCTTGTATGTATACATAAGCTGTAAAATATATCAAACCACAACTAAATAATCTTATCCACAAAATAAAAGAATAAAAGATAGCATATAATAAATTATCTTGGTACAATATGTTGGGTGGAGACACATACACTACCAACCAAATAAAAAGGAAGAAGTACATAATATAAAAGGCTAAGTGGAAGTAGCAAGGATAAACCAAGTCACGTCATCTTCGAATAAATGGAGAAGACCACGATACCGGCTAAGATACCTGCGGAAGACATGAACACACACCTGGGGAATAACCAGGTCCTCAGACGGACGTAGCAAGATACAGGAAGAATAAGCTAATATGAACTGTCAGAATAATAAAATAATATATAAAAGACTATCCTAGACAAAAATATGCAAAGGAGATTCTAACCGCCTAATGTGCAATTTAGAGGACAACTTTTATGCGCATTGGTGGGATTTTAGGCTATGTGTACGTAACTGGCATCCAGTAATCCGTATCCGTCCGTAACGTCCAAAACGTCAGAGGGCATCTGCAAATAAATTGTCACAGTTCCATCCGGAGACTGTGGTTTACCTGTTTGGATTCCCATACGCACTAGCGATTGTCCTCTCCCAATATTTCCCATACTGACCAATTCATGTCCATGATTCGTCCAGTTTTGTAACTGCTCGAGTCTCTATACCTTAATCGTAGCAGTTACGATCTATCCGTCACACGACAATAAAGATGGCCAGTCCATAAGTCATACCCCTAACAAAATGTCTCAAACCGTGTAGTGTCGGTGTCATGGCCAAAGGAGATATAAGAATATCTCCCAATAAGAAGGTAGTCCACTAAAACTCAGTTAACATGCATATAGTAAAGTAACGACTAATAGAGTCGCTTGCACCCAAGTGTGGCTTGGACGCACAATTTATAACAAAGGAAACTAACAATTTGAAACAAAGTAAATAATACAAAAAATAAATAATATGATAGTAAATTATCAAGGTATACCTGCCTGGGTCCTGAGCACTGTGGTGGCAAAGATCAGACAGGAAAGTAGGTGGAACAACGACTGCTGAGGAACTAAGGTCCAAACAAACATCTCCGGATGCTAAAAATAGTCTATTATCTAATTATATTTAATACTATACCTATTAGATTTATTTAATAAATTCTAAAATTAGGATATGGCATAGGTTTATGTATTAGCTTTCCGAAAAACTAAACGGATCGTATTTTCGTTTCCGAAAACTCCCGAAATCGCAAAAATACTGAAACACGTTTATTTTTCGGACATCTAATACTCAAATAGTTTTACAGTAATCTACAGAACGAATTTGTCTATTAAAATTTGTTTTTTGGAAACCTTACCTCGATATGCTTCTTTTAAAAAAAACTGAAGGCGAAACGGAGTTCGGAGCTAGGAGATATCGTCGTTCCAAGTTGCTCTCGCTACTAAAAAGCGGGGCTGAATTCTAATGACGAATTTTAGAGTTTCTATTGGACTAAAAATAATTTCGAATTATGGATGATAGAAGGGGGATGTATTGGGTTTATATAGGTATTTATTTCAGATTTATCTTCTAAATTAGATAGGATTTGATTTAAATAAATTAGAGTTTGCTTTATTAGGATAGGATATAGATAGAGATATTTTCCAAGTAGAAGTAGGATTAGTATTAATTTAAAATATAGTTTATATTTATCTAAATTATCTATAACATTATTTAAAATTACTATAGATAATAAATATAGTTAATATTTATTTAAACAAACCTTCATCTAATCTCATTTATACAAGCTGAAATATCTAATACTAATTTGACATTTATTCTATATTATATAAATAGTGTACAATATAGGTAACATGTAAAAAGTAATAAAAGTTATGAAATAAATCCTAAAATTTTGAGGAAAAGAAATTGTATAATATAGTTTAGATCCTTAATGTACTAGAAAAATAGCTTTATATATTTTTATACTAAATTCACCAATGAGCATTATACTAAATATATGTAAAATAATACAAATTATATAATAAGTCAATAAATAGTTATTTAAAAAATTCAAAAATTCTATAAATAATAATTTTAAAAAAAAATTAAGGGGTTTACAAAAGTCTTATCTAGATAAGGATTAAGAAGAGTTTTAATTCCCCTTAGATTTTTCACTATTTAATTCAAATTGATTTAAAAGTAACTCAATCAAATATAATCCAATGTAGATAGAGACTAGGATTTATTTAAACCCAAATAGATAATTCTATTATTAAATTTAAACCAATACATTCATATCTAAATCCAAATCCTATTTAAATATAGATAAATTATACATTTAAATTAAAATATTTAATTTAAATCAATAAATCAAATCACAATTTAATTTATCACAAATATATCCAAAATATCTTTTTATAAAATTTATATAATAATCAATTTCAAAAATTCTAATATATATTTTAAATATTAGTAGGAAATATCTTCAAAATACCCTTTAAATAATTTAGGTAAAAATAATTTCGAAAATAAACATAAATATTTACATATTTAAAATATCTTCTTGCTAAATAAATTATTATAAATAATAAAAATAAATTTTGAAAATATACATGAAATAATTTTCATGTGCTTTACACGAATAGAATATTCACATAATCTAGTTTTTCTAAATTACCACTTATTAAAATAAGATAGCCTTTAATAAATAACTAAAATAATAAGTTTTGGCAACCCTGTTCAAAAAAAAAGTTTTGGCAACCTCGATAGATACTTTTCACAACTTTTAATAAAAATAATTATTATATATATAATTTTGAAACCATTACCGATAATAAAATCAAAAACTATTTTTCTAAAAATATGTACCTCGCACATATTCGCACTCGACGAGTAAATACGAAAAAACGTAAATTCCCGCACGACGTACAATACGACTATGCGACGTATAAAAATAAAAAAAGCAATACTAAAATATAGTAGAAATTTAGGGATTTTACAAAGTCATTTCGAGCTTGACATAAGTCATAATGTGCAAATTTGAGGGAAAATTGGCAGGGTTACCACCTTGTCAACTGGGTAGTTTGTAGAAGGAAAAACTTCTTAATGTGCAAATCGTTCCTAATTACAACTGATAATGTTAAATGTTATACATAAATGTACATGTTCTGTATTTCACCTACCTGTTCATGTGTACCCATGGACTGAACTCTAATGAAATGGACTGCAACATGGTTATGTGGGCTGAACACATACCTAGGGTGGACTGAAACATGATATGCAGTGTGTTATAGACAGGTAATGCAATAGGCACATGTGGGCTGAACACATACCTTGGGTGGACAGAAACATGATATGCTCTATGGTATGCAGGACAGATTCATGTAAGTAGATTGATACCCAATTGTGATAAGGACTGTCCTCATAGGCAGTACAGGACCCGGGCTAAACCAAGACCCACTTCTAACCTGAGCCATTCCTCTTCCTTCGACTGATACTAACATCAATGGAAATTGTTACAACCATAGGAGTAGACTGCACAGTAGTAATGAACATGTGATAGATGCTATTTAAGGGACTGAATAATTACTTAACACCTGAACCTTACACTTGTAATAATACCTTAGCTAGGGACATGAGTAGGGCTGCAAACGAGCCAAGCCGAGCCAAGCTTTTGTAAGCTTGAGCTTGGCTTGACTAGAATTAATCGAGTTCGAGCTCGAGCTCAAGCTTGATAAATTTTTTATTTTAGAGCTTGAGCTTGTTTATATTAAGCTTGAGCTTGGCTTGGTTTGAGCTCGAGCTTGGCTTGATAAGCAAGCTTGATTCAAGCTTGATAAACAAGCTCGATAAGCTCATATCAAGCTCATTAAGCTTGATTTCAAGCTTGTTCACCTTTATTTCAAGATTAATGAGCTCGATTTCAACCTAGTTACGCTTGAATTCAAGTACCTGTAATTTAACAATTTATTTATAAAAATTTAATTAAAAAAGTTCCTTCATATCAATTATTAAGGACATATAAATATATAAAGCACACAACCATATCATTATACAAACATACATAAAATTAGAATTCAACAAACAAACGAGCTTCTAAACAAGCTCCTAAACGAGCTTCAAAACGACCCAGCTCGCAAGCTTATAAACGAGTCAGCTTGCGAGCTCGAACGAGCCGAGTACTTCTAAGCTTGAATTTGGCTCATTTATAAAACGAGCTCGAAAACGAAGCTTGAGCTCGGCTTGTTTACTAAACGAACCGAGCTCAAACGAGCTTTTATCGAGCCGAGCTTCGAGCAGCTCTCAAACGGCTTGGCTCATTTGCAGCCCTAGACATGAGCTCTGGTATTCGAACCCCCAATTGATGCATAGGTCCATGGGGACCCAAGCTCGATGATTAGCTCTGACATAAGTCAAAGTATCAAAGTGTTAAAGTGTCAAAGGGTTAGGTCTGGTCATGTCTGGTCGTGTCTGTGTCGCATCAGAAAAAGGGAGATAGGGTTAGGGTTTACCGACACAGCTTGGGGTTGGGTCGGGGTCGTCGGGGCTGGAGCAGCGGCGGAGGAGACTGGTCGGGTGGTCGTCGGAGGGAGTGATTAGTCGGAGGAATGGGGTAGTCGGGCAGGGGGTCGCCGCGAGCGGGAGATTAGAAAATTTTGGGTGGAAAAATAAAAAATCGATCGGGCCAGAACTCTATATGAAACGTTTTAGCGACGTCATTTAAAGACGTCGCTAACTGTCGCTATTTATTAAAACCTGACGACGTCATAAAAGTGGGGTCGCTAAACGTCGCTGAATAAAAAAAATAGCAATGTTTTACGACTAGTATGCGAGATCAGTTGTCCAAAACATAAATGGTGTCGCTAACTGTCGCTCAAACGTCGCTGATAGTGACGTTCAGCGACGTATATATAAAACGTTGCTAAAAGCACAAAACTTAGCGACGTATTTATCCGGAGTCGCTAATTTCGTCGCCATTATGACTTATTTTGGTAGTAAAAATATAAAATAAAGATCTAATCGAGATCGACGCTTGAACTTGGTTCAATGTCCTTAAGACAATATTCGTCCCGCACTGATGCTTACGGTTTAATGTCGATTAGTCTCCCAGGATACAACGATTATTCTTCTTTGGTAGCAGCACTTCACACTGCAGGAACTGGACAAAACAATGTTGGTAGTCTCTCTCTCTCTCTTAGACTTAATGTTTGATGGATGAATAAGTAATTGAATTATTCAAACACTTGTACTTTTATTGATGATAAAAAGACACAATGGAAATGGCACACATTTTCAATAGATTCATTAAATAGATTCATTGTGGTAGATTCGTTTAAGCAAGGACACACCTTTCCAATAGACACCTATTGAAAATTTACAAAAATTAATTAAAATATTTTTTTAATTAATTTTTTAAGTCAATTTTTTATTCACTTTTCCAACATGGATAACTGCTTCTGTGAAGCTGATTGCTGCGACTCCGCGATACCGCACAATGATACGCATTTCGTGCAGTTATGCGGATGTTGCTTCTTTCGTACCTCTGTGCATTGCTTCTTCCATGCTGTTACTGCTAACCTACTGAGCAGTTGTAATGGACCCTGTAAGCCCACTTCCTAAATTTTTAATTTTTTTTATTTTATTTGTTTATGATTAATTTTATGGTCAATGTGAGCCATGCCAAAGCTTGTAGGTGGGATATGACCATATTAAGGTCATATGACCTCTAGATAGCTTATATATGTATTATTTAGCCATTTTATATTTTTCTACAATTTTTGGATATTTTTAAGTATTTAATATTTAAGGTTTTATTATTTTTAAGGACTTTCAGGATTTACTGTAAGGTCATACGGGGGTATTTTTGGATCAAATATTTTTATTTGGGCTCTAAATGACTAAAAATATTTTCTAGAATATTTTAGATTTTTTCTGAATTTATTTAGAATTTTTGGAAATTTTTATATAATTAAAACCTATAGAAATTATATTTTATAGGTTTGGGAATTTACTGTGAGGCCACACGATGATATTTTTTGTTAAAATATTTTATTTATATTCTAGACACTTAGAAATATTTTCTAAAATTTTCTAGAATTTTTTTGGATTTTTCTGCAATTTATTTTGATTTATTTGGACTTAAAATAATTTTTAAATAATTTTTTGAATTAAATAAATAAATACCCAGAAATCCACCCGGTGGGGCCCACCTGTCGGCGCCAACTGCTACAGTGACCGCCTCTCTCTCTCCCTCCTATATATATATATATATATTATTATATTCGTCCACCCTAATTAAATTCCAGCAGCCTTTTGTGGGAGAAGTACTCATCTAGGGTTTCCGACTTCCCGAAGCGATTCCTGCCAACTCCGACGTGCTTTTCGTGCGCTATTTTTTTTTTGGATTCATATCGAGGTAAGCTTTCTGATTATGTAATTTATTTTCGTAGATATTATTCCTAAATTTCTGAAAAATTCGTAGAGTGTCGGTTGTTCGAGACTTGACACGTTTCGGTGGTTACGAGATTTCGGAAGGACCGGAAATCAAAATCATGAACCGTTTAAAGTTTTGGAAAGCTAACACAGAGCTCTACGACATATATTTTTTCTGTAAATTAATTCATTAATCTAATATTTTAATTTTCTGTTGAACTCAGAATTGATCGGTTGATCCCCGTTTTGGTTACGATTAGCCATAACGGAGATATCTTTTGACCAAAGCGTGATTTTGTGGCACGGTTGATTCCAACGCACTCGGGGCACTGAAATCTACCAAGGTGCACTTTCAAAATCTAGAGTTCATAGCGTTTGACTAGATAGTCAATGGCACGTCTTGATTTGCGTGCCATAGTTTCTAAAATTGGAAAACACGACTTTTGATGGCCAAACTTGTATGTTTAGATTATATTCAGATTATTATTAGGTTAAATTAGGTTTTTAAGTAAATTATTCTAGAATTAATTATTATTAGATTAGTAACCCAACTAGCCACTATTCCATGAATTTAGAACTAGAATATTAGAATTGATTTATAGTTTTCGTGCACGGTTCATGGTGCGATATGTGTTATAGGTTGACAGCTCCTAGATCGGCATCCCCTCATCCTCGACTTGTGACTACGGTTTGTGCAAGGACCACATGCAAGTATACCTTGCCTTCCTCTATAGTTTATTTACATGCATATTTCTATTATTATATAGTTTTACTAGTTGTTTATTAACATGTGTATTGTACATCGTGCATGCTAATATATATATAGTCCTTGTTTATAGTTAGCTTCGTAGTTCTTATTGGATTGATTCTCTCGTGAATCTGATTGGGTCGTGTCGTGTCATCACCTGTACTTGGACTGAGTCGCGTCGTGTCATAGGATGATTAAGTCATAATGGAACTGCTATACCTTGAATTCTTGAAGCTAACCTGCGAGTCCACATTAGGGGCGAGGGTTAGTAGCTATTTGTACTTTGATTTCGTGAAGCTAACCTGCGAGTCCACATTAGGGGCGAGGGTTAGTAGTTATATGTATCTTGATTCTTGAAGCTAACCTGCGAGTCCACACTAGGGTGAGGGTTAATAGATATATGTCTGTACCTGCGAGTCCACACTAGGGACGAGGGTTAGTAGTTATCTGTTCCGCACTTGCGAGTCCACATTAGGGGCAAGGGTGTTTTCTTGAAGCTAACCTGTGACTCCACATAGGGACGAGGGTTAGTAGTTGTTCAAACCTGCGAGTCCATACTAGGGGCGATGGTTTGAGTATTCTATTGATTATTCATTGACATCGTGACATCGTGTTATCTTATTCTCCTCCAGTAGTTCGTTTATGCGTAGTGGTTCTTCTAGTCGTGTATAGTCGTGTTTTCGTGTTGATTGGCCTTTTTCTGTTTATTTCCTGTATTTTCTTTATTGCATGATAAACTGCTAGATAGTCATGTTTTTATGTATCTTGCTATGTCCCCTGAGGACCTGATGATCTCTTCAGGTTTAGTGATTGCATGGAGTAGCTAGTAGTTCTGGATGGCGAAGGATTTGCGATTCTTGTGGGTTTCGGATGCGATGGTACGCTTACGAAATTCAGGTATTCGTTATTACGTTTATTATCCGCTCGTGCTTTTATACCTTATCATGAGATATCCTGTTTCTTGATTCAGTTGTCAGACTCTTGTTATTTTCTTTAGAGTCTTATCGGACATATATGCTAGTGGGCTGCAGACCACGATCCATAGTGTTCATTCATGTTTCATATTCTTATTGTGGATTGAGATATAGATTGCATTGCCATGATTTGGCAGTATACCATAGCCTTGATAGCGTTTACGTATTCGAGTTGGGCTGGAGTCCGTTTGATACGTAGCTGGCTTGCTCACGAGCTCGCATCCAGAAAGCAGATGCAGGTTGTGACACCCCCACATCCTTAATGGGATTCTGGATGGAAACACTCACGTTGGCGGTGGGTTGCTAAACACAATGGTAATAGGCCATTATGGTACAATCTTCCGTAAAAAAAGGAAGAGAACGTGGGTTATTCTCCTACTATTAGCAGATTATCTACTTCTTAGCCATGCGAAGCTTGTGATGTAGTTCCATGGAAGGTTGCACGAGGTGTTCACTCTACAAATAGTCCATGGCGTGGCTAAATTTGAGCCTTGTTCAATTCCCAAGAAATCCACTCCATGCATATGAAGAGACCTCCAAAACCATTCCTTGTGTGATAGTCATTCGATTCTGCAACAAAATATCGATCGTGGGCGACCCTGATCTCTCTCAGGCCATGTGGAATATGAGATACCCCTCAGAATCCACTTCAAAAAAAGAGTATTTATCGTCCAACTCGACAACAAGCTTTAGAAGTCTAGGAGTTCCAAATCGTTTGAGAATAACTCATTCATGTTGAGAAGAACCCATGTCTTGGATTCAAATCATCAACGAAACAAAGTGCTTGTGTCACGACCCGCACCCAATATTTGGGCATGAATCGTATACATGCCCAGCCTACACCGCAGAGTCGACGGTAGAACACTGTAACAATATGATGAACAACCACGCAATATAATATCTCACAAGGGCAAGACAGTAATTCTAAAGTCCAACTCAGCAACTAAGAGTGAAATAAATATGATCTCACAATAAATGAAAATCTAAAATCAAAGTAATCTCTACTACATATCTCAAATCAACTCATAAAATCCAATACGAGGTCTCAGCACTAACTAAAATGTCTAAGATAGAATAGCGGGATCAGATGCTGTATAATCCTCCTGATAAACGAGGTCCATCTCTAAGGCATCTCCCAAATACGGGCCATACTCCTCTGGACACACGATCTCATCGCCATCACCTAAAATTTTTTTGGTTACCCAGTCAGGATGGAACGAGTACAATTCGCTAAGTACAGTTCCAAATATATGAAAATGACTATACAACAGGGGTTAGCCTTTAGACATATGATTTATAAAATAAATGGAAGAAACATAAATAAACGAAATATCAAAAAAAAAAGAGAAATGCAAGAAAATACTCACCGACAGACTGACTGAAAATACCTTTGATATGTGATAGGTCTCGGGACAATTATGCGACACTGTCTACACTATCTACAGCTACACTGTCTATATTACACTGTCTAAATTACATTGTCTACATTGTATAAATTTTACTGTCTACAATTAATAAAGCAATAGAAATCACTGTCTACACTGTCTACGATAAATAAGTAAATAGAAATTACTGTCTACACTGTCTACGATAAATAAGCAATAGAAATCACTGTCTACACTGTCTAAGGTCAGATCACATATCTTTGGTACTTTACTTCCCGACACGACAAGGAACAAAATCATAAAACATAGATAATATATCTATCGACCAATCACTGGTGTATAGTAAAGATCAATAATAAAAACAAACAATAAACTGTACTCACCTGGCATCCCGGGCTGCTGGCACTGGTCAGAGTCCAATTCGAGATCCAATAACCCTATTTAAAGAATCACAGAGTCAAGATATAAGCCAACATGGAAAGTTGGTGTTCTGTCTACAATTTGCTCTATTGGTTTTAATATTGTTTTTAGTCCCTTTATCCCTCCTGTTCATTGTTTAGCCAGGAAGGTTGCCTAGTGTAGTTGGTTTAACCCTATTGGTGGACTTACTCTGCATGTGCCTATGGTTGAGGTAGTCTCAACTACCAAGTATGGGTTTAAGAGAATTTTTAGCATACTTTCAACCCATGAACATGTATGCCTAATTACCTTACTGATTTTTTAACACAGGGGATATGGCTCTTAGGTGCTTACTATAATATTCCTTTTGATGGTTCTCGACTTGTTGCTAGGGTTGAGCCAAAGTTGTTTCGAACAGGGCTATACTCTTGCAAATGAAAGCACAAGGCCAGCTTGTGTGATTACTGACCTGTACCAAAGACACTATAACCCTGAATATAGGGGTTAGTGAAGGGTTTGGGAATACCCATCATTAGCCATCCCATGGGTTAACTGTCTTTAACCACATCTACCAATTTACCCAAGCTTCCAGATTGGGACTGGTTCCAGCTATTGTATGTGTGTTGTTGCTGATTTCAGAGTATGAAATCAGTCTCGATTTGGGCTGATACTATTCAGTGTATCGTGCTTGATCTCCATTAACACAATTTCAGTTGGAAATCAAGACAGCTACTAGGTTAGCCTCTAAATACCTTATGCCCCATTGATGGCCCTGTTTCTTCACAGAGTAGTACTCCAGGACACTCCAAATTTCCTGTTACCTGATGGTTAGATCAACAAGTTACCTGGCTAAGTCTGAGTCTCTATTACTTATAGGTGTCAAAGGAATTTGGTCGAGTCTGGGTGTCCAATCAAATCCTGGTACATTGACCTGGTTGCTCATGGGTTGATGCTTACCCTTGAATATCCTGAACCTGGTGAGCATCTCTCCGAGTCTTTCAACAAGACTTAAGGTTCAGGATGAAGGGTTCCCATCTGAGCCTAAGATTCGAAGCAAAGATTGAACTTATTACCCAGGTTAACTGTCAGGAGTATTAATTAGAGTCTCTGATATGGCAAAATCAGTTTGACATCTATTGTATTCCCAGTATTTGGGTTTTAGGTCAGATACATTGACTCTTCCCTGTCTCTTCATAACCTGAGCATATCCTGTGATCTCCTGCCATACTAGACTGCCATGGTATTACCCAGGATTTAAGCAGAGATTACACATGACCAAGTTAGCCTATGAACTAGGCAGCATGAATTCATTTAGCAGTATCCATTGGTACCCACCTCAAGTTCCTACAACCTTACCCACTACCAAAATAAGTCATATCACCGACATAATTAGCGACGCCAATTTAAAACATCGCTAATATTTTTGGTTTTAGCGACGCCAAATTTAAGCGTCACAATACGTCGCTGGTAGCGACATACAGCGATATATTACGACTACCTATAGTCTAATAAAAACCAACGTCGTTGATTTGTCGGAAAACGTCGCTAGTTTTATCACTTCAGCGACGTTTAGCGTCGCAAAGGTTATAACGTCGCCGAATATTAAACCAATACCGACGCTTTGCGACGTATTTCGGGCGTCGCTAATTTCTGCAAAATAGGGTTTCCTCGGTTCCACTTTTTATTTCTCCCTCTCCCCAAATTTTTTGTTCCCGCCCCTCTTCCCCCGACCTCGACGACAGCCCACCCCCTTCCCTCCGGTGCCGCTCATCCTCCTCCTCCACCGCGAGCTCCTTCTCCTCCCTCCGGCGAGCCCCTTCTCCTCCTCCTCCTCCACCGCGAGCCCCTTCTCTTCCTCCACCGCGAGATCCTCCTCCTCCACCACTGCGAGGAGACTGAAGGTAAACCCTAACCCTAATTAAGGTGTTTTTCGTTTCCAAAATAGACATGGAGACACATTACGACCATGTGTTCACTGATACAGTGTGTTCGTGAGGTTTTGGACACTTTGTGTCCATTTGTTGGATACATGGACACCCGCAAGCATGCATATATATGTATTTCACCTCTGTACACTTAATCCCCTCCTCCTCCACCACCGAACTTGTCCTCCTCCTCCTCTTCCACCACCATGAGGAGACTGAAGGTAAACCCTAACCCTAATTGAGGTGTTTTTTGTGTCCAAAATGGACACGGAGACACGTTACGACCATGTGTTCACTGATACAGTGTGTTCGTGAGGTTTTGGACACTTTGTGTCCATTTGTTGGACACGTGGACACCCCCAAGCATGTATATATATGTATTTCACCTCTGTACACTTAATCCCCTACATACACTTGTGTATTTTCGTATTAATTTGGATTTGCATATTGGGTTTGGGTTTCGATATAGTGTTTGATACATTATTTCACCTTGCAACATTCCTACACTTATTTTAGACAACAAGTATATGAACCAATTAGTCAACATCTATTTGTTGAAGTATGGTACTCCATTCTTCGTAAGTCCTAGCTATATATGTCTCAAGATCCAATACTCGAAAATCCCAAGAAGAAGAAGAAGAAAAGAATAAAATGACATCGCTCAACATCCTATGACAACTCTTTGTAGAATTGTGTTAAAGTGTGAGTTTTACAGTATGAGTTCTATAGTATGGTTCTCTTTGTAGAATAAAATAACATTGCTCAATCCTATCGATCCTCCATACAAGTCTTCCTTCATCTATTGTCTTAAAGTGTGAGTTCTACATATGATTCTCTTTGTACAATTGTGTCTTATTTTAGACAACAAGGGTTTCCTATTTTTATAGGTAACATGGCAACATGTGTAAGGGAACATATAGGTGTGTGTTTGTGTTTGAAAGGGAGTGTCACAAGAGTAAGGCATGAGCATGTGTTAGTATTTTGAGCTGTGAGAGTGTTTGTTCTATTGAGGTTAGTACCAACTGGCAAGTTAGGTTAAAAGAACCTGGGAACTATGGTGTGGTTGTATACATCATGAATATGTATGTGTGTGTCTAGTGGGAGAAAGGGGGAGGGTTAACCAGTACCAGGTATTTGGAGAAGAGGGAGAGTTTATACTAGTATATATAGACTAATATCCCAAAACTTGACTTATACAACTTAGAAATGGCTAGTGTGACCAAGTTAGACTAGTTTAGCTTAGAGTTGGCTCGGTTGGACTATACATAATATATAGACTAATATCCTAAAACTTTACTTCTACAACTCAGCCTATATGAAATATTGTAGACACGGGTGATTTACCAAGAGCTATTGAGCAGCCTGCTACGGGCTACAAGTGTGACGGATTTGGTCGCACTCATAACTGGACGAAGAGGAGTATATTCTGGGATCTTCCATATTGGAGCACCAATCTGATTAGACATAACCTTGATGTCATGCATATTGAGAAGAATGTGTTTGACAACATAATTAATACTGTAATGGACATAAAAGGGGAAGATAAAAGACAATCCAAAGGCTAGATTGGACTTGGAAGAAATATGTAGACGTCCTGCATTACATTTGATAGAGGACGGGAATGGGAAGTAGAAGATGCGTCGACCTCAAGGAGAACAAACTGACAGGTATGAAGAGGCATGATTGTCACGTATTCATGGAGCGGTTAATTCCGATTGCATTTCAGGAATTCTTACCGCAGGCAGTTTGGGATCCATTGACGGAGCTTAGCATATTCTTTCGGGACCTTTGTTCTAAGAAATTGCTCGTTGAACGTCTAGAAAAGCAAGAGAAGGACATTGCGGTTACACTGTACAAGCTAGAGAGGATGTTCCCTCCTGGATTCTTTGACTCTATGGAGCATTTGCCGATTCATCTTTCCTACGAGGCACGTGTTGGTGGACCCGTCGAATATCGATGGATGTACCCGTTCGAGCGACATTTGAATCACCTAAAAAAAGGTAAAAAATCAGGCTCGGGTCGAGGGTTCTATTTGTGAAGCCTATATTCTCGAGGAGATTACAAATTTCTGCTCCTCCTATTTCAAACCTCATGTTGCTACGAATAGAACGAGGGCTCCGAGAAACGACGACGGATATCAAGAATTTAATGATGGAATACTGAAAGTATTTAATGCGTCCGAAAAGCCTTCAGAGAAAATGAAGAAGTGATATTTGAATGACGAAGAGCTAAGGGCTGCTCAGTTGTATGTATTACTCAATTGTGACGAGGATGAAGTGGAGAAGCTAGAGGGGTAAGTAACTCAGGATGATGAGTTTACGTCATCTCAATGTAATAGTATAAGCTAATATTATTGTACTAATCGGCGGTTGCTTCGTTGTTTTCCAGCACATATAATGATGAGTTGAGGCTGGCTAGACCCTACCTAACAGACGAAGCATTAGAACAAGAAATAAGATGTCATTTTCCTTCTTGGTTGAGCGAATATGTAAGTAGCTCGGTAATTACTGGCCTCTTCTAATGCAACTGCGCAATAAATAACTTATTATCGCTTCTTTGATATTCAGGTCGATCGTCTAATTTCACCCGAGATTGAATTAATTAGAACTCTTGCCAAGGGACCAATTACTTTTGTTAAAATATGGCCAAGTTACTATGTCAATGGCTTTTGGTTCAAGTCGACAAATGCTCCGATCAGAGATAGCTTCATGGATCTTGATTCCACGAAAAACAGTTGTTTGTGTATCAAGTCTTCGAACTACAAAGACGTCGATCCAGAAAATAATTTCTTTGGCATCTTGCGAGAGATTGTGGAGTTGTCATATAATAATGGCAGAGAACCTGCAAAGATCGTGTTGTTCAAGTGTGAATGGTTCGATCCGATTGAAAATCAAGGTTGGAAAAAGGATAACCATGGTCTTCTGGATATAAACTACAAGCGTAGATATCAAGGCTACGAACCGTTTCTTCTAGCAACTCAGGCTCAGCTCGTGTACTTCACAGCTTATCCGAGACGGGGAGCAACGAGGTCTGACTGGTGGGCAGTATGCAAGACAAAAGCCAGAAATAATTTTGATGTTGACGAAAAAGCTTACCAGGAGGACGAGCTGCCTCTTGTAACTAATATTGTCGATGTAGACTCCACGAAAGTTACGCATTACACGATACATAATGTAGAAGATGTAGAATTATATGAAGAGGAAGACGAAGCCGACGAAGGCGAAGATGAAACTGAAGATGAGGAGGAAGAGGAAGATGAGGTCGAGGAAGACGAACAAGATGATTATTCTGAAGATGATTGAGAGAGATATACTTATCTGAACTTAGATGTTTCTTCTAGAATACATTATCTGGACTTAGATGTTTATTGTAGAATGTATCATCATATGTTGTCTTGGTTATTATCTTGTCTTTGTTGTACTTTTATATTTTTAGTCTCTATTATTTGTTGTACTTTCATATTTCTAGTCTCTATTATTTGTTGTACTTTCATATTTCTAGTCTCTATTATTTGTTGTACTTTCATATTTCTAGTCTCTATTATTTGTTGTATTATCATATGCTGTTATTAGGTATGGCAGGTCGTCGCGGAGCGTACCGAAGGGGATAACAAGGTCACTCTCCTCCGATACGTCCTACAGGTACTGCTAGAGGACGGAGTTTTCCTTCGGTACCTCATTCTGGTACCGGCTCTGGATCCTCGTCGCCGATTACTCCTCCATATCTGACAGTAGGTGGGCCTGGTGGGACAACGTCACGTGGCATATCTCCTGGGACGAGTAGTTCAAGGCCTGTTGAGAGTGATCGCCCGTCTAGCGTTCCTACTGCTCATACGATGATGGAGACGGATGAGCAGATGGCGGAGGCTACGGCGACGGCCGAGGCGGCGGCGCCGACAGCCGACCAGAATCATACAGATGATGCGTGCGTACCTCCGGAGGAGAGGAGGACGGAGATCTAGGCCGACGGTACAAAGTAGGTGTTTTGGTTTATAATTTTTTTCTTTCTATTTTTATCATAATTTAACTTTTTTCATGAATTCTTTATGTTTGTATAGATATCGTCCCCCAGAGGTACAGAGACGTCTAGGCCACATGCTGAGGTATAATTATGGTAGTGCTTGGATTAACTACTCTGAGGCTCCGGACGAGAAGAAGGGCTTCTGGTTTGCGCGCTTCAAGGTTAAAATATATTTTCTTTTAACATGAATCATATAATTTTTGTATATTATATATAACTGATAAATATTTGGTTTGTGCTCTTCTAGGATATGTTTTTCTATCCACCTCACCGGACCGAGCTTATCGAGGAGATGTTTCCTGCCGTCGCTGCCAAGCTGATCCGCGACTCTATCAATGATCAGAAGGACCATGATCGTACCGGAAAGCCGATCCAAGTTTGGATCACCCCTGATCAATGGAATGCAGTGAAGGCTCGATTCGAGGAGCCAAAGTACAAGGAGAAGTCGGAGAAGGCCAAGGCGGCTAGGCAACATGTCTCGAAGTGGTGCGGTGGGTCGATTCCGATGACAGAACATTTTCGTCATCTGGTATGTCTTCCTCTTTTAGAAATATTATTTTAATACAAAACCGATAAATTATTACCAAGATAATATATTTAATTACAGGTAAGGAAGGTCGGTAACGTCGACATGGTGACCGTCTTCCTGGCCACCCATCGTCGTGGCGCTGACCTTATTGACGAGAGGGCCGAGCAGACTTATGTAAGTATTACAATACGTTATCTTAATTTAATACTTCATGTCAATTTTAATATAACTTAGTAAATATGATGCAAATAAATATTCATGTAGTTAGTAATAATAAGTACATTAATTAGAAATTAGAAATAATAAGTACATTAATTAGAAATTAGTAATAATAAGTACATTAATTAGAAATTAGAAGTTAGTAATAATAAGTACTTTCTAGGCCGAGTATCAGAGGCTGCGGAAACGTGCGGCTGCTAGTGCACCTGATGCAGGCGAGGCCGGTACTTTCTCGCAGCCCACTCAGGCTCCGTCGGCGGACGAGCTGTGGATGGCCGTCGCTGGTGGACTTCGTAGGGGTACGTACTACGGTACGGGATCCTATGGCGCCCTAGTTGCGACCCAGTCCTCTAGGACATCTTCTGTTAGTGTGCATGGTCCACAGCCATCCCAGGAGTCTGCCCGAGTCCACCAGATGATGAAGTCTCTCCGTGACGACCTGCTACGATGGATCGAGGAGCAGTCTCAGCACGACGATCCTGCGCTGCTAGCACGATTGGATGCGCTCGACCGTGGCATTATGGACCTCAGGAAGACGACTGAGAGGACAGAGCGCACCGTTGGAGGGTTAGAGCACACGGTCACGGAGCTGCAGACAGGACAGGTGACCTTGGCCGAGAGGATGAGATTGGCACAGGAGTCGATGGTCGAGAGCAGTGATAGAATGTTATCTATCATGGATTCATACCACCAGCGACCTACAGCGTTGGAGCGTGCTGGTCTTCCGGGTGCGCCTTCATCTTCTTCGACACCGACTCCACCGACGTCACTGCCTCCATCGGTATCGATTTCACGTGAGGAGTATGAGTTGTTCTTATCCCTTCGTCGCGGCGGTGCCCCTTCTGCACCTGATTCTTAGTAGTCCTAGTTAGGAATGTTTCTGTGTTTGTTTCATTCTTTGTTTGTGACTTTTTTCATTTGTTGGTTGTGTAGATTTGGATACTTGGTTGTTTGGATACTTGGTTATTTGGATATTTGGTTATTTGGATACTTGGTTATTTGGATATTTGGTTATTTGGATATTTGGATATATGGTTATTTGGTTAGTTGTTGTGTGATTGTTGTAAACTTGGTTATTTGGATATTTGGTTATTCACAATTATCGACGTCAAGTATACAAACTTGGTTAGTTGTGTATAGCGAGAAATGGACATTCTGTGATTGTTTGGATCCTATTCTACAGTGAGAAATGGACATTCTGTGATTGTTTTAAACTGCAGGGAAGAATGGACATTCTGTATTTTATTTTATTTTATTTTTTTCAGAATTAGCGACGTTTACCGACGTTTACCGACGTACACCGACGTACTTTTACGTCGATAAATGTCGGTAAATATGCGGTATTATCCAGTTTACCGATGTTTTAGCGACGTTATAATATGTCGAAAAACGTTGGTAAACATCGGTGCACGTCGGTAATATTCCCAGGAATTCCTAGGATGTACCGATGTTTAGCGACGTTGGACATGTCACTAAACCACCGACGATTCGTCGGTAATACGTAGGTAAATTACCGACGCGTAGCGTTATGCAGTAATACGTCGCTAATCCACCGACGTTACGACGGTAGACGTCGGCAATATACCGACGTATATATACGTCGGCAAACGTCGATAATTACGACGTTTGGCGACGTTTAGAAGATTAGCGACTTACATTTCAGCGACTATCACGAAACGTCAGTAATTCCGTCGCTAAATATCTTTAGCGACAAAATTTGTCGTTTTAGCGACGTCTTTATGCGTCGCTAAAATAACTTATTCTGGTAGTGACCCATTTGATCCCCTGGTGATGTGCATGATGCCCAACCCATGACCTTGCCTGTGCATACTGCTAATCAGTGTTTTATGGGTCTGATATGTTTGCAGGGCTTCATCCCCAGGTCAGTAGGGACTTGTCCTGATACGAAGGTGTAGGCAAGGCTGGATTCCAAGTTCAATATAGGCACATATATACAGATGGAACTGAACGAAACACAAATATATGTACCCATGAATGCATTTCCATAAGGATGAACCATATGCAGCCGTGTCCCTTTGCACCCGATTACTACTTGTGTAGACTGATACAGGTGATTTGGTATAAGGAATCTGCTACTACGAAGTCCTGATACTAGGTGTCAGTTGTAAAGTGGTCTGATACCATCGATCTAGGCTGATACTCTCATACTATCTCTTTATTTATTGCCTATCATTTGTCCAAACAATTACTTATGTTTTTCTTAGTAAAAACAACAAATAGATGGTGTGATATGTTAATAGAAAGGAGGTATTTGTCCCTGACCTTAATGGAGAGTTCATGTGGGTTCAGTTGCGTAGGCAGCCTCTAGGTGAAATCTCCACAGAGCTTCACAAGGGTGGCAGCCTTCCAGGTTTGCCAAGAAATTTTTAGGGATTGGTAGAACATCATGTATACATAGTTGGGAAACTCTCGATCCTAAGGATAGAGTGAAATTCCAAATCCGAATTTAAATTGGAGAGATCTATCTCTTCAAAAGCTAGGATTTGGATATACTCTTAACTGGGATAAATTTGAATTTAAACAGGGACCCTTGGGTCGAGACTTAAACAGGAAGCTGAGTGTTTTAAAAAGCAAAACTCCCTTTGCACTAAAGTTCCTCTTCTTTTACATATTTTGAGCTTCTCCTTATAACACTTTTGGTGTACTAAGAATATTGCTAATTTATAAATCAAAAAAGTAAAAGAAAAAGTTCATATAGAATTTGATCAAGGGGTTTACAAGTCTACTCCCCTTAAATTAATTTTGTCCTCGAAATTTAGCTGAAATGCGGTGTAGAAAAATACCTCAGTCCTCAAAGAGGTACGGGTAGCGCTCACGCATCTCGTCTTCTCTCTCCCATGTGGACTCGCCCAGGGAGTGGTGCCTCCACGTGACGCGTACCAAGGAAATCACTTGATTCCTCAGCACCTTCTCTCTATGGTCCAGAATCTCCACGGACTGCTCCTGATAGCTGAGACTCGGTCCCACCTCGATCTCTGAATGGTCCAAGACATGGCTGGGGTCCGCCACTTATCGTCGTAGCTGGGATACGTGAAACACATTGTGCACTCCTTCCAATGCAGGCGGCAAGGCTATTCGGTATGCTACAACACTGACTTTCTCGAAGATCTCAAACGGCCCAATAAAACGTGGGCTGAGTTTACCGCCTTTACCGAAACGGATAGTGCCACGTGTCGGAGAAATTTTCAAAAACACCAAGTCACCGACCTAGATGCACAAAAATGTTAATACTACACTCATAGCTACACATGCAATTAAATTTTAAGAAAATTCTATACCTCAAACTCTAACGGTCTTCGGTGACTGTCAGCCCAGTGCTTCTGCCTGTCCTGAGCCACGCGAAGCCGCTCTCTAATCATCTTGACTTTCTTCGCAGCATCCACTACCATCTCCGGTCCTAATAGTGCACGCTCTCCCACATCGTCCCAAGACAGCGGGGTACGACATCTCCGACCATACAACGCCTCAAAAGGGGACATCTCGATACTAGCTTGGTAGCTGTTGTTATAGGAGAACTCCACGAGATGAATGTGGTCCTCCCATGAGCCACCAAAATCGAGCACGCATATCCGCAGCATCTCCTTGAGCGTCTGAATGGTCCGCTCCGACTGTCCATCTGTCTGCGGATGATAAGCAGTACTGAACGTTAGCGTTGTGCCCAAGCTGGCCTGTAGGCTCTTCCAAAAATGAGATGTGAACCGGCTGTCACGGTTCGACACGATACTCACTGGAACCCCGTGTAATCGGACTATCTGCTTCACATAAAGCTCCGCCAACTTCTCCGTAGACAGTCCCACTTTAAATAGAATAAAGTGGGCCGATTTAGTCAACCGGTCAACGATGACCCAAATCGTATCCTTTTCGCCCGATGACCGCGGAAGATAGAAAAAAAATCTATAGTGATGTGTTCCCACTTCCACTCGGGTATCGGTAGCGGCTGCAACAATCCTCCGGGTCTCGGCCTCTCGGCTTTGACCTGCTGACATACGAGGCACCTAGAAACAAAACGGGCCACTTTCCGTTTCATACCATACCACCACACGTGGTTGCACAGATCCTTGTATATTTTATTGGCTCCTGGATGTAGAGAATACTGGGAACGGTGTGCCTCCTGCATAACTTCTTTTCTAAGCTCTCCATAAGGTACACAAAGCCTCGTCTCGTGCCTCAACGAACCATCCTCTGCAATAGTGAAATCATCTAGCAATCCAGCTCGTGCTTGTGCTTGTTTGCCATGAAATATAAAAGAGCAGAACAATTATCGGAGGAATGGAATTTTACTTCACAATACAAACTCGCTTGTACAAAGAAAGCCTAGGGACGAAAATCTAGGTACAGCAATCTAAGTACAATTATTTATTTTAGATTCTGGGGGACGACGATAGAGGCTCAGGAAAGCGACGGCCGCTCTACCTTACTCCTTGGACGATCGGGTGCAGCTTTTTGGCTCTGTGGAAGAACTGCTTAGCATTGATGAAGAAATACTCTCTCTTCAGGCTCTCTGGCTCTCTATGTCTCTATATGCGTCTGTCTCTATCTGCATATGTCTCTCTATATGTCTCTGTCTGTCTCTCCTTGCAAGGGAATGGCACCCTGCTATTTATAAGAGTGGAGGGCCTCATTAGGGTTTACAATGATTGTCCATTCTTGAAAGTCGGCGGCTAAAGATCATTAAATATGGGCCGTTCATCGAGATTTGAGCAATAAATATGATTGTATCAAATCTTTTGCAGATAATTAATGCTGATTGACATAAATCCTCCTGATTTGTCATGCCAACCTCGGATTCCTCGACACGTGTCTTTAATTGGCTTATTTGCAAATGATCTGATTTGATCCCAATATTTTATTGGGATTTGTTGAGAGATTTCGATCAATCTGATGCCACGTGCCCTGCTATCATGCCACGTGTCAAAATAGCAGAAATCTGAGCCGCAGAAAAGTTAGGCCGCATAAGGCTGGCCACGTGTCAAGGCTGCCTAAGAGTGGCCCCCCTGAACATTTGGACCGTATGGTAATGATTTGAGCCGCATGAGTGTGGATGACCGCATGAGTGAACCGCATGGAGCTAGTCTTCGTGAGCCGCATGGGGATGGTCTTTGTGAGCCGCATGGAACTAGTCTTCATGAGCCGCATGGAGCTAGTCTTCGTGAGCCGTATGGGGCTAGTCTTCATGACCCGCATGGAGCTAGTCTTCGTGAGCCGCCTGTAGTGCCCCGTCCCGTAAAGTCAATCGGAGGAATCGAAACGCCGACGGCGTTCGGTCTTAGCCTTGCAACGGCTTGCTCGGAGACATCGCTCAGGTGGGGTAGTTTCGGTGAACTCTCCTCATCTTTGCCTTCACATAATAAATCGTGTTTTCAACTTGCACAAGTTAGGCTTGATAAATAAAAGCTACGCATCCACATAGCTAAGGGAATAATCCCGACGGGTTGAATCGAGTTAGAACATGGAAAACGTCCCACGGTCGGCTTAGAGTTGGTGCACGTCGTACTTTGAAAATGACACTCGGTCCTTCATCCCGTGGCTTGGGAGAAGGAAAGTTGGTCTTCGGTGCAAAAGTTGAGAGTTAGCCTAAGTCATAGGCGTCGCCCGCACAAATGCTTGCTAAAGCATGCACGGTCCTGTCCCGTAAGGCTTGGCGTAGCCTTTGCTCGTCCCTTGGGTTAAGTTGTAGGCTTGAGTGAGTTAGGCAAAAGTTATGCCGGTCGACCTAAGTTATTCTATGTGTTGTTCCGCTCATTCTGCGGTTGTCAAGATAAATAGTCCCACGACCCCAAGGCCCGTCATATGAAGTATGACTTGGGCGACAGCGTTGCGTCGAACACGAGTCGGTTTAGAGGCACGAGCCACGGTTGGTTCAGTGGAAAGTTAGCCACGGTCGGTCGATACTTATGGAAACACGTTATGTTCAAGTTAAATTGGAAGGCTATGCAGTAGCCGTTCCCTGAGTTCAAAGAATGTTAAGTCTAAGCGATGGGTAGTCGCCGAGGCAACCCTGGTTAGGGGCTCTGCAAAGGAAGTACAAAAAGTGGAAAGAGTAAAACAACCAAGTAAATGAATTGATCACATAACAAGCCCCAAACTGTATCCTAAAATACTCCATGTAACCCTTATGAACTTGGACAACTTGTCGACAAGGGGTGGTTTCTTCGAGCGGAGACCCGCGGCCACGGGACCGTCTCGGCCTAGGAAGAAACTGGTTGTAGCCGCGCTGGTTAGGCACCGCTGGTTAGGCGATCGGTAAGGCGGGGACTTTCATCGGGGCTCGCTACCTGCGTTGAAAGGGTCCCGTACTGCCAGGCTACGTCCAAGGCGGCTGGTTAGGCCAATCCCATAACAAACACTTAATAAAAATTGTTTTCAACTAACATGGTAAGTTTGGTGTCGGCACGGGCGGCAATCCGTGTGTGTGACGGTGAATTGAGTTGAATATGTATGAGTTAGATAGACACAATGTCGGAGCCTAAGATTTGGCTACAGCGAAGGCGACGTGCTTCGGCACGAGAAGTGGCATCGAGTGTTAAGTTGCGAGTTAAGTCAAAAAGGGCCGTAGGGCTAGTTGTATGAAGTTATGTCGAGTTATTGGGCTCGGCCTCGAAATATGAGGCACGGCCGCGTTGTCAAAACACAAGTGTTGGCGAGACTAAGCAAGGAGGCACTGCCTCGGAGATATTGAAGCACGAATCGAGTTATGGCACGACCGAGTCGTTACGTCCCAGAGTTTGGCACGAAAGATAAGTATAAGTCGGTGCGTCGACAATGCAAGCACGAGAAAGGTCTAGAAGCAAGGAAATGGAGTCCTTCGTGTAGTTGCATCTCTGATTATGGCCGTAAGGCAAACACGACTTGATAGGTTAACGTTGTGGGCACGAGGAGTGGTCTAGATACAAAGTATGAGTTAACGTTGACATTGCAAGCACGGGATGGTTCCGACACACAAGTTGCGCTAAGGCGCCGGTCCTAAAACTGATCCTAAGGCAAGACTAGAAAGACAATCGAAAGGGATTTAAGCTGCACAAAGTAAATGAACGTGTAGGTTTTGTATGGGTGGGCGAGAAGCTCACTCCACCAGTACAGTGGTACTGACACCCACACAGTGTTTCATGTGCAGGCACAGGTAGAAGCTCGTGGCGCGGAGCTCGCTTGGATGCGTCGAGGCATGGAGTTCCTTGGCGAGTCGAAGCGTACGGTCGCGTGATTTGAAGACTTATACAGGACATAATGTATGGACATCGCCTTCCGAAGCTTTCGCTGGAATCAAGTATTGTATCGAGAGATGAGAGAGAGCAGAGTGACTTGTAAAATGAGAGAAAAGTGAGACTTGTAATTGGCCTTGCGCCCACAATGTAATCCTGTATTCAATGTCAATAAAAGAGATTCTTTTGAATGACTTGTGTTCATGTGTTCTTCTTTAATTCCGCTGCTATAAATCAATGTCTCTGCACGGGACTTCTGTGCGACGACCCCGTCGCAGCCGCTGTAATCGGCCGTTATGGAACCAGCCTTGCACGAGCGCAATCTAGGTTCGTGCGGCATCACGCCTTAGCGAGGACGATCGCTCCTACGGGAGCGGGGCGTGACATAGTGGTATCAGAGCACGGTTTTACGTCCTTGGACCGTCGATTGAATTCTTTAACTTTGATGTTTCCGCAAAACTCTGTTGCTTCCGCAAGTTGATATCATTGGTGCGCTCTCTCTCAAATATCCCTCGGCATGTCCATACAATAAGTCTAAATATTTTCAAAAGCTCGTACAAGCGTTCAATCTAACGCATCGGTAGGCCGTTGCCAAATGCGTCGATAGGGCCTTTGTGCCGATACGTTGCAAACTTGACTCGATAGAAAACATGTGCTAATGTTAGCAAAGTCACACGTATGCCCGAATAGTCCAACGTCGACCTTAGCAAGTCGCATGCATGCCTAATTAGTCCAACGTTGACCCTAGCAATGGAGCATGCAAACTCGGAATATAGTCCGCACAGGAATGGCTATGCACACGGCCTTTTGGCTAAGTTGTGTTGCGCATCGCGCACCTCGACCCTTGGTGCAAATGAGTCGCAAGCGATATCAAGTATCGCTTGGTCGGGAAAGAAGATATACGTAGAGTGTCTATCGATAGGAACGCTATCGGACTAACGCTTAGGCGTACGCAAAAGATTGATTCGGATTTCGAGGAAATAGTGCAAACGACTTAGTGCGTCGATACGACGCGAGCGACTACGTTAGCGATTCGTCGAACGAATCTGATGGATGTCTTAGCGCACGGCGCGAACGCGATTGAGGACTAGATCTTATGGCTTGAATCCGAGTGGTGTATGTGATAGGTTCGGAGAAGAATAAGAATGAGTGTCGACGATTAGTCGAGTGGCTCGAGTCCGAGTGGTGTATGGTTTGTCTTGGAAATTGTTCGAGTGAATATTGAGGATTACGAGTATGTCGGCAAGGCGATGCGATCGCGCAAAGCGTTAGAATGCGTCACGCTTAGTTGGTCGTGACTTCGAATGTCCCGAACGAGCATTTCGTTCGGACAACTTGTGAATGAGCAATGCGAGTTAGAAAACGTTTCGGAACGATGAATAAAATTGAATGGTCTTGATCGAGGAAACTTAGAGGATCGCGCGTGCGATATCGGATTGATGCAAATAAAATATGACTTGAGTTTTGAACAACGATCTTGAAACGAACTTGAGGAATTGCGATCGAACTTGATCTGGAGTATCGAGAAAATTGAGGATTTTCCAACTCGGACAATGGCATCAGTCGTACGACTCGAAATTGGTTGCAAAGGAAGATCGTCAGGTTACGCATATCGTCAATGGTATTGAGGCGTATCAAAGATCGATATGCGATAACTCGGGGGTACTCTGACTCGGCGAATGACGATCGTGCAAATGTCATTGTTCCGATGGATATTATACTCGGGATGTTGAAACGTGTCGAGGAAAAGATAAACTTGGCTCGAGGATTTCTAGTTGAATGAATGACGATCGAACTTGGCTTGGATGAAAACTGGAATGTTTGGATTTGCTTCGTCGACAACCACAACGTTGATGTTCTTGTCTTATGCGAGTGCTACTCCAGCCTCGCACATGCGTCACGCCGATTAGGGCGATCACTCTGCGTGAGCGCTGGTATGGTGATTCATACAGCGGGAGTGGTCGAACTTGCACGGTGCGACAATGTGTGCTTCGACTTGTGGTTTGACACGAAGATAGACTCGAGATTGAATTGGTGTGCTTGTCGATTAAACTTGAGGATTGAGTAAGTCCAATCCGCGTATCGAGAATGAATGAGTCTAAACTCAAACAAGAGTTACGCCCCGATGAGAATGATTATTCTGCGGGTGCGTTGCATGGTGATTCATGAACCACCACGGATTATCGGACTCGCGTGAGATTGGGGCGTAACGTATTGTCGAGCGAGACGACCTCGTGATCGAATACATGAATTGGTTAGAATTGGTGAATTGAAGGAATTTGAATATACACAATGCGTGCCATAATACGAATTAGGTGATCGTGCTTGATGTTTAGAAATTTGAGTGACGCGAGCTTGGGTAGAAGACCCCATATGATCGACTCTGGTTTGACCCTAGGATAGGGGTCAGTGTTGGCATTATTGTTAGGGAACTATGATTCCAATCCTGACATTGACTTAGCCTCGAAAAGAAATGGCCTAGCGGTTAGGCGAGACGCCATGTTTCATGAGTTATCAGTCGAAGGATTGATCTTGAGGATTGGCATGGATGGATAGCATGAATCACGAATGTAGAAAACCCTGCTCACGAGATTCGGCTGACATGCATATATTTCAGGGACGCCTGGGTATGTGCACGATGCGACTCGAGTGAGAATGACAAATTTTCTATCATGCGGCTTGGCTGAATGCATGTATTTTAGGGACGCTTGGAATGCGTGCACGATCCAGCCAAGTGATGCGGCGAGTTCAAGCAAGGCTTGAAATGTGGGAGTGTGTCGAGATCTTGAAATCGTGTTGAAGTAAAGATTGATAATAGTGCGAGCGTGGCTCGGAATCGAAGGAACGCGTAGGCAAAATGTGTATGATTAAGTCTTGGCCATAGAAATGGTAGGATGACTTGCCCTCAGGAAAGTCTCGAGGACGAGACTTGTTCTGAGTGGTGTATGTTGTAGTGCCCCGTCCCGCAAAGTCAATCGGAGGAATCGAAACGCCGACGGCGTTCGGTCTTAGCCTTGCAACGGCTTGCTCGGAGACATCGCTCAGGTGGGGTAGTTTCGGTGAACTCTCCTCATCTTTGCCTTCACATAATAAATCGTGTTTTCAACTTGCACAAGTTAGGCTTGATAAATAAAAGCTACGCATCCACATAGCTAAGGGAATAATCCCGACGGGTTGAATCGAGTTAGAACATGGAAAACGTCCCACGGTCGGCTTAGAGTTGGTGCACGTCGTGCTTTGAAAATGACACTCGGTCCTTCATCCCGTGGCTTGGGAGAAGGAAAGTTGGTCTTCGGTGCAAAAGTTGAGAGTTAGCCTAAGTCATAGGCGTCGCCCGCACAAATGCTTGCTAAAGCATGCACGGTCCTGTCCCGCAAGGCTTGGCGTAGCCTTTGCTCGTCCCTTGGGTTAAGTTGTAGGCTTGAGTGAGTTAGGCAAAAGTTATGCCGGTCGACCTAAGTTATTCTATGTGTTGTTCCGCTCATTCTGCGGTTGTCAAGATAAATAGTCCCACGACCCCAAGGCCCGTCATATGAAGTATGACTTGGGCGACAGCGTTGCGTCGAACACGAGTCGGTTTAGAGGCACGAGCCACGGTTGGTTCAGTGGAAAGTTAGCCACGGTCGGTCGATACTTATGGAAACACGTTATGTTCAAGTTAAATTGGAAGGCTATGCAGTAGCCGTTCCCTGAGTTCAAAGAATGTTAAGTCTAAGCGATGGGTAGTCGCCGAGGCAACCCTGGTTAGGGGCTCTGCAAAGGAAGTACAAAAAGTAGAAAGAGTAAAACAACCAAGTAAATGAATTGATCACATAACAAGCCCCAAACTGTATCCTAAAATACTCCATGTAACCCTTATGAACTTGGACAACTTGTCGACAAGGGGTGGTTTCTTCGAGCGGAGACCCGCGGCCACGGGACCGTCTCGGCCTAGGAAGAAACTGGTTGTAGCCGCGCTGGTTAGGCACCGCTGGTTAGGCGATCGGTAAGGCGGGGACTTTCATCGGGGCTCGCTACCTGCGTTGAAAGGGTCCCGTACTGCCAGGCTACGTCCAAGGCGGCTGGTTAGGCCAATCCCATAACAAACACTTAATAAAAATTGTTTTCAACTAACATGGTAAGTTTGGTGTCGGCACGGGCGGCAATCCGTGTGTGTGACGGTGAATTGAGTTGAATATGTATGAGTTAGATAGACACAATGTCGGAGCCTAAGATTTGGCTACAGCGAAGGCGACGTGCTTCGGCACGAGAAGTGGCATCGAGTGTTAAGTTGCGAGTTAAGTCAAAAAGGGCCGTAGGGCTAGTTGTATGAAGTTATGTCGAGTTATTGGGCTCGGCCTCGAAATATGAGGCACGGCCGCGTTGTCAAAACACAAGTGTTGGCGAGACTAAGCAAGGAGGCACTGCCTCGGAGATATTGAAGCACGAATCGAGTTATGGCACGACCGAGTCGTTACGTCCCAGAGTTTGGCACGAAAGATAAGTATAAGTCGGTGCGTCGACAATGCAAGCACGAGAAAGGTCTAGAAGCAAGGAAATGGAGTCCTTCGTGTAGTTGCATCTCTGATTATGGCCGTAAGGCAAACACGACTTGATAGGTTAACGTTGTGGGCACGAGGAGTGGTCTAGATACAAAGTATGAGTTAACGTTGACATTGCAAGCACGGGATGGTTCCGACACACAAGTTGCGCTAAGGCGCCGGTCCTAAAACTGATCCTAAGGCAAGACTAGAAAGACAATCGAAAGGGATTTAAGCTGCACAAAGTAAATGAACGTGTAGGTTTTGTATGGGTGGGCGAGAAGCTCACTCCACCAGTACAGTGGTACTGACACCCACACAGTGTTTTATGTGCAGGCACAGGTAGAAGCTCGTGGCGCGGAGCTCGCTTGGATGCGTCGAGGCATGGAGTTCCTTGGCGAGTCGAAGCGTGCGGTCGCGTGATTTGAAGACTTATACAGGACATAATGTATGGACATCGCCTTCCGAAGCTTCCGCTGGAATCAAGTATTGTATCGAGAGATGAGAGAGAGCAGAGTGACTTGTAAAATGAGAGAAAAGTGAGACTTGTAATTGGCCTTGCGCCCACAATGTAATCCTGTATTCAATGTCAATAAAAGAGATTCTTTTGAATGACTTGTGTTCATGTGTTCTTCTTTAATTCCGCTGCTATAAATCAATGTCTCTGCACGGGACTTCTGTGCGACGACCCCGTCGCAGCCGCTGTAATCGGCCGTTATGGAACCAGCCTTGCACGAGCGCAATCTAGGTTCGTGCGGCATCACGCCTTAGCGAGGACGATCGCTCCTACGGGAGCGGGGCGTGACACCGCCTGGAGCCGATCTTCGTGAGCCGCATGGAGCTAGTCTTCATGAGCCACATGGAGCTGGTCTTCGTGAGCCGCATGGAGCTAGTCTTCGTGAGCTGCATGGAGCTAGTCTTTATGAGCCTCATGGGGAGCCTCCGCTTGGGCCGCATGGGGGAGTCTCCGCTTGGACCGCATACAACTGTCCACGTGTCAAGGCCGCATGACAGTTTCTGACACTCGGGGGATCGTGTCAGAGAATTTCCTCGCTTTCTAAGGAGTTCGTCATTATGAAGGAGTCATAATGATATTTTCGTGTCAGAACTGTCACTTCGTCAAAGCAGTCAGCCGTTAAGGTATTTAATACAAAATGAGATAGCTATTTGTAGGCCACGTGGCTCCTCTTTGAGCCGCATAGACGCTCGAGCCGTATGGATACTTTAGCCGCATGAACTCTCTGAGCCGTAGGGGGCTCTCTGGCCACTTGGATCTTTCTTTATTCTTTTCTATGCTTCTACAAGACCCCCTTCAAAGTTTTCAATTTACGAAATTGAAATACTTTGAATAAGAAGCATGGCCATGTATAAATTCTCCTGGCCGCAGATGATGTCCTGGCCGCATAGATGTCTCGACCGCATGGATGTTTAGGCCGCATGGATGGCTCGGCCGCATGGATGCTTCGGCCGCATGGATGACTCGGCTGTATAGATTTTTGGGCCGCATAGCTCCTTGCCACGTGTGCGCATCATTAATTGCCTCAAATTCGTTTTAGTGCCGCCTTTATGGGAGATCCCAAGGGTCGACTCATTAAATTTTTTGGATTTTATGCCCTGGGTGAATCTTCTTTATGAGAGAGGGGGCGAAATCCGAGGAGTCGGTTTCATCTTTTTCGAGGCGGTTATCAATCTACGTGTTTCCCCCTCTCTTGTCCTCCTATAAATAAGAGGGGTTTGAGAGAGAAAACTTCTTTACTTTCTCCTTCACTTCGAGATTTCATTGTCATCTTCTTCTTTAATTGCCAATGGCTCCCAAGAAGACCATTGCGGCTAAGGGCAAGAAGGCGGCATCTTCGTCGAAGAAGACTGCCTCTACTTCAACCGTGGCCGTTCCTCCACCGGCCGTCGTGCCCGCAGCTCACCTGACGTCCATCCTCCTATTGCTGGTAAGGACTTTATGCGATTTTGAAGAACCCTAACTGCTATGGCTACGTCGCATGCTTTATGCACGAGTCTTTATTTTCATGTGAGTCGCATGTTCGTCCTATGGTCGATCCGCGAGCCGCATAAGAATAGTCACTGTGGCCGTATACGCGCTTTGCCAACAAAGCCGTATAAACTATACTGAGCCGCATAGACTCGCACACATATATCTTTCACGTGGTCCACACGAACTTATCCAATCCCTGCGGGCCTTATGACAGTACCGCCGTATGATCCTTCATTAAGTGGAGCCGCATGAATGTTCTGCTGAGCTTGAGCCGCATGAGGCTTCCGTAAGTTAGAGCCGCATAAGCGTTCCCCTGACCCGCATGAGGCTTCACTGAGTTGGAGCCGCATAAGTGTTCTCCTGAGCCGCATGAGGCTTTGTTAAGTTGGAGCCGCATGAGCTCGAAAGCACCCATTAGTAATGCTGCTGGAGAGCTCCTGGTAGGCAGCGCCCAAGCTGCTCTGGACTATAGGTACGAACATATAGTCCAATATATGGCTGACCAGTTTTCGGGTGACGAGCCCCCGGCGAGATCGAATGCCCTCAAGAATTAGCCTTTCTATTTTCTTAATGCTATGATGAACTCGGAGAAATTAGAAGGGGAATACTTGAAGCACGCATTCTTCTTTGGAGACGCCTTGACTGTGAAGAACAGTCAGATTCTAGAGGTGTCAGAGAGCTGGAGTTTCGTTTCTAACGGGATGGCGATCCGTATTCCCCAGATGGAGCGTCACTTCCCTTTATCCTGGTTTAATATGCTCCCACTGGACCGAAAGATGGAAGATTTTTTAACTCCTACCCGAAGTGGGATGTTCGTGGGAAACATCTATTATAACAATAGCCTGAAGTCGGAGTGTGCGGGCAAGGTGCACACCAGCTGTTCTGTAATGGGGTTGGCCCCGGGTACGTTCTTGAATGTGCCGGGTCCCAATTTTATATTTTCTACAGCCGACACTTTTATGAACCAACTTGCTCGGAAGGGATCCTATCCCATTGGTCGGTTGATGCTCCCCAGCTGGATACATTCGATTCCCTCGTGGACAAATCTGTCTACGTGGATTTTGTAAAAGTATGAGGCCTTTCTGTGCGAGATTGGTCTTTACCATGCTATTCGGGGCACCAGCCATGGCTTGCCTATAAACAAGAGATTGTTTATATCTCTGCTGGAGATGTATAATCGCCAAACGGGGACCTTCTATACGCCCGTAGGGGAAATTGGGCTTGCGCTCCACGAAATGCATGCGATCTCCAAGCTTCCTTGGGGGACGAGGCTTTTGAGGCGTATACTCCCACGAACGAGGAGTTCAAAGAGTTGGAAAGGCGGTATCCAGGCTTCGTGGCTCTTTATCAAGAGATATTGTGCCATTATAGCACATGTCATCAAATTGCCAAAAAGGAGAACAGCTCGGAAGGGAATGCCCCTCATACCAAGGACTGGGTGCACTACCTCTTCACGACGGATGCTTCATAACAAGTTATTCCCCGCCGTCCTCAGTCCCGGGAGGCGGTGAAAGCCTTAGTGTCGTCAGCTAAGAGGGTGACCACCTCTAGTGACAGGTTCGAGAGTCAGACCGACTCTTTCGGTTATTTTTATCAGGACACCCACGAGTTGTTGAAGAAGGCGCTCATGGCGGGATTCTTAATGATATGGCTGCGAAACTGTGTAGTCTCGGGCGGAGCAGGTTCCATCGAGAGGATTAGTCGTAATTTTATCCTTCCGGCTGTGAAGTTAGTTTTGCGAGTCCGGCTAGCTCTCCTTCCGGCCATGGTATGTAGCATACACCGTGGCCTTCGTACTTTCACATCCAAGGTTATTTCTCACGATGTGATGAAAGATTTTGAACGGACCGAGCTGCCCTACCATTATTTGATGGGGTGGCTGTTGATGCATTATCCGTCTTTGATGAGACCGGGCTCTGAAGAAGGCGTAACTGATGACGACGCTTTTATCTTCCGCTATCGTAATGAGTCTTGGGAATTTGAGACCATGCTTGATTGCCGGATGGCACTGGCAAGGGCAGACATGTACAACATTTTCGTATCTGTCCCTCGTTTTACTGATGAAGAAATAGCGGCCGTCCATCTTGACGGTATTGGGCCCCCTCAACTTTTGGACGGTCAGATGCTTCTGTGGCTGCAAAATATCTGCCCCGCTCATCTGGTGTATCGCAACCGCAACACTGTTTTCGGGAGCCCTATCTGCCTAGCAGGTTCGCCCGACAATTTGGGTATAGTCAGCTTTTTCTAGATAGCCCCAGCTCTTGTCTGGGCTTTGAAGGTAGCCTTCTAGACAGCATCCGGGCCTGGTATTACTATGACATATTCCATATTCGTACCGTTTTCTCAGTTTCCGCTATCAAGGCGTCAGTAGATATCTTATATATGGAGGCTCTGTACCACGTCATGGCGAACAAGCCCCCTGTCGGTTTTAACCCATGTACCAGTTTCATCGTTGGTACCGGCCTGGAAGAGGGTTCTCAGGGGGCCAAGACAAGGAAGAGGAAGAACAGAGTCGAGGTGCCGGATTCGGACTCCGATGCTGCAGATGACGAAGGCGACGAGCCTGATGGAGATGACCCTTCCTTTTCGTCGGCAAATGTAGGGCGGATCAGCCGCCTGTTTTGCTAGATGGGATAGTGGTTGATCAGCCATCCGTTGCACCCGGCCCTGCACGAAAGCGTAGCAGGCAACTTTCTCCTGTCGGCGGCATTCCTCGCTCTCGGAAACTGGCTGCGACCAGACACCGCGGGCTAACTATAAAGGAAAGAGGCGAAGGAATTGACCCCGCATCAGTGGTAAATAAGTTACTACCGATCATTCCCTTCTTCTAGCTTTGATTTTAATCATCTTCTTTCCCTCTTGTAGGCGTCAGAAGAAGAGGACTCTCGAGTAGCCGAGATCGTGACTCGGGATGACGGGGGCTCCGGTTAGCCTGCTCCTGAAATTGTTGAATTTTGTCCAGGTGATGCTGATCAGGTTGCCTCTCTTTCTGAGGTGGCTGGGTCAGAGGAGCTGGCCAAATTTAATTTGGAGATCGCGGGTGAGGAGACCCTGCCAGCTGCGAACGAGCTGCAGCCTCGATGCTCCTCTCCCGGTAAGATAAGCCGAATCTTGACTTGCGAGGAGGCCTATCTGCTCTATGATCACATCCTTCGGGTCACGTCGATTGATCATTGTCATGGACATGTAGGTCCTGTCTCTCCCGTGCCGAGGATGGACCTTGTTGAGCCAGACTCTGTCGAGGGGGCACTGGCGGAGAGGGGCGTACCTCCTCCCCCTTCGGCTCGTCTTGATGGTTCCCTTGCGGGCTTGAGTTCGGCAATTTCGGTGATGGGACAATCGGGGCAGGGGACTATGGTCCTCGTGTCTTCCTCTGCTCGGGCGGCCCAGAGAGTCGACCTCTCCGCCCTGCCAAGCGTCCAGGCTCTTCGGGTGGCAGAGGAAGAGTTAGTCGCTATCCGTGCCTCGTTCTGCTCGAAAGTTGCCCCCTGGTGGCAAGTTCTAGCACCACTCCTTCGATGCTGCCGGCCACGCTCCCTCTGACGTCGTCCTCTACAGAGGTCCTGGACGAATCGTTACAGGACGTGGTCGACAGCTTTCATCGTCACTTGAAAATGGGGATAGAAGCTACTGTGGACAGAGGGACCTCTTTCGTCTTGGCCCGGCAGTACGCCCAGGGTCAAATCGATATCCTTAAGGCCCTTCCTGGTGGGACAGGGGTGGCTACACTTCTGGAATCAAAATTTCTGGAGACTGATCAACTGGTTGCCCAGCTTCAGGTATTTCGGCAGGTTGATCTGTCTGCTGCTATTGATCAGGCGCGCGGCTCCCTCACAGCTGCTATAGAGAAGGCGAAGGCAGCTCAGGATAAAACTAGGCCAGCCATACTGAAGGATCTCCGCATTTTGTCTGATCGATATGATCAATTGAGCCATGAGAGTGAAGACGTTACGGCTCGAAAAGCAACTGCCTTTCGCGGGATTATTGACACGCGGGAGCAGATCCTTGAGCTTCAGAGGAAGTTAACTTTCTTTGAGTCTGAGCTCGAGGCTGCCCGGATCGACAGAGGGCTAATTATCTAGGAAGCTGACAAAGTCAATCAAGCTTCGGCTGACTTGGAAGTGGCTCTGAAGAAGTTGGATGACGACTGTCGGGCACTCACGGACCTGGATAATAGGGAGCGGTTGTCTCAGGAGGCTGAGCGTCGAGCTAGACAAAGGCTTGAGGGGGGTACTGCCTTGGTGAGAAACCGCCTCTTGGAGTTGTGTAATGTCGAGCTATAGTCGGTCTTTTCTTTTTTCGTTTCTGTTTTCTTTTTTTTTCTTTGAGAGGGATGTGGTCCTAAAACATGTTATACTTTTTTCGTCTTTCAAATAAAGAGTACTTTCCATTCTACCCTTCACTTGTATTGCTTGTTGTGCCTGTGGTATTGTGGTGATGTTTGTCCCGCATGGGGGACTTGTTTGTGGACCTGTTACCCCTGGTATACCTTGGTTTTCGGTACAGGTAACAAGTTTGACTGGGGATACTTAGAACAGTTTCACGACAAGGTGGTCGTGGATGTTCCAAGTATCGGGATATAGAATGCCATGGAACAGCTGGGCTCCCGGGGCATGATGAGGAATAGTGGGCCTGTATTAAGAGACCTAGCAAAGGACATTTGTGGGCCTATTATCCTTGGCGTACCCCGATTTAGGATACGGATAATAGGATGAAGGGGAACCAACATACTCACTCAGAGGTAATAAGGACATGGCAAGTATGAGGGTTTTACAGTGGAGTCTTCCTACTCAGAGGTAGTGAGGACATGGCAGGAGTGGACTCAACGGAGGATATTTGTGGTCAACAGAGGATATTTGTGGACCTATTACCCTTGGCGCACCCTGGTTCAGGGTACGGATAATAGGACGAGAGAGGACCAACATACTTACTCAGAGGTAATGAGGACATGGTAAGTACGGAGGTTTTACCGTAGAGTCTTCCTACTCAGAGGTAATGAGGACATGGCAGGAGTGGACTCAGCGGAGAATATTTGTGGACCCATTATCCTTGGCGTACTCCGGTTGTGGGTACGGATAATGAGTTGAAAGGGAATCATCATACTTACTCAGAGGTAATGAGGACATGGCAAGCATGAAGGTTTCTTCGACGGAGCCTTCCCATTCAGAGGTAATGAGGACATGACAGGAGTGGGCTCAATGAAGAAGGGTACATAGAACGACTCAGAGGTGATGAGGACATGGAGGTTCTATGTAAAGGGTGATTTATTTTTGGCGGAAGTGAAATGATTCAGAGGTAATGAGGACATGGCTGTTTTAGAAATTTGTGGATCGGTTACCCTTTTTGTGCACTGGAAGTGCGGGTAGTGGATCATGAGGGAGGATCTCTTCCATGAAGAAAGTTCATAGGTATGATCATACATGACTTACTATCTGAGAGAGTGACCGGAATGTGAGTTCAGAGGCACCAGCGGGTACATGACTCGATAATTTAGAATAGTGTGGATGTGAGTTCAGCGGCACCAGCGGGTACATGACTCGATAATCTGGAATAGTATGGATGTGAGTTCAGCGGCACCAGCGGACACATGACTCGATAATCTGGAATGTTGTGGATGTGAGTTCAGCGGCACCCGCGGGTACATAACTCGATAATCTGGCGTGTTGTGGATGTGAGTTCAGCGGCACCCGCGGGTACATAACTCGATAATCTAGAATGTTGTGGGTGTGAGTTCAACGGCACCCACGGGTACATAACTCGATAATCTGGAATGTTGTGGGTGTGAGTTCAGCGGCACCCGCGGGTACATAACTCGATAATCTAGCGTGTTGTGGATGTGAGTTCAGCGGCACCCGCGGGTACATAACTCAATAATCTGGCGTGTGTCATTTTGACATAATATTTCTTCAGGAACTTGCCGTTGATGGTCAACATGAGCAAGTCTCCATTTTGTTTTGCGAGGCGGTAAGCACCATTGCAGAATACAGCCTCGATGATAAATGGACCTTCCCATTTTGGCTGAAACTTGTCGGCGGTCTTGTGAGTCATGACCATCGGCCTCCGGACTGCCAGAACGAGATCGTCCACTTGGAATGTTCTGATTTTGACCTTCTTGTTGAAGGCCCCAGAGATGTGTGCTTGGTATAGCTCGATCCTTTGCTGAGCCAGGAGGCACTTTTCATCTAAGGCCTCTAACTCTTGTAGTCAGCGACGGTAGTTATCATCCATCGTCAATTGATAAGTGAAGGTGACGCGGAGTGAGGGTATTTGAGTCTCTAATGGGAGAACTGCCTCACTCCCGTACACCATGGAGAAAGGTGTGTTCCCTGTGGCCGTTCGGACCGTGGTACGGTATGTCCATAAGCATTCACCAAGCTTCTCGTTCCAGTCATATTTGTTGGACGATACAAACTTCTTGAGTAACTTGATGATGGTTTTGTTGAATGCTTCTGCTAACCCATTCACTACTAGATTGTATGGCGTCAAAGCAATATTCTGGATGCGGTACTTGTCGCAGAACCGATAGAAGGCGTGGCTTGCAAACTGCGGACCATTGTCGTGGATGATCCTTCGGGGCAGTCCAAAGCGATAGATGACGTGATGCTTGAGGAAGCTGATCACGTTCGAAGTTTTGACTTCTGCAAGCAGGACAGCTTCCGCCCATTTGGAGAAGTAATCTGTGATTGCGAGTATGAAGCGATGTCCTCGGGAGAAAGGTGGAGTGATCGGACCGATGATATCCATTCTCCATGCTTCGAACGGCCAGGATGCCACTGTCGGATGTAGAAATTCGGATGGTTGGTGGATGAAGTCCGCGTGGACTTGGCAAGCTTTGCACTTTCTACCATAGTCTATCGCATCTGCTACCATCGTGGGCCAGTATTAGCCCATTCGGCAAAGACGGTCTTGCAATTTAGGGCCAGGCTGATGGGCCCCACAGACACCGTCATGAGCTTCTCGTACGACTTCTTTGGCTTCTGTATTTGACAGACACCGAAGCAATAATCCATCATAGGATCGGTGATACAGCATTTTTGTCTCTGTATCGTAGAAGAATCTGAGAGAACGCCGTCTGATGGAGGTGACTTCCTTTGGGTTCTCGGGCAGGATGTCGTAGACGACGAAGTCAATGAATGGTTGTCTCCAATCTGGGACATCATCGATCGTCTGAGCGGAATAACTCACCAAGAATTGAACGTTGTTCTTGGGACAGACTAGTTCGTGGCCTATCATATCTACCGATTGATGAGTATGATTTGACACTGCTAGGAAAGCGGCCAGGCCTGCTAAGGCATCGGCTTCGATGTTTCGGAGTCTGGGAACGTGTTCGATGAAGAACCCCTCGAACGATGAGATGATGTCGATCGCTATTTGGTGATAAGGGATCATGTCTTCGTGGCGGACTTCGTATGAGCCCCGGATCTGATTGACGATTAACTGAGAATCGTCGTATGCTTCAAGATATTCTACCCCCAGCTCTCTTACAAGTTGGAGGCCAATGACCAAAGCGTTGTACTCGGCCACATTGTTAGAACAGGGTTCTGTGAGAGAGTAAGCGCGATTGATCACCAATCCGGAAGAAGAAACCAGCATCACCCCGACTCCGACGACGATGTTGTCCTTGGGTCCAGTTCTCGAAGCACCGTCGAAGAACATTCACCATATATCATTGTAAGAGGTTGCATGCGAGTCGGCGACCTCATCTGGGATCTCTTCATATATTCTAGACGACTTCGAGCCTGGGCGGGCTGCCAAAAAGTCTGCTAGGGCTTGACCTTTGACAACCTTTTACGGGACGAAGATCATATGATAAGGGGACAGCAATATTGCCCATGTAGTGAGGCGAGAGCTGAGTGCCCCTGGTTTAGTCATGAGGACCCTGAGAGGGTTGACTCGTGAGATCACATGTATTGTTTGTCCAGTGACATAGTGCCGCGTCTTCTAAATGGCGAACACCAGGGCAAGGCATTCCTTCTCCACAGCGGTGTATTGGTGCTCTGGCCCAATCATCATAAGGCTGAGGTAATATATAGCTTGCTTATGGCCTGCATCGTTGTTTTGTGCCAGCAGAGCCCCGAGGGAATGTTCTATTGCTCGTACGTAGAGCAGGAATGGTTTTCCAGCAACCGGGGCCACCAGGACTGGAGGGTTCGATAAATATTCTTTGATGCTGTCGAAGGTCCGCTGACATTCTTCGTCCCATACGAACGAGACGCCTTTCTTCATGAGGTGGGTAAATGGCCAACATCGCCCGGAGAGGTTAGAATTGAACCTCCTGATGTAAGCAAGCCTCCCTTGAAGGCCTCTGAGTTCGCGAAGATTTCTCGGGGGACCCATCTCCATAATTGCCTTTGTTTTCTCAGGGTCTACATGGATACCCTGGGCGGTGATGATAAAACCCAAGAACTTTCCGCTGGATACGCCCAGGAAGGATTTTGTGGGATTCATCTTCAGATTATGCGCTCGCATCAGGTCGAATACCGTCCTCAGATCCTGCAGATGGTCTCCCTTACAGCGACTCTTGACGGCGATGTCATCAACATAGCACTCTACCATCTTGCGTAAGTGGTCTCTGAATATGATGCTCATGGCTCTTTGATATATGGTGCCGGCATTCTTCAGACCGAAAGGCATGACTGTATAACAGTACGTGCCAATCGGTGTTCGAAATGATGTATGCTTTTCATCGTCAGGAGACATCTTGATTTGGTTGTACCCCGAGAAGCCATCCATGAATGACATACGTTCGAAGCCGTAGGTGTTGTCAATCATGATGTCCGTGATAGGGAGGGGGAATTCATCTTTAGGGCATGTCTCGTTCAGATTGCGGAAGTCGATGCAAATTCGAATCTTCCCATTCTTCTTTAGGACGGGTACTATGTTGGCGACCCAGTCAGGATGTTGCTCCTCACGAATGAAGCTGCTGGCTATCAGTTTGTTGACTTCGGCTTCAATCGCATCCATGATGCCCGGGCAGAAGCATCGCTGTTGTTGCTTGACTGGCTTTGCATCCGGCCGAATGTTGAGTTTATGAAGAGCAATATCGGGATTTAACCCCGGCATGTCTTCATAGCTCCAGGCGAACACATCAATATATTCTTTGACAAGTTCCAGCAGCGATTCTTGCTCTTCGTCTGTTAGGCTTTTACTGACAAAGATCGGTTTTGGAGAAGATTCGCTGCCGAGATCCACTTGTATGACCTCATCTTCAGTAGGAGGTTCTCTCTGTTCGAACCGCTTTTCCTATTGTGCATCCAACTGTTGGGCCCACGGCTCTAACTCGAGGATTTCAGGGATGTCTTCATCTTCTTCATAAGCGTCAGCGAATGCCATGTTGACTGACAGGACTTGTCTGAATATGTCTCTGATGCTGGTATCCGAGTTAGAAGTTGGTGACCCGGTTGAATGTGAATGCCAGTCACATTCTTCATCTGAACTCTCAGGGGTCGTCGTGGGTGTAACATACCCTAATCCACATCGAGTTTTGTTATAGTAGTCCCGTGGTTTGCCAGCCGGGACCGGTGGCTTCAAAGGTAATCGTCGTCCAGTACCGTAGTTTAAGCTTGGCGTCGTCTCCAGATCATACCCCTGCTTCTATATGAGATATTTGGATTGGGGGATATAAAGATACAGAGGCAGTCTTCTGGCATCTGACCCAAGGTCGACTTCTTCTATGGTGAAGGGATGCGGATCGTCCTTCCGGCCGAAGATGATTGGATGGCCCCCTCCCTCGATTATGCGGTAAGCGTCTTCCACTGGAGTAAGCTGGATCGCGGTGAACACATTTGTCACCTGTGTGTAGGTGAGTACCTATACCGTGTTCCATAGCATACATTGTACAAAGCTTATTAAGCTCGAGGTAGTTCAAAGATAGCCCTTTATTGATGAAGTAAGGTATCTTTTCTAGGGGAATTATATCATCTGCGAAGGGAACATCAGTGTGGGCAGCCACATACTTAGCTAGCTCCGGTTCCTCTTCGGCTACCCCCTGTACAAATGAGGACTGAGAGGATGACCTAGGCAGCTTGATCGTCAGGGGTTTCTAGAAGCATGGAAAATATTGCTTCTAGTCCCACATCGGAAAGGAGAAGAAGAAAGGGCTCACTCCATTCTATAAATAGAGCCCCCTTTTCTCCTTTGAAAAGGGCACCAACTTCTCTTTCCTCCTTCCAACTTGGACTCTTCCTACTACGCACCTTCGGGTGCTAAGTCGAAGAAGTCTAGGGCAGCGCGGGCTCGTCGAGCTTAGTCAGCTGTCCCAACCTCTGACCATCAGAGCGTCCCGCTAACTGTTAAAGCGGGCCTCTGATGGAAAGTTGTAAACATGATACCAACGCATTCGTGTGCTCGGGATACCCGGGCCCACAAAACGAGTACAAGGGTTGACCAAGATGTCCTTGACTTGCGAGATGTGATCTTTCACAAGCGCAAGAAAAGAAGGGGATTCTCTATGCCGCTCGAATTCAACATGGAGTCTCATGCGGCTCAAAATCCAGAAAACTTCATGCGGCCCAAAAGCAGCAGGGGGGCCTTATGCGGCCCAAAATCAACATAAAAGCCCATGCGGCTCAGCCAGAAGAATCCCCATGTGGCTCAGAGAGCTCATGCGGCTAGGGGATCCATGCGGCTCAAGCGTCCATGCGACTCAGATAGACCATGCGGCTCAGAGATTCATGCAGCGCAAGGGACTATGCGGCTCGAGACATTCCATGCGGCTCAGAAGACACGTGGCTTGCAAAAATAGTTCTCCCCTCCTGCATTAATTACTTTGACGGCTGACAGATCTGACGAAGTGACAGCCCTGACACAAAGAGGTAATTATGACTCTGTCATAATGACAGACCCCTAGGGAAGCGAAGGAGATCTCTGACACAATCCCCCGAGATCCAGAAAATGACACGTGGCCTTGCCACGTGGGCGTTCGTATGCGGCTCGAGCGAAGACTTCCCATGCGGTTCAACATGAAGCTGTCCTATACGGCTCAGGCCGAAACAGTCTCATGCGGCTCAAGCATAGGCCTCCCCATGTGGCTCGCAAGTATCATCTCCATGCGGTTCACTACCCATCATATGGTTCGAAGGTTCGGGGGGCCACTCCCCAAGCAGCCCTGACACGTGGCCAGTCATATACAGCTCCATCCTTATGCGGCTCAATCTTCATGCGGCTCAGATCCCCCCAGTGGCTCCTAGGACACGTGTTCTAAGCTGATCATTCTCCCAGATTTATTGCAATCAAAGATTGGGTTAAATCCCAATAATCTGGGACACGTGGCAGAAGAATAAATCAAATTTATTCACAGACGTCAGAAGATCATTATGAGGAAGATTTATTCCAATCAGCATTAATTACTGATGAGATTTGGTGTAATCTACACTCAATGGTCCAGATTCATCATAATCAAAACGAATGGCCTAGATTGACCAATCTACAGGCCGCCGCCATCTCCAAGAATCAATCATTTGCAATCCTAATGATCACATCTCATTCCTATAAATAGCAGGGTGCCATTCTCCTGCGAAAAGGAGAAGAAAAAACAGAGAAAGATAGGCACATATAGAGAGACACTCCCCCCAATAATCAGAGAAAAGAATACACAGAGATCAATCCAGAGAGAGGAGAAGCAGAGAGAGCAAAGAGAGCATTTCTTCGAACGCCAAGCAATCTTCTGGAGCCAAGACTGCATACCGATCGTCCAAGGAGTAAGACAGAGCTGCCGTCGCTTTCCCGAGCCTCTATCGTCACTCCCCAGAATCTAAAATAAACAATTGTACTTAGATTAATGTACCTAGGTTTTCGTCCCTAGGCTTTCTTTGTACAAGCGAGTTTGTAACGTGAAGTAAAAGTCAGGTCCTCCGATAATTGTTCTGTTCTTTTATATTTCATGGCAAACACGATGGCGACTCTGCTGGGGACAAACTTTTCCACGGCTGAGGAGTTGGTGACGCAATCGGATACAGCCAAGCTTGGCTCCACGCAACAGAAGATGGTCGCCCGGTTCGACCAACAGGCGTTCGAAGAAATGCTCTCCGACAAGAGCGCTGGCCCGGTCCAGAAGCGAGCCCGCACAAAGAAGGCCCGCAAGGAGTGGAGACCCCGATCCTTCGTTCCTACTGAAGCTCTTGTAGAGATACCCTCTGTTGCTCAAGATGGTGGAGAAGACTCTCCCGCGGCCCCACTTCAGATCATAGACGACTCTGTTGTCCCCAAGTCCGGCAGAAGAAAACATTATGATGCTGGATTTACAGGGGCAAAGAGGAACTCTATGCGATCCGAGCCGCATAAGGGTTCTAGCCGTATGGAGAAAGCCTATGCGGTTACATCCGTAAACCGTATGAAGAAAATTCACGCGGCCACATCTGTCAGCCGCGTAGCTTATGCGGCTACAGTTGCCAACCGCTTGGACGAAGCTTATGCGGCTACTGAAGTCAATCGCTTGCAGAAAACCTATGCGGCCACAATTGCCAACCGCGTGCGGCCAGCCTGTACGGTCGTGACTCCTAGTCGCACAAGGATAACCCATCCGACAGCTAAAGACAGCCGCATGCAGACAGCCTGCACGGTTCCTAATCTTAGCCGCATAGCGGCTGCTCCACGCTTCTCTCAATCAGTCTTCGACCGTCTCTCATGCGGTCCTGACCCTGATGATTCTCTGGATGATAAGCCAGACTCTGTGATATTCAACTTGGACTCTTCCTATTACGCACCCGCGAGTGCTAAAAGGAAGAAGTCTAGGACAGCGCGGGCCCACCAAGCCCAGTCAGCTGCCCCAACCTTTGACTATCAGGGCGTCCCGCTAATTATTACGCGGGCCTCGGATGGGAAGTTGTACAGAACCACTCGAGTCCAGTCCCCGGCGGCAGATGGACAGAGAGGTTCACAAAATCCTTCCAAAATCCCGGGAGCAAACATGGTCGGTCTAGACCCGTCTAACTTGCGTGCGGCCATCCTCCACAAACGCAAGGAAAGAAAAGATGCATCGGGATGCAAAGAGTCCTCCTACGGACGTCACTACACCCAAATCATCGTCAACTGCTGCTGCAATGGCAAGACGATGCAAGAAGACCGGCAGTCTGTCTTTCAAAGACTGCAACAGCCATCTTCAGAAGACGAGGCACTACCCGTCGTCTCCTGCAACTCTGCTCGAAAGGTCCCCACTGATGGAAGGGGGAAGAAGACGAATGTTTTCAGCCCGAAGACCTCAACCACTACGACTAAAAGACTGTCGTCTAAGCGGGTGCCCACCACCGAAGTTTTCCAAGGTACTCGCTCTAAGACAAAATCTGCTACAGTGGGAGGCTCGTCGTCCATAACGCAGGAGGTTACTGGGGCTGGGCATAGCACCCCTCCGAGCCTCCACAACAATCCTATATTCCAAGAAGACAAGCCAGGGGAGACAACTCTCCCATCAGATACAGCCGAGGCCGGCATCCCCGAGGACGTCCACGACTCTCAAGATGAAGCAAGCTCTGAAGCCGGGGGTACTATTCCCTCCGAGTCCGAACCAGAAGAGAATATTCCTACATATCTCGATGACTTCTCGGAACACGGGTATGACTCGGAGGATACGTCCTCTACCGTCCCTTCCGTTTCTCATCATATAAGGACGGTGTTCATGACGGACATCAATCAAAGTGGTTCCAGTGATCGCTAGCGCATCGACACTTTGGAGGCCATACTACAGGCCTTGGTCAAGTCTGTAGATGAAATCAAGGCGGCTCTTCCAACTCTGCAAGGAGGAACACCTGGCCAAACAAGCACGGGTCCCGCGGTCAATGCGGACTCGAACTCAGCGGCACCGAACCCGTGCAACAATCCTCCCGAAATAACGGCTCTCACCGCTGCAGATGATGCCAGGAAAGCAAGAAGAGAGGTCCAGGAGCTCCGAGCCCTGTTTCACGCCCGAGAAAACTCTCAAGACCTCAGAATACGGCAACCATACCCGACTGCATGGAGGGATGTTCCTTTCCCACCAAGATATAAGCCGTTCAACATTAATCCCTATGATGGCAAGACCTCAGCGAGTCGGTACATCACTTACTTTGAGGTCACCACCGACCATCTGCCCCATGATGATGCCATTCTCACATGATTATTCGTCGGGGCATTGGAAGGAGTCGCTTTCGACTGGTATCGTAATCTGCCGGACAACTGCATCCACTCCTTCGTCGGCTTCAAGCGCCTGTTCTTGGAGAGATTCTACGAAGTAGGGCAGGACGTCACCATGTCCACCCTCATGGACGTCGTCCAAGGGGAGAAGGAGCTGACAAGGAACTACATTGAGCGATTCCGCCAAACTGCCATGAAGCTGCCCTCCGGAAATCCGGATTCCTTCTTAATTAAAATTTGCCAAAAGAGACTGCTTCCAACGATCAGTCTCTGGATGGGCGAAAGTCAATTCAAGGATTGGAAGACGTTCATCATCAGCGCCACAAGTGCCGAAGAACGACTGAAGAAGGCTCGCCAACTGGGATTGCACATCTCGGAAGGAGAAAACAAGGGCAAGCGTCCCAACAACGATAATAGGGGTATCCCCTCCAACAATCGGGATAGCAAAGGAAAGCAGGCTATGGTAAACGATACAGCACAAAAACCTGAGCCAAAGCCAGCAGACAAACAATGGCCGCAAATCACTTACTCCTTCGAAGACGGTCACGTCAAGCCCATCTTGGACATGCTCATACAAGGGGACAGAATTCAGCTTCCTCCACCAAGACGGGAACCGCGGTCGGCAGAGATGGAGAATCCAAAGTACTGCCATTATCATCGCTATGTCCATCATGCTATACACGATTGCTACCAGCTGAAACGGTACATCCAAAACCTTATCGATTCGAACGCTCCGGCCATTGATTTCGAAGAGGTAACCGTGGCAGCCAATATGGTGTCCGTACAATTCGGTAGCTTCCCTCCGACGGAAACTCAAGACGGGGTGGTCCCCATCCCTCTGGCGACAATGGAGATTGCCAATCTTCTACCTCCCCGAGATCAGGCTGTTGGTCTAGTACCCCTCACCACATCACGCGGGGAGGTCATGTGGATCCATCCAGACTTGGTGTCAGAAGTGACTCGGCCCACACCATCTTCCACCTACAAGAAGAAAAGTAGAAAAGTCAGGACCTGCCACACAATCTCGGCAGACATCGAGGAAGCTACAGCTGTCGTCACGCGGTCTGGAGCGCAATCCCAACCTGTGGTTGACAATCCAGCTGAAAATCATCAACCCACTACAACTGATGCTCCAGGACCAACTCAGCCTCCGACGACCGACAAGCCTAGGCCGAGGGAGACTCGCTTCGACAAATCCCTCCGAAAAGAGGCAGCCCAAGGGCTAGAGAGGCCCTACAACTTTGACATCTTAGCGCAATTGGCTAACACACCGGCCAAGTTGTCACTGTACGAACTCCTAAGGCTATCCAAGAACGTTCGTATTGCATTGAGCGAAGCACTCCAAAATGCCGATGCCTATCTGGCTCAATCCAACCTCACCAGGGAGGACTCACTTGTGGATCTCCAGGACAGTGCCTGCACTGGCGCAACGCCCAACATTGTCTTCACTCCGCAGGACATGCTCATCAAAACCAACCTACATGATCGCCCACTATACTACACGGGATACATCGACGACGTGAAGGTGGATCGGATGCACATAGATCCTGGCTCTTCCATAAGCATCATCTCGAAGGGTCTGCTACATCATCTCCGCATCCCAATGCATCGTCTAACACCCACAAGCACCGCCATCAGCTGTTTCAATTCGGGCAGGAGCTACCCAATCGAAAAGATTCGCCTGAAGTATCAGATTGGCGATCTCCAATCCAAAGTCACCTGCTACGTCATAGATACAGACACTTCTTACAACATCCTCTTGGGGCGCCCATGGATACACGATTACATGATCGTGCCTTCCACGCTACACCAGTACTTCAAATATGTCGACAAACACGACTTTGTGAGGACAGAATTTGCTGATATTGATCCCTTCAAAGGGGTCGAATCCTACTACTCAGACTCCTACCTATATAAAAAGTCAAAGAGGCACCTTGATGAAAGAAATGTACAAGCTCATACCGAGACAGCTACAGGATCAGAAGAACCTCTGACGATCCACCTCCAAGCTCGTAAACCGGGCAGGTCCGCACCCCTTACTGCCACTCTGCGGAAGGACGCGATCAGCCTCTCGACGTTGGAGGAGCAGATGATAATTCGGCTGCCAAGGTCCGGCCAAGTGTCGAGACCCACAACGGGGCCACTAACAATCAGACTGCCGAGAGTCGGTCAACCCCAAACGGAGAAGCTCAATCCCTCCGATAGGCCACTGACGATACGCCTTCCCAAGAAGGGTCGTCACCCCGATGCAAGGTCTGACACCTCTAGCGAACTAGCCACTCCTCGCTCCACATCGAGTGCCAAACTGGGGGTCGCTAGTCTGCCAACAACTCCACGCTCTGCTCCACCAGCAGAACCCCTGACGATCAAGCTGCCCAAGTCATCCTCTCAATCTGCATTTACACAGGGGGTGGCCAAAGAAGAGTCAGAGCTGGCCAAGTATGTGGCTGCTCACACTGAGACTTGCTCATGTTGCCCGTCAATGGCAAGTCCCTGAAGAAGTATTACGTCCGAAATGACATCCTCAAAAAAAATCCAGATCGTTGAGTTATGTACCTTCTGGTACCGCTGAACTCATATTTCGCCTCCAAATTTCCCAGATTGGTGAGTTATGTACCCCTGGGTGCTGCTGAACTCACATTCCGCCTCCAAAATTCCAGATCATCGAGTCATGTACCCGCTAGTACCGATGAACTCACTTTCACAAAAATTCCTATAATCACCATTTTCTAGATCATCGAGTCATGTACCTGCTGGTACCGCTGAACTCACTTCCACATCGAGTCATGTACCCGCCGGTACCACTGAACTCACATCCACAGAAATCCCAGATTATCGAGTCATGTACCCGATGGTACCTATGAACTTACATCCCGGTCACCCTTTCGGGAGGAAGCTATGTATAATCATACCTTTGAACTTTCTTCCTGAAAGAGATCCTTCCTCATGATCCACTACCCGCACTCCCAATGCACAAAAAGGGTAACGGATCCACAAATTTCCAAAACGACCATGTCGATGTTACCTCTGAGTCGTCTTAATTCTGCCAAAAACAAATCATCCCTCTACATAGAACTTCCATGTCCTCATTACCTCTGAGTCGTTCTATGTACCCCTCTTCATTGAGCCCACTCCTGCCATGTCCTCATTTTCTCTGGATGGGAAGGCTCCATCGAAGAAACCCTCATGCTTGCCATGTCCTCATTACCTCTGAGTAAGTATATTGATTCCCCTTCGACTTACTATCCGTACCCACAACCGGAGTACGCCAAGGATAGTAGGTCCACAAATGTCCTCTGTTGACCATAAAAATCCTCCGTTGAGTCCACTCCTACCATGTCCTCATTACCTCTGAGTAGGAAGATTCCGTGGTGAACAAAGCTTTCATACTTGCTATATCCTCATTACCTCTGAGTAAGTATGTCGATTCTCTTTTCATCCTATTATCCGTATCCTAAGCCAGGGTACGCCAAGGATAATAGGCCCACAAATGTCCTCGGTTGACCACAAATGTCCTCTGTTGACCACAAATTTCTCATCGTGCCCCGGGAGCCTAGCTGCTCAATGGCATTCTTTCGCCCGATACCAAGAACCTCTATATCCGCCTTACCGCAGAGTTGTTCTAGGTATCCCTATCAAACTTATTATCCGTACCTAAAACCAAGGTATGCCAAGGATGATAGGTCCACAAATGTCCTCTGTTGACCACAAATGCTGTACATGCACCTCTTCTTCATAATCATATGCTTCTGGAACCCAGTTGTTCCGTGGCATTCATTACCTGTTACATAGAACTTCCACGTCCATATTACCTCTGAGTTGTTCTATGTATCCTCATTCGAGTTCACTCCTGCCATATCTATATCACCTCTGAGTAGGAAAGCTCTACCATCAACCTCATATTTACCACGTCCATACCACCTCTGAATAAATATGATGGTTCCCTCTCTCAACTTATTATCCGTACCTAAAACCAAGGTACCCCAAGGATGATAAGTCCACATAAAATCTCCAGCGGAACTACCCAAACCTATCACTCTACTTTCCATGCTTCTTATTCAAAGTGTTCCAAATTTACAATTTGGAAACTTTGAAGGGGGTCCTATAGAAGCATGGAAAATATTGCTTTTAGTCCCACATCGGAAAGGAGAAGAAGAAAGGGCTCACTCCATTCTATAAATAGAGCCCCCTTTCCTCCTTTGAAAAGGGCACCAACTTCTCTTTCCTCCTTCCAACTTGGACTCTTCCTACTATGCACCTTCGGGTGCTAAGTCGAAGAAGTCTAGGGCAGCGCGGGCTCGTCGAGCTCAGTCAGCTGTCCCAACCTCTGACCATCAAAGCGTCCCGCTAACTGTAAAACGGGCCTCTGATGGAAAGTTGTAAACATGATACCTACACATTCGTGTGCTCGGGATACCCGAGCCCACAAAACGAGTACAAAGGTTGACTGAGATGTCCTTGACTTACGAGATGTGATCTTTCATAAGCACAAGAAAAGAAGGGGAATCTCTATGCCGCTCAAATTCAACATGGAGCCTCATGCGGCTCAAAATCCAGAAAGCTTCATACGGCCCAAAAGCAGCAGGGGGCCTTATGCGGCCCAAAATTAACATGAAAGCCCATGCAGCTCAGCCAGAAGGATCCCCATGCGGCTCAGAGAGCTTATGCGGCTCGAGGATCCATGCGGCTCAAGCGTCCATGCGGCTCAGATAGACCATGCGGCTCAGAGATTCATGCGGTGCAAGGGACTATACGGCTCGAGACATTCCATGCGGCTCAGAAGACACGTGGCTTGCAAAAATAGTTCTTCCCTTCTGCATTAATTACTTTGACGGCTGACAGCTCTGACGAAGTGACAGCCCTGACACAAAGAGGTAATTATGACTCTGTCATAATGACAGACCCCTAGGGAAGCGAAGAAGATCTCTGACACAATTCCTCGAGATCCAGAAAATGCCACGTGGCCTTGCCACGTGGACGTTCGTATGCGGCTCGAGCGAAGACTTCCCATGCGGTTCAACATGAAGCTGTTCTATACGGCTCAGGCCAAAACAGTCTCATACGGGATCGCAAGTATCATCTCCATGCGGCTCACTACCCATCATATGGTTCGAAGGTTCGGGGGGCCACTCTCCAAGCAGCCCTGACACGTGGCCAGTCGTATGCGGCTCCATCCTTATGCGGCTCAATCTTCATACGGCTCAGATCCTCCAGTGGCTCCTAGGACACGTGTTCTAAGCCGATCAATCTCCTAAATTTATTACAATCAAAGATTGGGTCAAATCCTAATAATCTGGGACACGTGGCAGGAGAATAAATCAAATTTATTTGCAGACATCAGAAGCTCATTATGAGAAAGATTTATTCCAATCAGCATTAATTACTGATAAGATTTGGTGTAATCTACACTCAATGGTCCAGATTCATCATAATCAAAACGAATGGCCTAGATTGACTAATCCACAGGCCGCCGCCATCTCCAAGAAGCAATCATTTGCAACCCTAATGATCACATCTCATTCCTATAAATAGCAGGGTGCCATTCCCCTGCGAAAAAGAGAAGAAAAAAATAGAGAAAGATAGGCACGTACAGAGAGACACTCCCTCCAATAATCAGAGAGAAGAATCCACAGAGATCAATCCAGAGAGAGGAGAAGCAGAGAGAGCAAAGAGAGCATTTCTTCCAACGCCAAGCAATCTTCTGGAGCCAAGGCTGCATACCGATCGTCTAAGGAGTAAGGCAGAGCTGCCGTCGCTTTCCCGAGCCTCTATCGTCATCCCCCAGAATCTAAAATAAACAATTGTACTTAGATTGCTGTACCTAGGTTTTCGTCCCTAGGCTTTCTTTGTACATGCGAGTTTGTAACATGAAGTAAAAGTCCGGTCCTCCGATAATTGTTCTGTTTTTTTATATTTCATGGCAAACAGGGTTCAGCAGGTAGAGCAAAGCACGGAGTTGTTTGCAGACTAGCGACCCCCAGTTTGGTACTCGATGCTGGGCAGGGAGTGGTTGGTTCGCTAGAAGTCCCAGGCCTTGCATCGGGGTGACGACTCTTCTTGGAAAGGCGTATCGTCATTGGCTTGTCGGAGGGATTGAGCTTCTCCGTTTGCGGCTGGCCGACTCTCGGTAGCCTGATTGTTAGTCGCTCCATTGTGGGTCTTGGCACTTGGCCAGACCTTGGCAGCCGGATTATCATCTGCTCTTCCTGTGCTGAGAGGATGATTGCATCCTTACGCAGAGTGGCTGTAAGGGGTGCAGACTTGCCAGGTTTGTGAGCTTGGAGGTGGATCGTCATAGGTTCTTCTGATCCTGTGGCTGTCTCGGTACGAGCTTGCACATCTTCTCCATCAAGGTGCCTCTTCGACTTTTCGTATAGGCAGGTGTCTGAGTAGTAGGATTCGACCCCTTTGAAGGGATCGATGTCGGCAAATTTTGTCCTCGTGAAGCCGTATTTGTCGACATATTTGAAGCACTGGTGCAGCGTGGAAGGCACGATCATATAATCGTGTATCCAAGGACGCCCCAAGAGGATGTTGTAAGAAGTGTCTGCATCTATGATGTAGCAGGTGACTTCTGATTGGAGATCGCCAATCTGACACTTCAGACAAATCTTCCCAATTGGGTAGCTCCTGTCCGAATTAAAATCGCTAATGGCCGTACTTGTAGGCGTCAGGCGATGTATTAGGTTGCGGAGATGATGTAACAGACCCTTCAGGATAATGCTTATGGAAGAGCCAGGATCAATGTGCATCCGATCTACCTTTACATTGCTGATGTATCCAGTGTAGTATAATGGGCGATCGTACAGGTTGGTTTTGATGAGCATATCCTGCGGAGTGAAGACAATGTTGGGCATCGCTCCTGTGCAAGCGCTGTCTTGGAGATCTGCAAGAGGGTTCTCTCCGCGCAAACATCCTTTGAGAATCTCAGAAGCTCGTATAATGACAACTTGGCCGATGTGTTGGCCAATTGTGCCAAGATGTCGAAGTTGTAGGGCTTCTCCAGCCCCTGCAGTGCCTCTTTTCGGGGGGATTTGTCAAAGCGAGTCTCCTTCGGCCTAGGCTTATCGGTCGTCGGAGGCTGAGCCGGTCCCGGAGCGTCGGTTGTAGCGGGTTGATGATCTTGAGCCGAGTTGTCAGCCACGGGTTAGGATTGCGCTCCAGACCGCGTGACGACGGCTGTAACTTCTTCGACATCTGTCGAGATTGTGCGGCAGGACCTGACTTTTCTACTCTTCTTCTTGCAGATGGAAGACAATGTGGGCCGAGTCACTTCTGATACCAAGTCTGGATGGATCTATAGGACCTCTCCTCATGATGTGGTGAGGGAAACTAGATCAGCAGCCTGATCTCGGAAAGGTGGAAGATTAGCAATCTCCATTGTCGCCAGAGGGATGGAGACCACACCGTCTTGAGTTTCCGTCGGAGGGAAGCTATCGAATTGTACTGACACTATATTTGCTGTCACAATTACCTCTTCGAAATCGATGGCCAGAGCGTTCGAATCGATGAGATTTTGGATGTACCGTTTTAGCTGGAAGCAGTCGTGTGTAGCATGGTCGACGTAGCGGTAGTAATGGCAGTACTTTGGGTTCTCCATGTCTGCCGGTCGAGGTTCCCGTCTTGGTGGAGGGAGCCAAATTCTATCTCCTTGTATGAGTATGTCCAAGATGGGCTTGACGTGACCGTCTTCGAAGGAGTAAGTGATTTGCGGCCATTGTTTGTCTGCCGGCTTTGGCTCAGGTTTCTGTGCTGTGTCGGCCACCATAGCCTGCTTGCCCTTGCTGTTCCGATTGTTGTAGGGGATACCCCCATTGTCGTTGTTGGTATTAGGACGCTTCCTTTTGTTCTCTCCGTCCGAGATGTGCAATCCTAGTTGACGAGCCTTCTTCAATCGTTCTTCGGCGCTTGTGACACTGATGATGAACGTCTTCCAGTCCTTGAATTAACTTTCATCCATCCAGAGACTGATTGTTGGGAGCAATCTCTTTTGGCAAATTTCAATCAAGGAGGAATTCGGGTTTCCAGAGGGCAGCTTCATTGCGGTTTGGCGGAACCGCTCGATGTAGTTCCTTGTCAGCTCTTTCTCCCCTTGGACGACGTCCATGAGGGTGGACATTGTGATGTCCTGTCCTACTTCGTAGAATCTTTCCAAGAACATGCACTTGAAGCCGGCGAAGGAGTGGATGCATTTGTCTAGCAGGTTGCGACACCAGTCGAAGACGACCCCTTCCAATGCCCCAATGAATAATCGTGTGAGAATGGCATCGTCATAGGGCAGATGGTCGATGGTGACCTTGAAGTAAGTGATGTATCGACTTGCTGAGGTCTTGCCATCATAAGGATTGATATTGAACGACTTATATCTTGGTGGGAATGGAACATTCCACCAGGCAGCAGGGTACGGTTGCCGTATTCTGAGGTCTTGAGAATTTTCTCGAGCGTGAAACATGGCTCGGATCTCCTGGACCTCTCTTCTCGCTTCACGGGCCTCATCCACGGCGGTAGGGGCCGTTACTTCAAGAGGATTGTTGTCCGGGTTCGGTGTCGTTGAATTCGAGTCCGCATTGACCGTGGGACCCGCGCTTGTTTGGCCAGGCGTCCCTCCTTGCAGAGTTGGAAGGGCCGCTTTGAATTCGTCCACAGACTTGACCAAGGCAAGCAATATGGCTTCGAGAGTGTCGATGCGTTGGCGATCTCTGGAACCCCTTGGCTGCTGTCTGTCATGAATACCGTCTTTACATGAGGAGAGATGGACGGAGCGGTGGAGGAAGCGCCCTCTGAATCATACCCTGTAGTGAGAAGTCATCGGGGTATGTGGGAATGTTCTCTTCTGGTTCGGACTCGGAAGGAATAGTACCCTCAGTCTCTGAGTTTGCCTCATATTGGGAGTTGTGGACGTCCTCGGGGACGTCGGGGTTTGCTGCATCTGATGGGAGAGTTGTCTCCTCCGGCTCGTCTTCTTGGAACATCGGATTATCGTGGAGGTTCGGAGGAGTGCTACCCCCAGTCCCAGCAACCCCCAGTGTTGTGGATGACGAATCTCCTACTGTGGGAGATTTTGTCTTAGAACGAGTACCTTGGAAAACTCTGGTGGTGGGCACCCGCTTAGACGACAGTCTTTTAGTTAAAGTGGTTGAAATCTTCAGGCTGGGAACATTTGTCTTCTTTCCTCTCCCATCGGCGGGGACTTTCTGAGCAGAGTTGCAGGAGACGACGGGAAGTGCCTCTTCTTCTGAAGACGGCTGTTGCAGTCTTTGAAAGACAGACTGCCAGTTTTCTCGTACCGTCGCGTTATTGCAGCAGCAGTTGACGATGACTTGGTTACAGTGACGTCCGTAGGAGGACTTTTTGCACCCCGATGCATTTTCTCTTTCCTTGCGTTTGTGGAGGACGGCCTCACGCAAGTCAGATGGGTCTGGATCGACCATGTTTGCTCCCTGGATTTTTGGAGACTTTTGCGAACCCCTCTGTCCGTTTGCCACCGGAGGCTGGACTCGAGTGGTCCTGTACAACTTCCCATCTGAGGCCCGCATAACAGTATGGGGGACGCTCGGATGGTCAGAGACCGGATCAGCGGACCGAGCTTGTCAAGCTCGCGCTGTCCTAGACTTCTTCGCTCTAGTGCATAAGGGCACATAGTAGGAAGAGTCTAGGTAATGCTGGAGAGAGTCAGACATATCTTCTTGGGAGCACAAGAGATCAGGACCATAGGAGAGGCAGTCGAAGACAGAGCCACGTGGAGTAGGCGTCATGCTGCTGTCATCAATAATCTTCATGCGGCTAGCAGACGTAGCTGCATAGGCTTTCTTCATGCGGCTGGAAGTCTCGGCCGTATGAGTTTTTTTCATGCGGCTGGATGATCTGGCCGTATAGATCTTCTTCATACGGCTGACAGATTCATCCGCATGAGCCTCCTGCATGTGGTTGGCAGATTTGGCCACATGAGTGTTCGTCTTCTTCTTGGGGCGCATAGAACCACTCTTTGTCCCTGTAAGTCCAGCATCGTAATACTTTTCTCTGTCGGACTTGGGGACAGCAGAGTGCTCTACGGATCGAAGTGGAGCCGTATGAGAGTCGCCTTTGCCGTCTTGGGTAGCAGAGAGTACCCCGTCCAGAGCTTGTAGAGGAGCAAATAATTTTGTCCTCTACTCGCAGCGAGCTTTTTTTGTACGAGTTCGCTTCTGGATCGGGCCAGCACTTCCTTCAGAGAGCATTTCTTTAAATGCCTGTTGGTCGAAGCGGACGACCATCTTCTGTTGCGTGGAGCCAAGTTTGGCTGCATCCGATTGCGTCACCAACTCCTCAGCCGTGGAGAAGTTTGTCCCCAGCAGAGTCGCCATCGTGTTTGCCATGAAATATAAAAGAGCAGAACAATTATCGGAGGACTAGACTTTTACTTCACAATACAAACTTGCTTGTACAAAGAAAGCCTAGGGACGAAAATCTAGGTACAGCAATCTAAGTACAATTATTTATTTTAGATTCTGGGGGGTGACGATAGAGGCTCGGAAAAGCGACGGCCGCTCTGCCTTACTCCTTGGACTATCGGGTGCAGCTTTTTGGCTCTGTGGAAGAACTGATTGGCGTTGATGAAGAAATGCTCTCTCTTCAGGCTCTCTGGCTCTCTATGTCTCTATGTGCGTCTGTCTCTGTCTGTATATGTCTCTCTATATGTCTATGTCTGTCTTTCCTTGCAAGGGAATGGCACCCTGCTATTTATAAGAGTGTGGGGCCTCATTAGGGTTTATAATGATTGCCCATTCTTGAAAGTCGGCGGCTAAGGATCATTAAATCTGGGCAATTCATCGAGATTTGAGCAATAAATGTGACTGCATCAAATCTTTTATGGATAATTAATGCTGATTGACATAAATCCTCCTGATTTGTCATGCCAACCTCGGATTCCTCGACACGTGTCTTTAATTGGCTTATTTGTAAATAATCTGATTTGATCCCAATATTTTATTGGGATTTGCTGAGAGATTTCGATCAATCTGATGCCACGTATCCTGCTATCATGCCACGTGTCAAAACAGCAAAAATCTGAGCTGCAGAAAAGTTGGGCCACATAAGGCTGGCCACGTGTCAAGGCTGCCTAAGAGTGCCCCCCCCCCCCCGAACATTTGGACCGCATGGTAATGATTTGAGCTACATGAGTGTGGATGACCGCATGAGTGAACCGCATGGAGCTAGTCTTCGTGAGTCGCATGGGGATGGTCTTTGTGAGCCGCATGGAGCTAGTCTTCGTGAGCCGCATGGAGCTAGTCTTCGTGAGCCGCATGGGACTAGTCTTCGTGAGCTGCAAGGAGCTAGTCTTCGTGAGCCGCATGGGGCTAGTCTTCGTGGGCCGCATGGAGCTAGTCTTCGTGAGCCGCATGGAGCTGGTCTTCGTGAGCCGCATGGAGCTGGTCTTCGTGAGCCGCATGGAGCTAGTCTTCGTGAGCCGTATGGAGCAAGTCTTCGTGAGCCTCATAGGGAAGCCTCCTCTTGGGCTGCATGGGGGAGTCTCCTCTTGGGCCGCATACAACTGTCCACGTGTCAAGGCCGCATGACAGTTTCTGACACTCGGGGGATCGTGTCAGTGATTTTCCTCGCTTTCTAAGGAGTTCGTCATTATGAAGGAGTCATAATGATATTTTCGTGTCAGAACTGTCACTTCGTCAAAGCTGTCAGCCGTCACGACATTTAATGCAAAACGAAAAAGCTGTTTGTAGGCCATGTGGCTCCTCTTTGAGCCGCATAGGACTTGTTTGAGCCGCATAGACGCTCGAGCCGCATGGATACTTGAGCCGCATGAACTCTCTAAGCCGCAGGGGGCTCTCTGGCCGCATGGATCTTTCTTTATTCTTTTCTATGCTTCTACAGTGCTATGATGCTCTTCAGCTGCTCATCCTGATGCTGTGTCTCCCGAATCCTGTCCAACAGCCCTGACTGAATCTGCATGCCCATCATCTGCATCTCGGCTCCCAGAATGACGATCTCGATGCCCAAACTCTCTAAATCCGCTAACAAGTGACGATCTCGGGTCAAGCACATTGCCACGGGATACCTGCTCAAAGCATCCGCAACAACGTTGGCTTTTTTCGGATGATACTGCAGTGATATGTCATAGTCACTCATCAGCTCAAGCCATCTGTGCTGCCTCATGTTCAACCCCTTTTGCGTGAAGACGTACTTCAAGCTTTTGTGGTCAGTGAAGATTTTTACTCGCTCTCCGTACAAATAATGTCTCTACAGCTTCAAGGCAAAGATCACGGCTGCCAACTCAAGATCGTGAGTGGGATAGTTCTTCTCGTGTGGTCTCAACTGTCGATACGCATAGGCTATCACTCTCTTGTTCTGCTCTAGGACACAGCCTAGTCCTTTGCCCAAGGCATCACTATAAATGGTGAAACCTTCCGATCCCGAAGGTAAAGCCAAGATAGGGGCTGTCGTCAATCTCTTCTTCAACTCATCGAACGCAGCCTGGCAATCCTTCGTCCACACGAACTCCACATCCTTTCTGGTGAGCCTAGTGAGCGGCTCTGCAATCCGAGCGAAGTCATGCACGAACTTCCGATAGTACCCTGCTAGCCCCAAGAAACTTCATTTCTCCACCACTGTAGTCGGAGTAGACCATGCTTCCACTGCTGACACCTTCTTCGGATCGACGGATATACCGTCGCCAGTCACCACATGACCAAGGAACTCTACCTTGTCCAAGAAGAACTCACATTTCGAGAGATTTTCATAGAGCTTCTTTTTCCTGAGGGTCTCTAGCACGATCCTCAGATGTTCCTCATGCTCCTCTGGTGTTTTCGAATAGATGAGTATGTCATCGATAAACACCACCACGAACTTGTCAAGGTACGGATGGAATAACTTGTTCATCAAGTTCATGAAAATAGTCGGGGCATTCGTCAATCCGAACGGCATCACCATGAACTCGTATTGTCCGTACTTGGTCCGGAAGGCAGTCTTCGGTATATCTTCTTTCTTCACTTTCAACTGATGGTAGCCCGACCTCAAATCTATCTTGGAGAATACCCGTGCGCTGCTCAATTGATCGAAGAGATCGTCTATCCTCGGTAGCAGATACTTGTTCTTGATAGTGTGGTTGTTCAGGGTTCGATAGTCGATGCACATTCGCACCGTACCATCCTTTTTCGACACAAAAAGGATAGGCAAGCCACATGGCGACGAACTCTCTCTGATGAACCCCTTCTCTAGCAATTCGTATATCTGCTTCTTTAATTCTTCAGCCTCCTTGTTGTTGATCCGATACACCGGTTGCGCTGTTGGCACTGCGCCTGGCACTAGATCAATAGCAACTCGATGTCCCTGTCAGGCGACAATCCTGGCAAGTATTCGACAAAAACTTCCATGAACTTCGTGATGATGGGAAGTGGGATCTCCTCTCCCTCGATCATAGCTCCGCAAATAGCTCCGTGCTGCTGCTCGACTGCTCCTCTCGCAAACTCGAATGTCGGTTCCTCCGGAGGACTGAATACAACACATCCTCGGTTGCAGTCTATACTGGCAAAATTCTTACTCATACCGAGAACAATGTCAAAACTCGGTAGTGGCATTATGAGTAAGTTGGCGCGCAACTCCCTACCTCCCAAGGTGATGTGCCGCTTCATGCAAATATCCTTGACTAGGATAATGCCTCCGCCTGTCATGATCTTGCAACTACCACCCAAAGATACAGACGCTATACTATGCTTGAATACAAAAGCTACAGAGATAAAACTATGGGATGCGCCGGAATCAAACAAAGCTATAGCAGAAATAGAATCGAGAAGAATGGAACCTGCTATCACATCTGGTGTGGGCTCGGGCTCCTCAATAGTCATAGCAAAAGCTCGGCCCTGCTGGGGTGCTCCTCTCTGCTGGTGCTGAGAGAACCTCTGCTGCTGAGTGGGTAGCGGTGGTCCTCGCGACTGTGGGACAGCTGGTCCTCTCCGTGCTGGAGCTGTCTCTCGTCCTGCTCGGTTGGGAGCCACTGCGCAATCCTTCAGCTGATGTGAAGGTGATCCGCAGTATAAACACGATCCAAGTCTTGCTCTGCAATCGTCCCAAACGTGTCCGATCCTCCCGCAAAATGTACAATGCTGAGCCTGCTGGAATTATCTCTGTGGCTGTTGTGTCTGAGCTCTGGCCGGGCCTCTTTGCTACTGATGTATTGGGGCTTTACCCGTATGCTGGAAGGGTTGCTGGTGCTGAAAGGTCCTTGGCTGCAACTGTGGACGCTTCGCCTGTGTTTGATGATGACTGCCTCCGCCAAAAGTGTCTCGACTCCTCTTCGGCCTGTAGTTCAGTTCTTCCTCCACTGCTTGGGCGACCTCCAAAATCTCCTCATAGGTAGTAGCTCGGCTGGTGGCGATGGCTAAGCGAATCTCTGCGATAATCCCTTCCTGAACCGCCGTGCTTTGTCTTCCGGGGTGCTGACTAAGTTCTCCGCAAAGCGACTGAGGCGTGAAAATTCTGATGTGTACTCGTCAACGGTGAGGTTGCCTTGCTCCAGATGCTTGAACTGGCTCACTAACGCCTCTCGTGCTACATATGGATAGAACTTCTTCTTGAACAACCGCTTAAACTCCTCCCAAGTTATGTTTGGGGCAGAAAAGCTGGGCTCGCCTTGGTACCATGTTCGTGCGATGTCGAAAAGCTGTCCGCTGACTGACTCTATCTTCAGATCTTCTAGAACTCGGGCCATCTTCAGATACCTCTCCATGTTTTCTACCCATTCATCAGCATAGACGATCCCCTCTGTCCCATAAAATGGCATGGGCCTAAAGTCCATGAAGTGTTTAGGATTCTCTGGTTGCTGTCGGGGAGCATCCCTCTGCTGGAGAACCCCTTGCAAGGTATCGCGAAAGATGTTGGCCTGCTGTTACATAATTCCCAGCATGGTAATATTGTCCAGGGCTGGTGGCGGTGGCAGTACAGGCGTTGGGTACATCGCTGGCACGGGATGCATAGTAGGTGCTGGGTACATTGCTGGAGCTGGGTGCATGGCAGGTGATGGATACATATAGGGTGCCTGCTGCATCATAGGTGTGGAGTACATGGCTGGTGTTGGGTGCATCGCTGGTGGTGGATAAGCTGCTGGTGTCGGTAGAGGAATAGGTGCTAGTGCTGGCGTCTGCGGAGGAAACTGTAGAGGAGGTGGAATGTCATCCCTGCGGAACCTCGAGTACTGTGGCTGGGCCGGTAAGCCCTGGTGAGTAAGCTGGCCTCCCTGAGTCGGAGGAGTCTCATAGGTGAAAAACCCGCCAGCTACCAGTGGCGTGTTCAGTGCGACGTTGTTCATGTCCTGTGGATCCATTTGCTGAAAACAAAGGAAATCATTAGACGATAGAATGATTCAAACAGGATGCAAAAGATACTTGAAATCGAATATAGAAGTCAACGACAAAATTTTCAACTCACGAAGACAGTCCTTAGGTCCCTATTCATATTCCTAGTCACAGGCCCGCAGTAGTACGACTATCTTAAGTACTACCACAGTTTCGCTGGTCTTGCAAAACGTTGACCTGTATGGGCCACCATAAAAACGTGTCACGACCCGCACCCAATATTTGGGCATGAATCGTATACACGCCCAGCCTACGCCGTAGAGTCAGCGGTAGAACGTTGTAACAATATGATGAACAACCACGCAATAAAACATCTCACAAGGGCAAGACAGTAATTCCAAAGTCCAACTTAGCAACTAAGAGTGAAATAAATATGATCTCACAATAAATGAAAATCTAAAATCAAAGTAATCTCTACTACATGTCTCAAATCAACTCATAAAATCCAATACAAGGTCTCAGCACTAGCTAAAATGTCTAAGATAGAACAGTGGGATCAGATGCTGCATAATCCTCCTGATAAACAAGGTCCGTCTCTAAGGCATCTCCCAAATACGGGCCATACTCCTCTGGACACACGATCCCATTGCCATCACCTAAAATTTGTTTGGTTACCCAGTCAGGATGGAACGAGTACAATTCACTGAGAGCAGTTCCAAATATATGAAAATGACTATACAACAGGGGTTAGCCTTTAGACATATGATTTATAAAATAAATGGAAGAAACAGAAATAAACGAAATATCAAAACAGTAAAAGAAATACAAGAAAATACTCACCGACAGACTGACTGAAAATACCTTTGATATGTGATCGGTCTCGGGACAATTATGCGACACTGTCTACACTGTCTACAGCTACACTGTCTATATTACACTGTCTAAATTACACTGTCTACATTGTATAAATTTTTACTGTCTACAATTTATAAAGCAATAGAAATCACTGTCTACACTGTCTACGATAAATAAGTAAATAGAAATCACTGTCCATACTGTCTACGATAAATAAGCAATAGAAATCACTGTCTACACTATTTAAGGTCAGATCACATATCTTTGGTACTTTACTTCCCGACACGACAAGGAACAAAATCATAAAACAGAAATCATATATCTATCGACCAATCACTGGTGTATAGTAAAGATCAATAATAAAAACAAACAATAAACTGTACTCGCCTGGCGTCCCGGGCTGCTGGCACTGGTCAGAGTCCAATTCGAGATCTAATAACCCTATTTAAAGAATCACAGAGTCAAGATATAAGCCAACATGGAAAGTTGGTGTTTTGTCTACAATTTGCTCTATTGGTTTTAATATTATTTTTAGTCCCTTTATCTCTCATATTCATTGTTTATCCAGGAAGGTTGCCTAGTGTAGTTGGTTTAACCCTGTTGGTGGACTTACTCTGCATGTGCCTATGATTGAGGTAGTCTCAACTACCAAGTATGGGTTTAAGAGAATTTTTAGCATGTTTCAACCCATGAACATGTATGCCTAATTACCTTACTGATTTCTGAACACAGGGGATATGGCTCTTAGGTGCTTATTATAATATTCCTTTTGATGGTTCTCGACTTGTTGCTAGGGTTGAGCTAAAGTTGTTTCGAACAGGGCTATACCCTTGCAAATGAAAGCACAAGGCCCGCTTGTGTGATTATTGACCTGTACCAAAGACACTATAACCCTGAATATAGGGGTTAGTGAAGGGTTTGGGAATAGCCATCATTAGCCATCCCCATGGGTTAACTGTCCCTAACCACATCTACCAATTTACCCAAGCTTCCAGATTGGGACTGGTTCCAGCTATTGTATGTGTGATGTTGCTGATTTCAGAGTATGAAATCAGTCTCGATTTGGGTTGATACTATTCAGTGTATCGTGCTTGATCTCCATTAACACAATTTCAGTTGGAAATCAAGACAGCTACTAGGTTAGCCTCTAAACACCTTATGCCCCATTGATGGCCCTGTTTCTTCACAGAGTAGTACTCCAGGACACTCCAGATTTCCTGTTACCTGATGGTTAGATCAACAAGTTACCTGGCTAAGTCTGAGTCTCTATTACTTATAGGTGTCAAAGGAATTTGGTCGAGTCTGGGTGTCCAATCAAATCCTGGTACATTGACCTGGTTGCTCATGGGTTGATGCTTACCCTTGAATATCCTAAACTTGGCGAGCATCTCTCCGAGTCTTTCAACAAGACTTAAGGTTCAGGATGAAGGGTTCCCATCTAAGCCTAAGATTCGAAGCAAAGATTGAACTTATTACCCAGGTTAACTGTCAGGAGTATTAATTAGAGTCTCTGATATGGCAAAATCAGTTTGACATCTATTGTATTCCCAGGATTTGGGTTTTAGGTCAGATACATTGACTCTTCCCTGTCTCTTCATAACCTGAGCACATCCTGTGATCTCCTGCCATACTAGACTGCCATGGTATTACCCAGGATTTAAGCAGAGATTACACATGACCAAGTTAGCCTATGAACTAGGCAGCAGGAATTCATTTAGCAGTATCCATTGGTACTCACCTCAAGTTCCTACAACCTTACCCATTTGATCCCCTAGTGATGTGCATGATGCCCAACCCACGACCTTGCCTGTGCATACTGCTAATCAGTGTTTTATGGGTCTGATATGTTTGCAGGGCTTTATCCCCAGGTCAGTAGGAACTTGTCCTGATATGAAGGTGTAGGCAAGGCTGGATTCCAAGTTCAATATAGGCACATATATGTAGATGGAACTGAACAAAACACAAATATATGTACCCATGAATGCATTTCCATAAGGATGAACCATATGCAGCCGTGTCCCTTTGCACCCGATTACTACTTGTGTAGACTGATACAGGTGATTTGGTATAAGGAATCTGCTACTACGAAGTTCTGATACTAGGTGTCAGTTGTAAAGTGGTCTGATACCATCGATCTAGGCCGATACTCTCATACTATCTCTTTATTTATTGCTTATCATTAGCCCAAACAATTACTTATGTTTTTCTTAGTAAAAACAACAAATAGATGGTGTGATATGTTAATAGAAATGAGGTATTAGTCCCTGACCTTAATGAAGAGTTCCTGTGGGTTCAGTTGCGTAGGCAGCCTCTAGGTAAAATCTCCACAGAGCTTCGCAAGGGTGGCAGCCTTCCAGGTTTGTCAAGAAATTTTTAGGGATTGGTAGAACATCATGTATATATAGTTGGGAAACTCTCGATCCTAGGATAAAGTGAAATTCCAAATCCGAATTTAAATTAGAGAGATCTATCTCTTCAAAAGCTAGGATTTGGATATACTCTTAACTGGGATAAATTTGAATTTAAACAGGGACCCTTGGGTCTAGACTTAAACAGGAAGCTGAGTGTTTTAAAAAGCAAAACTCCCTTTGCACTAAAGTCCCTCTTCTTTTACATATTTTGAGCTTCTTCTTATAACACTTTTGGTGTACTAAGAATATTGTTAATTTATAAATCAAAAAAAAGTAAAAGAAAAAGTTCATATAGAATTTGATCAAGGGGTTTACAGGTTGCGCCCTGATCAGACTTCAATTGTTGCACTTCCTCAAAACTCTATAATTTGTAGCAAGTATTTATCTAGCTTTTGTATTATAGTTGCAATTTGTCTAGAGTTCAATTAATACGATGTTTTTCTTCGTTACTTTTATAACAAATTAAGACCGCTGGAGACAATTTCTCTACCAACGAAAAAGTTATGGCGCAATCCGACGCAGATCATCGTGACAAATGCTGACATGTTGGTCATCAAGTTCAACCAAAAAGTGTTTAAACAAACACTCTCTCAGGACTGTGCAAGTCCTATTTTTGTGCTTTTGCATAAAACAGTCTTGTTCAAGACTAAATAGGCTTTGGCATTGTCACCTCAATGACTGCAAAAGCTTCTCTGGAAGTTGTCAGTGTTATCCATGACACTACTACTACTACAGTTCTCTACATCTCAGTCTCTCTCAAGCCACATAGGCTACAAAATTCTTCAACAAGAGAGTCTTGTCGTCCTACTCGGCAACAACATTTCGACGTCTAGGGGTTCTGAAACATCTGAGAAGAATTCATTGCTGCTTAAAAGAACTCCTATCTTGGATTCGGGTCATCAACGAAACAAAGTGATTGCTCGCTGACCACATTTCCATCATCGCACTTTCCTAGAACTCTATAATTTATAACAATGATTTCTGTTGCTTTCGTTGTAAAGTTAAAATTTGTTTGCACTTCAATACAAGTTTTCTTTCGTTACTTTTATCGGAAAACAATTACATAAATTTTACTAAAGAAGTATGTGATTTGTGTAAAAAAAAAGTTCCAAGAACTGTGCATTACTGTCGATATAACCAGTTATATATAGGTTCTAACAAATAAGATAGCATAACTGTTACTACCAAATCTAACGGTTTAGCGACGGTCATATCCGTCGCTAATCTGTCGGTAATTAGATTTAGCGATGGGCCGCCGACGGATTTTGGCCGAAAAAATCTGTCGAAAAACAACCCGTCGCTAAAAATATCCGTCGCTAAGTTGTCGCCATTCGACGACTTAGCGACGGATTATCGTCAGCAAGATTCGTACAATTAGCGACGACTGTCCGACGATTTTTCGTCAAATCAAGTATCAGGAAGTTAGTGGTACTGCTACTTTACCGACGGATATGTCAGTCGAAAATACGTCGGCAATGTGTCGGTAAACGCGTATCAGAGAGTTTCTGATACGCAAAATCTGTCGCGAATAGTCGCTAATGGTCGACGGATTTGCGACGAATTAGCGACGGGGTATCCGTTGCTTCGATTCTGGAAATCTTTCATATTTTCAGATCCTTGTCAACGGATAATCCGTCGCTTGGTAGTCGCCATCTGTCGCTAATTGGAAATTCTCCAGTTAGCGACGGATATTCCGTCGCTAATTGAAAATTCTCCAGTTAGCGACAGATATTCCGTCGCTTAGTAGTCGTCATCCGTCGCTAACTGAAAATTCTCCAGTTTGCGACGGATATTCCATCGCTTTGTCGTCGCTTTGTAGTCGCTAGTCCGTCGCTAACTGGAAATTTTTTGAATTTTTTTACAAAAAACAGAGCATTCCCTGTTCACACAATATCCGAAACATCGGAACATCACATTATGCATCACACATCACACAAACCAACAAACCAATATACATCACACACCAATATACAAATATCCATCACAAATACATTACACAAACCAACATACAACACACACCAATATACAAATATCCATCATTTTAAACCATTATCCAAAACTTACCACCATTATCTAAAACTTACCACCATTATTTAGCCAATATCCAAACATTCATCAAAATATTCATCAAAAACTAATATCCAAGTGATAATATCCAAAATTCACAAATATTCAACATTTAAAAACATTTCAAACCATTCAAATACAATACATCAATGAGAATGAGGAGTTGGATCGTCCGCTGGTGGTACTCCCTGCTGCGCCCGATGATAATACTCCTCCACCATGTATGCCGACAGGGTATCAAAGACATGGTTTGGAAGTTGGCGTAGCTGCTCTGGCGACATTATGTCAAAGAGTGTTGTCACAGCAGGAGGCGGTACCAGAGGGGTAGCATGGTCAAAAGAAAGACGCCCGATGGAAGGACTAGGAGCAGCAGTAGACGGACCAGGAGCAGAAGAACCGGGAGCAGACGGACTGGGAGCAGATGAACCGGGAGCAGACGGATCGAAAACAAAAGAACCGGGAGCAGTAGAAGGACGCGGATAGTACGTGGTTATATGCTCCCACAAGGACGATACTGCCTCGGTCAGATTCGCAAGCTGTGTCCTCACATCATTGCCTGTCGGGGTCGCAAGAGAAGGCGGGGGCGGTGGAAATCTCAGAATCGACGCCTGCAACGACGCCAGGGAGCCGCATCCGTAGAGGTGCCCTTTCCTAAAGCCGTCGACGGTATCTTTGAACAAGTCATCGTAGCGAGCGGTCATAGAAAAGAACGCCTGGGCGGGCATCATTTTGCCAACATCCTCGGCAGCAGATGGCTGAACCCGTCTAAGGGCCTCACGATACGCAGCCTATCAAATGAATGTGTTTATACTATGAGTTTTCCTAAGTTATAATATAAATCCTATGTTTCCCTAAGTTATAGTCTGAATCCTAAGTTCACCTAAGTTATAGTCTGAATCCTAAGTTTACCTAAGTTATAGTCTGAATACTTATAATTCTAACATAAATCTCATAAACGTAAGTACTTACATCAGTCTCCTTGGCCCTCTCGTCGACGAAGCTCCCGTCCTTCTGCCTCTTGTGCGTATACTGGAATACATCGTGCATGGTGACCGATTCTGCCTCTTTTTCTTCCTTTACCGCCAGTTGGGACTGCATACAAAATATTTGTAGAATTTAATTAACTCCGTATATTAATAGTACCGAATTAGATAGTAGAATAAAATTGAGGTATCTCACCAGATCTGCACGCGTCGCTGTGTGGGGCCATGATCCTCCCGTATGCAGACCTGCGGCCCGTCGACTCGCCTTCACTTTCTCTAATTTCTGCTTGTACGCAGGAGTATCCATCTTCTCCAAGATCTGCTCATAATACTCCTGCCGGATCCACTCCTTCTTCGAATGCGCCGTTCGAAGGTCATACACCGCATCCCATATTTTCTTTCCGACGGCACTTCTGTAGGTCCTGCGGATCGCCTCCTCGCGATGGGCGGGCCACCAGAACGTACTCTGACTTACAAATCCAATTATCACGTAATTAAAAAATAGTTAATTAAAGAGTAATTAATAATTAACCACAATATATATAGATATATATCTCTCTTCGAATGTGCCGGACGAAGGTCATACGTCGCGTCCCATATCTTCTTCCCGACGGCGCTTCTGTAGGTCCTGCGGATCGCTTCCTCGCGATGGACGGGCCACCAGAACGTCCTCTGACATACAAATTCAATTATCACGTAATTAAAAAAAGGTTAATTAAAGAGTAATAATAATTAACAACAAGATATATATATATATACCCTCATCTCGTCGAGCTAGATGTACTGCAAGTCTAGGGACACCTCAGAAAAATTGAGGTAGGGGCCTTGGTAGTTAGCTCGGATAATCTGCCTAGAAGCCTGGCAGCATTCCACGAAAAAACCTACAAAGAAGCAATGACTTGATTATTAACTTGAATAAATGAAACAAATTTAATAAATTAACTTAAATTTACTTACGATTCACCCGCGGGCCATAGCTCTCGTCAGAACTCGCCCATAGGCCTCTCTGGTGGCGTCGGAGGATCCACGGCTCCGCGCATGTACTCACCAGTAACCGGATGTAACTGAGTCCGGGGGTACTCGAGGGCCCACTATGCAGTAATTGGTGGATCCGCTGGCGGAACGGATCCGTCAGCGGATGGAGACGCAGGCCTCGACGAAGGTGACGATAGCCTCGTGGTAGATCAACGGCAGGATGAGTCTGTGCCTGGGGTACTCTCCGGGTCGGGATCGCTAGATGGGGTCATATCCCGGGAATGCTGAAGGCGACCACAACCACCACCACTAGCACCACCACCATGACCACGCCCACGACCAGGACCACCAGCACCACCACTAGCACCACGACCAGCACCACCACCACCACCACGACGAGTGCTAGCCACCATGACCTGTAAATAGAACACATAAATATAATTAACAATATAGAAGTATAAATGAATATAAAACTAAACTAAATATATATATATATATATCACCAGCAAGACGACGAGTGCCGCCGCGAAGAAAGGGACTAGGAGTGCCATCTGCAAAAATAAAATATACAATAAGTAGATGATCAAACGACAAAAGCATGAACTGAAACAATAATGCAGAAGTTTAACCTGAATTTACTAAGTTAGTTGTAAGTGCTTTTATGAGGTCAAACTAAATTCACGTAATTGGAAGTGTTTTTAATATATACCAATATTTAATCTAATCGTCGTCATCGTCTTCGTCCTTGTCCTCGACCTCGTCTTCATCCTCATCCTCATCCTTATCCTCATCGTTGCCTTCATCTGTATCATCATCCTCATCAAGTTCTTCCTCCCCTCTATTTCCTCGTTCTCCTTGTAGTACAATATGCATCCGTTGCGACAACAATCTATCTTCTTGTACCCCAGTCCCAGTTGTCGGACCATCATCTTTGACTTGTAGAAATTTTTTGGGAGCTCTTTTGATTCCTTCGGTAACACCTCCTTGATTAGTTGGGTAATCCGATCATAGCAAGCTTGTGGCAAGTTAAAATCAGACTTTATGTTCAATAACCGCATCGTCACTGACAGTACGGAATGAGTCTCACAACCAGGATATAGAGGAGTATCTGCATCCTGAAACATATCATATAACTCCTTCGCCTCGGGATTAGGATCCTTCGGATCAAAATTAGGCCCTGCAGCATCGTACACCATATCTCGTGCAAGGTTCTGCAGGTCTCCATAATCAACAGAGCATCCGTCGTCTTCGATGACAAAATTCGTTGCAGCATTATCATCAAAAGCATAAGTAGCAGCATTCGCAACCCGTCTTTCCGTATATAGTTCACCTTGCGATGACCATAGGCCGTAATCATGTACGAAATCCTTACGGATCAAATGATCTCTCACAATCACCACTTCTTCGTAACGTCTATTGCGATAATTACCACATGGACACTTGATTTTGTTACCATCTATGTACTGAGCTTTGCTCATGACATACTTAAGAAACACTTCCACGCCTGCCTGAAAATTGTCACTCACACCAATTCTGCTCTCGTGTTGTCGTTTGTACATCCATGTATGATCAACGAAGTAACGATCCATCACAGATTGGATGTGAAAATCTGTATCGTAAGACAAACTAAACAGAATTAGTTCGATACTTATACCGATACTCATAAAAATAGTCCGATACCGATACCGATACTCATAGAAATAGTCTGATACCGATACTCATAGAAATAGTCCGATATCGATACTCATAGAAATAGTCTGATACCGATCCGATACCAATACTCATATAAATAGTCCGATACCGATCCGATACTGATACTCATAGAAATAGTCTGATACCGATCCGATAACGATACTCATAGAAATAGTACAATACCGATATCGATACCGCTACTCTGAACTAGTTCGATACCGATACCGATACTCATAGAACAGTCTGATACCGATACTCATAGAAATAGTCCGGTACCGATACCGATACTCATAGAGATAGTCCGATACCGATACCGATACTCATAGAAATAGTCCAATTAAACAGGTTCCTAGCATGTTTTTTTGTGCCAAAATTTTCAATAATTTATATGAAACGTTTAAAACTTCGCATGCTTAAAATTTATGTACTGATTTAGATCTGTCAAAAGTACTCAAATATTATACATTTACGAAAGATACGAAAAAATTTGCGTATAATACGAGTTTTATTCAGGTGATTGCTACCCCCCAGCACCCCCACCCCCTCCTTCCCCCCCGACCAACAAGACCCTCGCCCCCCTCCGTTGCCCCCCCCCCCACCGCCGAACCCCACCCGCAGACCCCCACCCCCGGTCCCCCTCTGCTGCCCTAACTCCCCCCCCCCCCCCCCGCGACCCCCACCCCCACCACCGTCGACCCCCACCCGCAGACCCACACCCCCGGCCCCCTCGGCTCCCCTACCCCCCCCTCCGCGACCCCCACCATCGCCGACCCCCCACCCGCAGACCCATACCTTCGGCCCCCTCTGCTCCCCTACCCCCCCTCCCGTGCGACCCCCACCCCCACCACCGCTGACCCCCACCACCGCCGACCCCCACCCCGAGGGAGAGAGAGAGAGAGATGGGGGGTACCTGAGTGAGAGAGAGAGAGAGAGACCTGCGCACAAGATTGAGAGAGAGAGAGACGAGGGGAAATTTTTGGGGGAATGAAAAGTTTCCCCCCGTCGGTTCATTTTAAGTTAGGGCTGGGTATTTAGCGACGGATATATCCGTCGAGAAGCCGTCGCTATACCCCCCTTAGTTGGCCGACGGACTATCCATCGCTATTTGGTCGTCAAATTTCGTGCCAATTTGTTTCAACATTTTTTCGCCAAATTTTGACAAATGTGCGACGACCTAGCGATGCCATTTTTTTCGTCGCTATATTTTCGAAGATTTAGAGACAGATTGGCGGCCGAGTTTCGCCCTTAAAATTAAAAAGAAATTATTGGCTGCTATTCGACGACAAACCATCGATATTTAGTCGGTTGTCCGTCGCTATTAGCGACGGACATAATCCGTCGCTAAACCTCCGTCGCCAATTCACTGTATTTTGGTAGTGTGTAATATACTTTCAGGAACAGAAAATTTTAAAAAATGTAATAAAAGAGTATTAAATTAGGGTTAATTAGTTGTACCCTCCTATGGTTTGTACGTATTTTGGTAACTGTTCCTTTTGTTTCAAAAATAAAGAACACCCTCCTAATCCGTCGCTATTAGCGACGGACATAATCCGTCGCTAAACCTCCGTCGCCAATTCACTGTATTTTGGTAGTGTGTAATATACTTTCAGGAACAGAAAATTTTGAAAAAGGTAATAAAAGAGTATTAAATTAGGGTTAATTAGTTGTACCCTCGTATGGTTTGTACGTATTTTGGTAACTGTTCCTGTTGTTTCAAAAATAAAGAACACCCTCCTAGTTTATAAAGTTAATTAGTTGTACCCCCCCGGTGCATAGAAGAAAATGAGTGAAAAATTAAGCAGCCAGGGGAGTGTTCTTTATTTTTGAAATAATGATGACAGTTACCAAAATACGTACAAACCATTGGGGGTACAACTAATTAACCCATTAAGTTACATAGAAGATAACATGTTAGGTGAAATGCAGGCGAAGTAACATGTCGCCAACTCAGTTGGCCACATCGCTGTAATTTTTTTTTTTTTTTGGATTTTAGTGAAGGAAAATGTTGTGTATTTATTGAGAGAAGTTATAGCACACCCTCAACCACTCTGGAAAAAAAAGAAAAAAAAATTACATTCATGTTGCCAAGTGTGTTGGCGACATGAGTTTATGCACTCATGTCACCAACTCCTTTAGCGACACATTAGTTTTGCTGTAATTTTTCAACATATTACTTTTTCTATAATTTTACACTCTTTTGTTACTTTTTTAAAAAAAATTTGTTTCAGAAATTACTATCGCACAAGACCTTCAAAATCTGTAAATATATATATTTCATATGTGCTTGGGAAAAGTATTCATTTGAATAATACATATACCTAAATTTTCGATTTCAAATTAATACAAGTTTTTCTTCGTTACTTTTTATATAAAAAAAATGAAGACCAATAGAGATGAATTTCTCCATCGATGAAAAAATAGTGACGCAATCCGACGCAGATCATCGTGACAAATGTTAACATGTTGGTCATCGAGTTCAACCAAAAGGTGTTCAAACAAACACTCCCTCAGGGCCGTGTAAGTCCTATTTCAGTGCTTTTGCACAAAACAGTCTTGTTCAAGACTAAATAGGCTTTGGCACTATCACCCCAGTGACTCCAAAAGCTTCTCTAGAAGCGGTCAGTGTTATCCATGACACTACTACTACTACAGTTCTCTGCATCTCAATCTTTTCTCAGGCCACATTGGCTACAAACATCTTCCACAAGAGAGTATTTGTCGTCCAACTCGGCAATAACCTTTCTGTACATCTTGGAGTTTTGAAGCATTTGAGAAGAATTCATTGCTGTTGAAAAGAATTCCTATCTTGGATTCGGGTCATCAACGAAATAAAGTGATTGCTCGCTGACCAGACTTCCATCATCGCACTTTTCTAGAACTCTGTAATTTGTAACAATTATTTGTGTTGCTTTCGTTGTAGAGTTACAATTCGTTTTCACTTCAATACAAGTTTTCCTTCGTTACTTTTAAGTCGGAAAACACCTATATAAATTTTACTAAAGAAGTATGCGACTCGTGTAGTAAATTATAAAAAAAAAAAACAGTCCCAATAACCGCGCACTCATGTCGCCAACTCCTTTAGCGATGTATTACTTTTGTCGTAATTTTTTCAACATATTACCTTTTTTGTAATTATACACTCTTTTGTTACATTTTTGAAAATTTTCTGTTTGAGAAATTAGTATCCGAAAGTATTAATTTGAATAATACATATACCTAAATTTTCGATTTCACATTATTTCACGAAACTCTTTTGGATATCAATTAATTTTTTTATAATATTTCTGAAAGTACAAAATATATTAGCTTCTAGTAAGTCTTAGTACAACTAATTGTACATATGTATTGTTGTGCACTAGAAGACATTTGCTATCCTCTTCAAGTAGGGCATTATTTCACTTTTCTCTCTTCCAGTAACATTCCACTCATAAAGCCTTGGATTTCCATAGCCCAATAAATTCTCCCTCTTACAAAACAAAGAAAGAGCATGATATGATGTGGGCATGAATATATCCTCCCCCCATGCCATGGTTTCTTCTGATGCACTCCAAGTAGGGCATGGGGTCGTCCAGAGGCAAGACGTCAGAGCTGCGATGGCCAAGGCGGTGGAGCTGAGAGCACTCCATGCTGCCCTCCTCCAAGGAAGCAGCAGCTGCAGTCCCCTCTGTAGGCCTCCCAGCCAAGCCTCCTCTCAGGACTATCCGGTCTTCGCTCCGGTAAGTACTCGTGTTGTTGTGTTTTCTTCGTTCTTCGTGAGTCTTTTAACATGTTTTACCACTGACAACATTGGACTAGTATCAAGATTTGATGGGTTTGTCGTGTCTGCACTGATACCAAAACTCTAGAGTTGTGGTGTGTGTAGGCTGAGAGCCGCCACGGATAGAAATGTCCACAATTAATTTGTTGGTTGAGAGCTAGATTTTCGGCAAAAACCAGTGTTTGAAAAACGGATCGAAAATCTCGATCCCTCGATTCGGTCAACAAACTGAATCGGATCAAATCGGTACAACCAGTGGTTCAGTCTCTAAATTAATCTAAACGATCCAAGTTCAATTCCTTCTGGACACTGTTTTTTAAAAATCTACCGAAAATGGTATGCTACGTACAAGTGATTGTAATAAAATGTTTAACCGCAACTTCATAGTTGTGGTTAGAGTCAATATTTAGCCACATGTACGACGTTATAATTATTTTTTTATATCCGCTTAAAATGATACACAAGACGAGATTGAATATGAGTGGCTCTAATAATGTTGAAAACCATGCTTGACATAGTACCTAGAAGATTAATGGATAGATATTTATATTATTTCAACATGCCCACTTTTCTTTGACATTTTCCTCAAGGGATTCTTCTTCATATGTTGGATTCTTATGTCTATGGTATTTGGGAGACTTCTTGCAAAAACCCAGGGCTATGAATCATTGTTTTGTCAATTGATTTATTAGAGAAGTGAATATATACGGATGAGTTGTTGGGGTTTGGCCGGTTGGCAATGTCCTATGCAGCATGCACAAAATTTCATGCATATTATCGGAAAAAAATATTTTTTGTTTTACAATTTTAGACTGAATCTCAATAATCGGTATCTTTTTGCTAAAAAAATTCAGCACAAAGTTCCGTCCGTATCGCTGGATTTTTATTTGATTGTTTTGTTTTATTGTTATAATCCTTGTCGAAAAATAAGGACAAGCACCCACTGCCTGAAGCAGTTGGTAGGTTTGGCAGTTGTTGTTTCGTTGTCAGATTGAGTTTAGTTACTTATAATTAGCTGTCCTTAAAAAATATCATAAATGATTCAGTGTTCTTCAAGTAAATATGCACTTTGGTTATATATGATCATATTTCAGGGTTCTTCAAGTAATTGTAATTGTAGAGATGCATGTTTCCAAATTAGTTGACACGATGTAAATTGATCTGCAAGGATCCTTGAGTATGACTAGTTTCATCTAATGTTAGACCGATAGCGAAATTTTCTAAATTGTTCGTATTTATTAAGTTTTTATTAATTGTCATGAATAATTTACTTGTTTACTGCTAGTTTGTTGAATGTGTACTCAGGGGCGGATCCAAAAACTAAAATTAGGGTGGGCTACAACGGATTTGGGTGAGCTAGAGGTGGCTAACATATATTTAAAAAAAAATAAAAAATGAAAAAATATAAGAAAAAAAATAGTTTTTTTTTTTTTTGGGGGTGGGCTCGTATGCTGGATCTGCCCCTTTGATTAACCTGGTTTCTTGCTTTTACTCTGCATGATTCCATGTCTACATATGTTAGTAATTCGTGCCATTTTTTATTGGCTAATTCTAAAGATATTCCATATTTTACTTCTGGAAAGTTTACCTAACATTAATATTCAAATTCTTTAGAGTTGACAGTCCTACTTTATGTTAGGACTACTAACACTATCAATAAATTAACAGTCCTAAAATTGAACTAGTCTCAAATAAAATTTAGAATAACTTTAGAATTAATCTCCTTCTTTTTGTCAAGTAGAAGATTGTCTTTGGAATCTTAGTTTAGACGTCACTTTCGGAATTGAGGTGGTTAGACCGTCTGCCCAATAAGAACAAAATAAGCCTAAGGATGAAAGGACTGTACTCAATTGACCTTATTGGAACAGTATATATTTCGTTTCACAATCGATCGGTATCGCTAGGGGTGAGCATTATTCGGTTTTGGACCGAAATTTGAATCGAATCGGTCCGAACCGAATAAGAAATTCGGTTTTGAAAAATTCGGTTTCGGTTTTGAAAATATTAAATTTTCTTATTCGGTTAAGATTTCGGTTTTGGATTTCGGTTTCGATTTCGGTCCAAAACCGAATAACAAATATATATATATATATATATATATATATATATATATATATATATATATATATATTGTTGGAGTGGGTGGGATTTTCAACCTATGTGGAGAATACTTCGGAGAGCGACGAGCGTCATCCGTGTGTCGGAGAAGCTCGGGGAGTGCATGGATCCTGTTTTGGAACATATATGGTAAAGAAATATATGATTGGATTTCCATATTTACTTTGATCATATATTTATGATTGGACCCTTCATATAGTAGCTTTCCATATAATTGGACTTCCAATTATGGCAAGCCAATTATGATTGGTTTTCCATTAAATATATGATTGATGCATATTGGAAGTTTCCATATATATTGGCCTTCCATGTATGTATTACCAAGGGCTTATAAAAGGGTGATGCATGCTAGTTGAAAACTCATCTCAAAACAACAGAGTGGTATCAGAGCTTTGGGTTCAAAGAAGTGTCAGGAGTTGACAGTCAAATCAGAAAGCAGAGATGGACGCGAAGCCGGTGCGCATGGTGACCCTGAACGGTACCAACTACCATTATTGGCGGAGTAAGATGCAGGATTTGCTGTTCGTCAAGAAGCTGCATCTTCCAGTATTTGCATCCGAGAAGCCCAGTGACAAATCCGATGAGGACTGAAACTTCGAGCATATACAGGTGTGTGGGTACATGCGGCAGTTCATTGACGAGAACGTGTACAACCACGTTGCCAATATTGAGCATACGAAGACGTTGTGGGAGAAGCTGGAATATTTGTACGCAAAAAAGACCGAGATAAACAAACTGTTCATGATCCGGATGATGATGGGTCCGCGGTACAAAGATGGTGCATCCATTACGGATCACTTGAGTGAGTTCCAGGACGTAGTGGACCAGCTATCCTTGATGGGAGTCAAGTTCGACGACGAGGTTCAAGGACTTTGGTTGCTATGTACATTGCCAGACTCGTGGGAGACCGTACGAGTATCTATGATCGCTTCTGCTCCAAAAGGCATGGTCAGTCTGGAGTTTGCCAAGAGCGGGGTGCTGAATGAAGAGATGCGGAGACGTTCTCAGGGAACTTCATCCACATTCCACCACTCAGAGGCATTGGTTTCAGAGAGCCGCGGAAGGGGCAAAAGCAGGGGTCCGGATGGTGGCAGAGACAAGAGCAGGAGGAAGTCCAAGAGTCGGTACGAGAACTCGGAGTGTTACCACTGTGGCAAGAAGGGCCACATCAAGCGAAACTATTTTGCTTGGAAGATAGAGAAGAAGGGCGACAAGGGGAAGCAAGATGAGAACACTACAATGGCGGCCTCGATACATGGAGGCGATGTGATCGTCGTAGGTGATGAGGTCATCACAAATCTCGCCTGCGATGACAATTCTGGGCTGGTGGACTCAGGGGCTTCAGCGCATGTATCTCACAACATGACACTATTTGCCACTTATACGACAGGCGACTGTGGAGTGTTGAAGATGGGCAATGGAGATGTGTCGAAGGCTGTTGCCATTGCAGATGTGCATTTGAGAACGAAGACGGGTGCAGTTCTTGTTCTCAAAGATGTTCGTCATGTCCCTGACATTCATTTCAACCTGGTGTCGGTTGGAAGGTTGGATGACGAGGGATTCTTCAGTCTCTTCGGAAATAGCCAATGGAAGCTTTCCAGAGGTTCGACGGTGATTGCCAGAGGAAGCAAGAAGTCCGGTCTCTACTATATGGAGGGGAGCGCACAGGGAGTACATGAGGTGAACGCCGTCAGTGATGCGTCTACCGAGTTGTGGCGCAGGCGGCTCGGCCATATCAGCGAGAAGGGGATGAGCTACTTGGTGAACAGAAAAGTGATTCCAGGGCTCAAGTCTACAAAGTTGGAGAAGTGCACGCACTGCTTAGCTGGAAAACAAAATATGGTGTCTTTCCAAAGTCACCCAAGTTCAAGGAAGCCGACGTTGCTCGAGTTGATTCACTCGGATGTCTGCGGTCCTATGAAGGTAAAATCTATTGGTGGTGCGTCTTACTTTGTAACTTTTATTGATGACTGTTCCAGGAAGGTTTGGGTCTATGCCTTACAGACCAAGGATCAGGTGCTGCCTACTTTCAAAGAGTTTCAGGCCTCTGTTGAAAGAGAGACGGGCAAAAAGTTATTGTATGTTCGGTCCGACAACGACGGCGAATACATTGGTCCCTTTGATGCATATTGCAGAGAGCAAGGGATACGACACCAGAAGACTCCACCCAAGACACCTCAGCTCAATGGTGTAGCGGAGCGCATGAACAGGACATTGATGGAGAGGGTGCGGTGTTTGCTGTCAAAAGCAAATTTGCTAGGCAGTTATTGGGGTGAGGCTCTTCTCACAGCTGCTTATGTTATTAATTTATCTCCTAGTGCTCCTTTGCAGGGTGATGTGCATGAAAAAGTATGGTACGGCAAAGAGCCATCATACAATCACCTGCGAGTGTTTGGCTGTAAGGCCTTCGTGCATGTACGAAGGACGAGAGGTCCAAACTTGAGCCGAAGACGAGGCGATTCGTCTTTGTCGGCTACGGTCGGGATGAGTTTGGCTATAGACTCTACGATCCGATGGAAAGAAAGCTCTATAGAAGCAGGGACGTGGTATTCGACGAGGATCAGACCATGACCAACACTCAGGATTCTGAGACGCCTTCTAAGGCTGTAGAATTGCCTGAGTTAGAGTCATTTCGCTTTGAGCTGTTTCCAGAGGACATCACAGAGGATCCAATTATAGGAGAGCCAGTACATGGAGTTGCTCCCAACCTTGATCATCAGCATGCTGATGGTGGTCAGGGTGTCCCTCAGGAGGATGAGCATGCCGGGGAGGCGGTTCCTGAAGAGGAGGAGGCTGTTGGTATACAGCCAGCACCAGTGGCTCCACTGAGAAGGAGCGACAGAGAGCGTCGACCATCTACGAGATACTCACTGGGTGAGTATGTGCTATTGTCTGACAGGGGAGAGCCCGAATGTTTTGCAGAGGTTGTGGAAGACGAACACGGGCAGGAGTTGATACAGGCTATGCAGGAGGAGATGAGTTTCTTACACGCCAATTCCACTTATGAGCTGATGCGGTTGCCAAAGAACAAGAAGGCTTTGAAGAATCGATGAGTGTTTAGAGTGAAGCAGACTACTCGCCCTCGATACAAAGCGAGGCTGGTAGTTAAAGGCTACGGTCAGCGAAAAGGCGTAAATTATGATGAGATCTTTTCGTCTGTCGTCAAGCATTCGTCTATTCGGGTGGTGCTAGCATTGGCAGCCAGTCTCGACTTGGAGGTCGAGCATATGGACATGAAGACGACATTCCTCCACGGTGATCTTGAGGAGGAGTTATACATGGAGCAGCCAGAGGGATTTTGTGAGAAGGACAAGTCACATTTGGTCTGCCGGTTGAGGAAGAGCTTGTATGGTCTAAAGCAGGTTCCGAGGCAGTGGTACAGAAAGTTCGAGTCGTTTATGGGGGAGCATGGCTATGCGCGGACGACGTCGAATAACTGTGTATTTGTGATATATTTTGCCGATAATGATTTTATTATTTTATTGCTCTATGTAGATGACATGCTATTAGTGGGTCGGAATACCACTAGGATAGTGGAGTTGAAGAGCCAACTGGGCGCGACCTTCTCTATGAAGGATTTGGACGTAGCCAAGACTATTCTTGGGATGGAGATCAGTCGAGAGAGAGAGTCGAAGCTGCTACATTTGTCCCAAAAGAAGTACATTCATCGGATATTTCAGCGTTTCGGTATGGACGGGTCGAAGAAAGTGAGTTGCCCCCTTGCGGTCCACTTTAATTTCACTGAGGAGCAGTGTACATCTACCGAGGACGAAAAAGAAGATATGAAGCGGGTTCCATATGCTTCAGCTGTGGGAAGCCTTATGTATGCTATGGTGTGTACGAGGCCAGACATCGCTCATGCAGTTGGCACAGTTAGCAGATATCTTTCAAATCCTGGTAGGGTATATTAGAGTGCGGTCAAGTGGATTCTACGATACTTTCAGGGCACTGCCGATTGGAGACTTTCTTTTGGTGTGACGAGCCGAAACTGGTTGGGTATACCGACGCAGATATGGCTGGAGATGTAGACACGAGAAGATCGACTTCGGGTTATGTGATGATGTTTGCTGGAGGAGCGGTATCGTGGCAGTCGCGGTTGCAGAAGTGTGTTGCCTTGTCGGCGACAGAGGTAGAGTACATTGCGGCGACGGAGGCTTGCAAGGAGTTGATGTTGATGAAAAAGCTGTTGCAGGAAATGGGGCTGAAGCAAGAGCAGTATACTTTTGCTTTGCTACAGTCAGAGTGCCATTCACCTTGTGAAGAACCAGACATTTCATAGTCGGTCCAAGCACATTGAGACTCGGTACCATTGGATACGAGATGTGGCTGAAAAGAAGGACGCGATGCTTGAGAAAGTCCATACTGATGACAATGGAGCGGACATGCTCACGAAGGTTCTACCAAGGAAGAAGTTTGAGTACTGCAGGAGGATCATCGGGATGACGAGTTCCTCCACCTAGTTGTGAAGGGGAAGATTTGTTGGAGTGGGAGGTTCCCAACCTATGTGGAGAATACCCCGGAGAGCGACGAGCGTCATCCGTGTGTCGAAGAAGCTCGGGGAGTGCATAGATCCTATTTTGGAACATATGGTAAGGAAATATATGATTGGATTTTCATATTTACTTTGATCATATATTTATGATTGGACCCTTCATATAGCAGTTTTCCATATAATTGGACTTCCAATTATGGCAAGCCAATTATGATTGGATTTCCATTAAACATATGATTGGTGCATATTGGAAGTTTTCATATATATTGGCCTTCCATGTATGGATTACCAAGGACTTATAAAAGGGTGATGCATGTTAGTTGAAAACTCATCTCAAAACAACAGAGTGGTATCAGAGCTTTGGATTCAAAGAAGTGTCAGGAGTTGACATATATATATATATATATATATATATATATATATATATATATATATATATATATATATATATATATATATATATATTAACAAAACAAAAAAAAGGTGCAAATAAACCAAATAAACCGAAAAAACGAACAGATTTAATTCCGTTCGGTTTAATTCGATTATGGACAAATACGGTTCGGTTTCGGTTTTGTTTATTCGGATCGAATTCGGTTTCGGTTCAACATGCTGACAAGTATTATTGTTGTTTTAATTGTCCAACATAACATTCGGTATTTTATGCATGCTACATTACATGTATTTTGTAGCCCACTGTCTCCAACTTCCATCATTGCCTCCAACTCTCATCATAAATAATATGCTCCCACTTGGACTAGAGGTGGTTGGCCGAGTTCCGTTTGTGAAATTGTCGCCTCTGGGTGATACTCAATATGGTGATTTAAAATATTAAGAAAAATATGTCGTAGTTTTAGGGACAATTGCCACAATTGGGATATGATTTTTTTTTCAGGGATTATTTATTCTTCCAGCAAAGCTTAGTCATAATCTTATGGGACATGATATTTTTGTTTTTAAACTCTTTCTGTTGATGTCTTCTACGGCCTTAGGAAGAACTACTTCCTAAATTTTGTACTTGTACCATTGCATGCATGTTTTTGGGCCAACCGTCTCCAACTCCCACCATATTAAATGGAAGTAATTATATGCTTTCATCTCCACTCGAATCATGATAGATGGGACGGATACCTCCCACCTCAGTCATTTGGGCTAGAGGTGATAGACCGAGTTCCCGTTGTGAAACGGTCGCCTCGGACTGATGCTCAATATGATGATCTAAAATGTTAACAAAAATATTTCATCTGAAGTAGTTAGTTATAGGGACAACTTCCACAGTTGGGGAGTGATTTTTCCGGGGTTCCTTGTTCTTCTAGCGGAGCTGAGTCTTAATCTTGTGGATTTTGAAAGTAGTCTTCTCTCTTTCTGTTGATGTCTTCGACAGACTTATGAAGAACAACAGCTACAGCTGCCTGGATATCACTGTGATGATAATGTTCCTGAGGACCATAGCGTCTCAGGAAACTGGAGCAAAAGACTGGAAAGAGTAACCAAAGCTGACGAAATCTATGTTCCTGACACCGAGAGCTCGGACATTTTCCTAACCGGTCGAGCATCCCACAGAAGGTCCTGCACAAGCCATCCGGGTGCCAACATCGTCAGGACAATATCAAGCACGCAAACCAGCTCGGCCTGCACGCCGGCGACGACCACCCGAGAAGTCGTCGATCGAAAGAAGGCGAAGCAGGACAAAGGGGCGAAGTTCTCGTGGCTGTTTCGGAAGAAGAAGCCTAAGCCAGCAGCGACGTCCCTAGCCATCACCACGTTAGGATCCGAAGACGTGTCGCGGGTACTGAAGGACTGGGGAGCTCTCTCGACGGAGACGTTGAAGAAGGAGCTGCTCGAGGCCAACGAGAGCAGGGACGCCGCGGTGTCCGAGGTCGCGGAGGTGAAGTCTTCGTTGGGGGAGCTCAGGGAGAAGCTCGGGAGTCTGGAGTCCCACTGCGAGACGCTGAAGAAGGCTCTGAAGCAAGCACAAGGGAGAGAGACCTCGAAGAGATCGACCATGGACTGCTCGGTCTCGATGCCGGTCAGCCAAGAAGTGATGGTGGAAGGGTTCCTGCAGATAGTCTCGGAGGCTCGCCTGTCAGTGAAGAAGTTCTGCAAGACCCTCATCGACCGGAGCGACGATGCCGACAGCAATCTAACGGAGAAGCTCGACAAGCTCCTCCAGCCTCACCAGCTGAGCCTAGGCAACCAGCACCCGAAGGGGGTGCTCTACCATTTAGAAGCCCTAATAAACCAGTCCTTCTATCAGGATTTCGAGAACTGCGTGTTCCGGAGGAGCGGCTGCCCGAAGGTTCTCGACCCCCAGCAGGACCGACTGGAGAACTTTGCGTCGTTCGTCGCGCTTCGGAGACTGAGCTGGAACGAGGTTCTGCGGAAGGGGACTAGATCTTACAGCGACGACTTCAGCAGGTTCTGCGACCGGAAGATGGGCGGCATCGTCTCCGCGCTGAACTGGCTGAGGCCATGGCCGGAGGAGCTGCTTCAGTCCTTCTTCGTCGCGGCCAAGTGCATGTGGCTGCTCCATCTCCTGGCATTCTCCTTCAGCCCACATCTGGCGATATTGAGGGTCGAGGAGGACAGAAGCTTCGATCCGGTCTACATGGAGGAGATTCCATTGGACAGGAAGAAAGCGCGAGCTCCTGAGCAGAAGGTCAAGATCATGGTCATGCCTGGGTTTTATGTCCAAGACAGGGTGCTGAGATGCAGGGTTCTCTGCAGGTGTCGAGCCTCGTGACGGAAATATTCGTCGCTATTTGTTGATTTGTTAGGGGAATTCATCAGTGATGCCATCCCATATTGTTGTACCTATGTGAAAAGAAAATTAAAAAAAATTCCAACTGTTTGTTGTAATCATAGAAGAACGACGATGACCAAGAGTGTTGCTGTAGACTTGCCACTATATATGATTGCTATTTTTGCATTCGAGTTCTCGAACCTTACGAACTCAACTCTTTTAGACGATCTTCCAATTTCAATCCATCAGCATGACTTAAATCTTGGTTATCTAGTTCCCAAAATCGGGGAGATACTCGAATAGAACAAGAACTGTCGAGATAGGTACTACAACGTCAGATTTTGTAACACTTGGGGGCGGTGGTACCGTAGGAAATTTTGTATGGCAAATGTTAAGGACATTACAATAGTTACTAAGCAAATTAGGACTACCATAATTCTGACAGTCTATATATATCTTCTAAATTTTGGCAGTCCTAGGACTCATCCTATGCATATCCAGGACTGTTAAAATTTTGACAGTTCATATAAATTTAGGACTGTCAAAAGTGTATTGCTCGCTAGTAACTTTTGTAGTGCTCTTAACATTTCACGAAGAAAACTTTTTCTAGTTTTGCGCAGAACTGTGATACAGTTTTATTTGAAAATCACAATAAAGAAACTAGCGTTTATTTGTTGCCATTGTGGATTTGTAGGGAAATTCAGTAGTGATTCATTCCCACATTGTTGTACCTTAGCCTTAGGTGAAAAGAGAGTAGAAATTCTAATTGGTGGTTGTGATGATACAATGACGAAGGTTGTTGCCAACTAACAATTTGAATTGAAGAGAGTAACATTGTGACTGATTGATTGTTGCGTTCGAATGCATGTGTCTATAATTTTGAACCAAATGCAGCATTTCTGGGGGAGTGAATGAAGCGTATCAGTTCTCACTCATTGAGCTTGCCCAACTCTTCCAACCATCTTCCAATTTCATATCCCAATCTTCACTGTGCTAGAATATAGGTGAAATACTCGAACAGACCAAGAACTACATACCACGACAATTTTTTTACAACTTCACAATCGTAGTATCCGGTAGGTATAGTTTCAACTAAGATTTCGGTGATCCAGACACCAAATCCATGAAAACCTTATGCAAGTTTGGCTAGAGACTGTGATGTACAATTTACTTGAAGATACATAATAAATTGTAGTGGCACAAGAAGTGAGTGCGAGAAATGAAACAGATAGGAGAAACAATTGTTGGGAATGCATTAGGAACTTTTGCGACAAAATTGCAATATTTTATCTTCTATTCTTTCAATCCTGTAGAAAATAATCTTCGTGCTATAGTCAATACAATTATGCTATTTGGCTCCCAAAATATTTGGGTGATGTCATCTCCCATTATGTGGCATCTGACATGGCAGCTGACATAACAGCTGACATAACAAATTTTAACCCAAAACATTAATTACCCAATTTTTTTTTCATGTTAATGTTAATGTTAATGTTAATATTAATATTAATATTAATATTAATATTAATATTAATATTAATATTGATATTAATATTAATATTGATATTAATATTAATATTAATATTATTGTTAATATTAATTTTAATGTTAAGATTAATTTTAATATTAATGTTAATGTTAATGTTAATTTTAATGTTAAGGTTAATTTTAATGTTATGGTTAATCTTAATGTTAATTATCATGTTAATTTAATATTAATATTAATTTTAATTTTAATGTTAAATTTTGTTATGTCAGTTGCCATGTCAGCAACCATATCATATGCCACATAATAGGAGATGACATCACCCAAATATTTTGGGAGCCAAATAACATTTTTGTAGTCAATAAATGACTAAGAGATGAGAGAGATGTAGTCAATCAATGACTAAGAAATGAGAGTGATGGAGAAATGAATTTTCAAGTGGCTGAACCCTTCAAGGATTCTCCATAGGCTTCTATTTATAATAGCATGATGACTTAATAACTGGATATAATAGTATCTTTACAAGATTACAAAGACATAATGATATCTCTATATGTTGGTTGAGTACAATCAACCAATTAGTTACAATACCTCTTCATCGTCTTCCTTAAGACGAAACGAGTCTCGTTGACCATCTAGAGAACAGTGGTGAACCAAATACCATCAGTACAATGCTCAAGCTGCAGACCTAAGCAGAATCAAATTTTTTTTCCAGAACTTTCATTTCAAATTTTGATTTCATGTGCGTTTATCTCAAGCTCTTCAAGAGTCTCCATGAGATTTATGTATCAACATAGACTACTACAATCACAAATCCAGAACATGATTTCTTGATGAACACGAAAGAACATACTTCATTATTTATACATTACTGAATGATCAAATACGCACTTAGGCTGGTATCCACATCTGTCTGAATTATTTTAGTCCGTATAGTGAACGCATCAACCTGATTGAGAACGTATTCCGGGATCTAGAACTATTTGCAGTAGTAGACGAAATCCTTTAGGGGCCTTCATATATATATGTTGGTATCCAATTCCTCGTACAGGTCCACATTCATTAGTTGCATGTTCAGTTTTTCAGAAACTACCAAACTAACAAGGTAGCAGAACGTAAAGATGTCCATTACAGGAGAATACATCTTCACGTAATAAATCCTAGGACATTGGGAGAAGTGTTGCACCACTAGACATGCTTTATATTGCAGTAGTTCATTCATCTCATTATGCTTCCTTATAATGAAGACCCGTAAGTATTTTACAAGTTTTACATTAGGTGGTGGTCAAACTACAGGTCCGAATAATTTTCTCTTCTCTAAGGAATCTAACTCAACATGGACTACTTATTTCCATTTTGGCCAATCAGTTCTACATTGATATTCTTCAATCGAACGTTGTTCAATATTGTCGCACTTTATAATTTCAGTAGCCACTAAATATGCAAAAATATCATCGATGATTATCTATTTTTTTCCACAACTTGTCTAAGCTAGCATACTGGATGAAGATTTTCTGATTATCGGATATGTGATTTTGTGCATTCATCTCTTCTATGACGCTTCCATAATTTAGAATAATCTCATGAGTTGGATAGTTTAAGATAACGACATGACTAAGGGGTATCAATTAAGCTCCTCCTCTTTCGGAGAAAAAAATCCTTTGAACCGAGGGGTATATCGCTCTTCTAGCCAAAGACAGATAATTGGCAATCCGTCGATGTAGTCACACATCAGATGCAACACACTATCTTTATGAGGAAGTACCACACCATCCTTTAGGGGCAATATTACCTTCAGGAAAAGCTTTACGTTTGTCAGGGACGTCTATCCTTGCAGGCACATTTACAATATATATATGTGATCTCGTCATATTCACTAGACCAGAGAACGCGTATGGCATAGTTTACATTACCATATGAAGATCGATGATCCTATGTACTTAAGTATCATACTAAGCGGTACGGGAATCAAGATGAGACAGAGTGAACATAAACCACGTTAATTCACGTCGTTCTTTAGGAATGTTGACGTTCCTATCTCCCCCAACAATAGAAAGATTATCTCATTAAAGTGACAATCATCAAAGTGATAATCTACAAATCTTGCGGTAAAGAGATCGTATGTCAGTGGTTCTAAATACCGAATAATCGATGGAGAATCATAACCAACATAGATATTCATCTTTCTCTATGGGTCTATTTTGGTACATTACGGTGGCACAACTAGCGCGTAGGCTGCAAACCTAAAAATGTGTAAATATGAAACTTTAGGTTCATAGATAATAATTAATTATAATGTCGAATAAGGTTTGGTGGCATTGGACCTTAGGTAGACCAACATTAATGCATGCAATATGGCATAGCCCCACGCATAAATGAAAAGTTTTGGTGCATCACCAAGGTCCTTGCAACCGATTGAAACGCTTAATAAATATTTCTGCAATGTCATTCTAGGTGTGAACATAAGGGACCAGATGTTCAACTTTAATCCCTCAACAACATACAATCATCATTAAACGTCACTGATGGGAATTGTTTGGGATTATCAACTCTTATGGACTTATGTAAATCTATGTGGTGAGCTCCCAGCTTAACCAGCTGAACCAGGAGTTGCAACTTTTTGAGTGGACAAGAAGCATATTGTGACCATCTAGTCGATTTATCAACCAACAGTATTTGAAAAATGCCCCCAATCATTTATTGATTATCTATAACTAATAATTATGAGGTTATTGTTATTGTTGTTAACTATGTTTATTATTATTATCATTATTATTATCATTTTTGTACTAATTAATTCCCTAAATTAATTAAGTTATTCTAAATAAGTATTTCCTAGTTATCTATTAATAACTAAATTCTTTTCAATTAATCCCTTAATTATGTTATTGCTGTTAACTATTTTTTTCCTTTTTTTGGGGAACTTTGGAGGAGATTTTGATTAAAAAAAGGTGTTCCTTTTTTTTATTTTGTGAAGCAGAAAATGAGAGTTATCTAGAAGAATTAAAAAAAAAAAATTATTCTCCATTATTTCGTTATTAGGTCATTTGGAATGCCTTCTTTAATTGTTCCTTTTGATGATAATTACTTGTTTTTTCTATGGTAGTAAATTGCTCTCCTTTATAGCAGATATGATATGAATTTTCATGAACTGCAGACTCAAATTATTGGTATGAAACTGAAATATGTAGTTTGAAGTTGGGATTAATCGAGTAGAATGTATAGAGATCTGTGGTATATATTTATGAGTCATTTTAGATCATTATTCATAATAAGGGCTAGGTGAAATTGATATTTTGCTTGTCCTGGAGTATTTTTATGTGCCACTGTCGATACGTGTCTGACACTATGTGACACGGACATTGCACCAATTTTTAGAGTACCCCTACTTCCAAAGTTAGGATAGGTTTTCTCTTAATATATAAGAATTATAGTCGTTAGAATTATGATAATTTAGGTAAAGGCTGGTTTCAATCTTTAATTTAGAAGAGAAGATTGTGACGATATTACATGCAGGTAGTTGGTGAATCCATTTTTATGTAATTTTGATGAAACATGGGTACTTCTGAAGTAATTAAAGTGGTGAAAATGGCAAGAAGAACTTTTGACTGGTGAAAGATTCGCAGAAGATGTTAGAATCTTGGTTTGAGCCATAAATTATGTTATTTTAGGAGTACAACGTCACATTATCTTTTTGTTTTTTGGAGTTTGATGTGATAAATCTTGTATCCAAATAGAATTTGTTGTTTTGGTATAGATTTCAACTCATTTTCTTATTTGAATTTGTTGCAAGATGACAAACACTCATCTTCTATATCTCACTTGGACTGTTCATCGGTTTGTTCAGTGCATTTATTTGTTCATGCTAAATATGTTGATAATTTTTGTCAGGACGATTTTTTCTTTTTCATTTATGTAGTATGAACCAACTGTTGGGTGGTCCCTCCTTAATTGGAGAGAGGATTTGGAGTTTCCAAGGTTTCTGAAAAAGATTGGACCATTCTAAATCGAAAAGCTATTGGAGAGATCCGTCCTTGGATCGACCAAAGCATTTTTCACCATGTTTCCAAAGAAACCGATGCTCATCAATTGTTGATGAAGTTAGCATCGATGTACGAGCGAGATACTCCTCAAAACAAAGCGTCACTCATTCGACGTTTGGTGAACCTGAAATACAAATACGGACAAAGTGTTTCTGAACACTTGAGTGATTTCCAATAGTTGCTAAATCAACTCTCAACCATGAAGCTGGTGCTGGAAGATGAGCTATTGGCACTTTTGCTACTCAGCTCGTTGCCGGATAGTTGGAACACACTTGTGGTTTCCTTAAGCAACTTCGCTCCTCAAGGCGTCATCACTTTAACCTTAGTGAAGGATAGTTTATTGAATGAAGAAGCAAGGCGGAAAGAACAAGGCATAACAACCGAGTCAGATGCTCTTGTTTCTGAGAATCGTGGAAGAACTCATCAAAGAAAATTCCACAACCGTGACCGCTCCAAAAGCAGGCCAAAAGTTCATTCCAGAGGCACTTTCTAACCAAAAAAAGAGATAGAATGCTTTCATTGTGGCCTTAAGGGTCATATGAAAAGAGAATGCAGAAAACTCAAAAAAGAAAAGAGAAATAAATCAAATGAGAAGAATAAAACCAAAGACACAACTGCCACTGCTTCAAAAGGCGATAAGATAATCATCATTTGTGATGATGGTCTGGTTAATCTAACCTCTCAATATTCATGCTGGATTGTAGACTCTGGTGCATCATTCCATGTTACTTCCAGAAAAGAATTCTTCACAACCTACACACGCGAATACTTCGAAAATGTGATGATGGGAAATGAAAAAGTTTCCAAGATTGTGAAAAAAGGAGAAATAACTCTTGAGACCAACACTGGCTATCCCTTGATTCTCAAGAATGTGAGACATATTTCAGACATGCGTCTCAACTTGATATCCACTGGCATGATGGATGATGAAGGCTACACCAATGTGTTTGGTGGAGGCAAATGGAAACTCAGCAAAGACTCCCTAGTGCTTGCTAGAGGGAAGAAGGAGAACACACTCTATATAACATATGCTAAGATCAACAATCAGCATGTTAATGCAGCAATCGACCAATCAGGATCAACGATTGGGTTATGGCACAAGCGACTGGGTCATATGAGTGAGAAGGGATTGCAATTCTAGCCAAAAGAGAGGTATTGACCGGGCTGAAATCAAAAGGTACACCTCTTGAACCTTGCACTGATTGTTTGGCTGGAAAACAACATAGAGTTTCATTTCATTATAAGGCTGCAACTAGAAAACCCAATGTGCTGGATGTTGTTTACTCTGATGTTTGTGGGCCTATGACTACTAGCACTCTTGGTGGTGCAAGATACTTTGTCACCTTCATTGATGATCATTCCAGGAAGGTATGGGCATATGCAATCAAATCCAAAGATCAAGTCTTTGATGTATTCAAGCAGTTTCATGCCAGCGTTGAACGTGAGATTAGTACGACTCTGAAGTGCATCCGTACTGACAATGGTGGAGAGTACATAGGAGACTTCAGAATTTATTACAAGAATAATAGGATCAGACATGAAAGATCGGTTCCAAAGACCCCTCAGCACAACGGGTTGGCAGAGAGGATGAACAGAACGATTGTTGAGTGGATCAGAACCATGTTATCTCACTCCAAGCTGCCAAAGGATTTCTAGGGTGAAGCATTAATGACAGCAGTTCACTTAATCAACTTGTCTCCATCAGCTCCACTCAATGGTGATGTACCGAACAAGTTCTGGACAGAAAAAAAAATGTGTCCTACCAATACTTGAAGGTGTTTGGGTGTAGAGCATTTGTGCACATTCCCAAAGACGAGAGGTCCAAGCCTGATGTTAAATCAAAAAAATACAATTTTCTTGGCTATGGAGATGAAGAGTTCGGCTACAGACTTTGGGATCCTGTCAATAAGAAGATTGTCAGAAGTAGAGATGTGGTCTTCTTTGAAGATCAAACTATTGAAGATTTTCAGAAGGAAGAAAAGGTTGATAGCTCTAGGGAATTTCATGTCAACCTAAATCCAGTTTCTCAGCCTCGGGAACAAAGGGGAGATTCGGTCGAGAACAATGAAGCTGAAATCCATGATCATGTCGAGGACAATCATGATGATGATATTGTACATGAAAATGTTCAAAAAGAGCAAGCTCCTGAAGGATCTCAACTGAGAAGATCAAACAGACAACCGAAGCCTAACAGCCTCTACAGTCTACAACAGTATGTATTGCAAACAGATACAGGAGAACCTAAAAACTATCAAGAAGCCGTGACACACGAGAAAAAGGGGGAGTGGCTGGAAGCCATGCAAGATGAGGTAAAGTCCTTGCATGAGAATCACACTTATGATTTGGTAAAATTACCAAAAGGAAGAAAGGCACTCAAGAACAAATGGGTGTATAAGCTGAAGACAGAAGAAAACAAATCACAACCAAGATACAAGGCGAGGCTAGTTGTGAAAGGTTTTAGTCAGAAGCAAGGAATTGACTATGAAGAGATTTTCTCACCAGTGGTGAAGATGACATCTATCAGAGTAGTGTTCAGCTTGGCTGCAAGTCTAAATCTAGAAGTAGAACAACTAGATGTGAAGACTGCATTCCTTCACGGAGAGATTGAAGAAGAAATCTACATGGAGCAGCCAGAGGGTTTCAAAGTCAAAGGAAAAGAAGATCTAGTCTGTCGACTAAAGAAGAGCCTATATGGACTGAAACAGGCACCACGCCAATTGTATAAGAAGTTTGATCTCTTCATGACCAAGCAAGGATACCTGAGGACACTTCTGATTATTGTGTATTTGTCAAAAGGTACTCTGATGATGAACTGATTATACTTCTTCTATATTTTGATGATATGTTGATCGTAGGTCATGACAATGACAAGATCAGCAAGTTAAAGAAAGAGCTCTGCAAGTCCTTTGCAATAAAGGACTTAGGTCCAGCAAAGCAAATTCCCGGTATGCATATCTCCCGTGATCGAAGGAATGGGAAGCTGTGGTTGTCACAAGAGCGCTATATCGAGAAGGTGTTAAAAAAGTTCAACATGGACAAGGCAAAGCCTGTAGCAACTTCACTTGCTAATCAATTTTTGCTCAACTTAAGACAGTGTCCTACAAGCAACAAAGAAAAAAAGAGATGGCATCGGTGCCATATGCCTCAGCAGTTGGCAGTCTTATGCATATGATGGTGTGCACCAGACCTGACATGGCACATGCAATTGGTGTCGTCAGCAGATTCTTATCCAATCAGGAAAAAGAGCATTGGAAAGCGGTGAAGTAGATTTTGAGATACCTCAGAGGTACTTCCAAAATGAGATTGTGTTTTGGAAATGACAAGCATGTGTTGATTGGGTACACAGATGCAGATATGGCTGGAGATTTTGACTCCAGAAAATCTACTTCAGGATATTTAGTTACTCTTTCAGGGGGAGCTGTGTCTTGGCAGTCAAAGTTACAGAAGTATGTTGCTCTGTCGACTACAGAAGCAGAATATATCGCAGCGACAGAAGCATGCAAGGAACTACTGTGGATGAAAAGATTCTTACAAGAGTTGGGTCAAGAACAACGAGAATATGTTCTTTATTGTGATAGCCATAGTGCTATCCATTTGAGCAAGAATTCGAGTTTTCACTCAAGGACAAAGCATATTGACGTGAGATATCATTGGATTCGTAACGTGGTGGAATCCAAGCAACTTCAGATTAAGAAGATCCATACCAATGACAACGGCTCAGATATAATGACTAAATCTTTACCTAAAGACAAACACATCTTTTGCAGAAGTGCAGCTGGTATGACGGAGCCTTCCACTTAAGTCGGGAAAGGGAAAATTGTTGGGTGGTCCCTCCTTAATTGGAGAGATGATTTGGAGTTCCCAAGGTTCATTCACTTTAGAGAAAGTCTAAAGACTTGTGGAGTTCCCAAGGTTCATTCATCTTGCATGAACGAATCTTGGAGGAGAAGGTTCATTCCCTTATGGCTATATAAGGAGATGGTTTGGGAGATGTTTGGGTTAATCCTCCCATGTGATCTTGGTGCTAGAAGTGGTGGTGCTCTTGGTGCTCCTTGCTTACGGCGTTCTTCCGGGCGGTACTTCTACCTCGGGTGCTTCTTCACCAAAGTGTCTTCCATACTTGTGGATGAGAGAGATCCTCTTGAGTGTATCCAAGAGAGAGTTTGTAACTCTGTAATCCCACTATTCTTAGTGGAAGAAGAAAGAAAATAACTATTGTTGTCCGAGGACGTAGGCACATAGCCGAACCTCGTTAATTCTCTTATCTTTTGTATGTTTGTTTTTCTTTTCTTTTCTCTAGCCTCCGTGTTAAGCGGATAAGCTAAACTTCAACTCATTGTAGCTCCCACGTTAAGTGGGCAAGCTATCTCATTGTAGCTCCCACGTTAAGTGGGTAAGCTATCTCCATCCCAATTAGCAGTATCAGTGCATACCCAACACTAATATGCACAAATTTCTATTGTTTTCTCCTTTCTTCTCCCTCTAGTGTACATTAACATTTTTCCAAAGTAATCTCAGCAATTGAGGCTTCATATTTGTGCAAACTGGTTATGTTGATCCACTATTATGTCCAAAAATCTGTTTCAGCTGGGTCTGTCGCTTACTGGGCCTCAAAATTGCTATGGTTGTAACGTTGAACATGGTTTCTGAAGCCAATGTAGAGTAACGAGCAGAAGGGAATTCATTATTACATCCGTCTTCATAAGGCTTATTCACACAAATAAAATCCTTAGTTAAATTTGAATTATTTCTTAATTATCATACGTATGATATCCCTTTGAAGTTTTCAATAAAATGCAAACCCTGGGATTTGATTAAGAAATAATGAACAATGAACTTGAATTCTATCGCTAAATAAAACAGTTGAATAATTGATAACTTATGAGCCTTATTGAATTATGTACTTATTCACACTGCCACTACTGACAATCTTTCTTTAAATGGCAGCTATGCTTAAAGTCTTATCGCAAACTAGACTTTCACATGTTATCGTCTATAGATATATAGAATTATTTGAAGGCGACATATGCATTCATCAGTTGTTAGAGCCCAAGTCTATAAATATATAGAATTTATGTCAACAAGTGCATCTACATGGTAATATCTATCAAATATGAACCTTTTGTGTTTATTTCCTTTCATATAGGATCTAACTGCTGAACCTGGGATACTCGAAGGATTACCTTAAGATATCTGCAATTGAGGTAAACATTATTGTGCTTTCCTTGTTCACATTATGCTGGTTAACTTTGGTTTGATTCTGACTCATGGTTGCTACTAAAATATAAAGATTGCTAAACTATGTAGTCCTTGTGCAGGTTGTTGCTGAAATGGCTGCAGTTGGATTTGGTCTGACAAAGGATACTTTTACTTCTTTGATGAAGCAGGTAAATTACATCTATAAGTTGCTATGTTTGTTTATTTATTTATTTTTGCCTAAACAAAATGTTATACATTAGAAACTTGCAAAACAATAAATTTTAATATTCCAACTATATTCTAAATGAAGAACTTTTTGTTGGAAAATAAACTTGATTTATTTTTAAGCCCAACAAAACTAATTAATCCACTATCATTGGGCTATGTTCATTAGGCCCTTCATAGTTTTGAGTTTAGTCCATGTTCTAGGAAGTTCTATACCTAGAATGTTCATGAAAATATTTATGTTCTAGAGAGATCCTAATATTAGTTGTAAAACAGTCTAGAATGATTCCATGCTATATTTAATAAGTGTGTAGACTCTTCCAAGAGTCTTATAAAAGGGGTGCTCTCCCCTCATTTTTTACACAACAATTTTTTTAAAAGCTTAGTTCTATTTTAAAATTTATTTTCTTCCATTCTTCTCTTCCACCAAAATCTTCTCTATATAATTTTCTCTTACTCCGAATTTGTTCCTCCTGGCTAGTTGGCCCACCACAATTCCAACAGAGTGGTATCGGAGTCAGGTTGGTTCGAGGTCGAAGATGGCAAGCGAGATGACTTCCTTCCAAGTTTCTGTCCTTAATAAGAGCAACTATGCCAATTGGAGCATCAAGATGAAGGCTTTGCTAGAAGCACAAGATGCATGGGAGGTCATTGAGAAAGGTTATGATGAACCACAAGATGAGACTTCATTATTTCAAGCACAAAAGGAGTTGTTAAAAGCTTCCAGAAAGAGGGACAAGAAAGCTCTTTTTCTTATCTACCAAGCTGTGGATGATGATGCACTCAAGTTGATTTCAAGTGCAACAACCTCCAAAGAAGTGTCACGACCCGTACGCTGTTTAGGGGCACGAGCACATGGGTACATCCAGCCTACGCCGCAGAGTCGGCGGTAGAATACTGTATAGGTTAACTAGAACATATAACATCTAGACACAATGTATATTACCTGTCATCTCCGCATGGAGGAATATAATCACAACTCAATCACATAAAATCTAAGGAAGATAAGCACGAATATGATAGAGATAAGATGGAAATAGATGCAAGTCACAAACAGAAGTTCAGAATTTAAGATATAACACAAATCCCAAATAAATACTACAACTCCAAAGTATGAAGCTGGAATGCAATCCAGTCAAACCTAAATAATCTAGGTCACTACAGACGGTGTATCCTTTACAAGCACCTTCTCCACGGGAAGATCCTTGTCAAAGTCTCCATCTATGCCAAACCCGTAGAAGGTCGGGCAATCTGCGTCTAAGTCCTCTGTAAAACAACGGAGGTTATCTTGTCAGGATATAAGCAAGTACAAACACTAACAATAGTTCCATATGAACTGACAAATACTATAAGAGACAATTATAACGGAATACAAGATAAAATATCAAGACTGGAAGTAAAATAGTACAAGTGAACTGAATATCATGTCAGGGTGTGAAATACTAGAATGTAAGGCAGTACATGAATATCTGATGTACAATATAAATATAAACAGTGCCTTGAGATATTAGAGCGTTATGTGATTGGCTTGGGTCTAGATCAGGTTGTTCCATTTAACCATCTATGCACAAGTAGTATATAGGATCAGGTCGGCCAAAATGGAAAGCTATGCACAAGTAGTATCAGGTCAGGCTACACCCTACGTGTGGTGAGGGTGGAGCTATGCACAAGTGGTAGTAAGAGGGGGTATTGATCACATAATCTTTAATAACTTTCCATTCCCGAGTAGTATAATGGATCCATCCATGACACGTCATGACACGGGATTCAAAGAGCAGGAGGCCAGCCCACTCCCAAATCGATATCTATACAAGAACAAAAAACAAGATCGAACAATGTACCCATATACCAGGTAATCCATGAACAATATCTCATGACAGGATCCAACGTATACTAGTCCGTGTATCCTTGTGTCAAAAATCAAGTAAAACACTACAACTGAATTGGATATAGTAGATATCAAAGCAATAAAAACCATCAGAGAATATACTCGCCTGCATCCCGAGCTGTCAATATGAATCGAGGCTCAGAGTGGAGTCACAGACCTAAAGATGAGATATACATACGTTAAATAGGGTCTAACAGTGATAGACACGATTTTCTAGTGCGTGATATGCAATCTAGGTCAAACTAGGTCAAAGGTTGACCTATAGTTGACTTTTAGTCAACTGGTCAACTCTGGTCAACCTTCTAGTCCAATCTAGGTCAAACTAGGTCAAGTGTTGACCTACAATTGACTTTTGGTCAACTGGTCAACTCTGGTCAACCTCCTAGTCCAATCTAGGTTAGATGCTGACTCAACGTTGACTTCTAGTCAAAATAGTCAACATTGGTCAACCAAGGTCAAATCTAGGCCAAGTATCCTATATCTAGTCATTACTACCAAGACACCTACATCTAGTATCCTTATACTAACATTACTCTCTATACCTTATACTACCTTAGGCTATATGGTAAATTCTACTACACCTTAGCTAATATAGGTAATATCCTATACACTAGCTATTAGGTGATATATATATATATATATATATATATATATATATATATAGGTAACCATACTATTTATATATATAGGTAACCATACTATATATATATATAAAAAAAAAAAAAAAAATATATATATATATATATATATATATATATATATATATATATATATATATATGGGTAATATCCTATACTCTAGGATACATTAGGATATCCTAACCAAGGTACTAGCTAATATCCTATCTACTAACTTACTAATAGACTAAAAATATATATATATATATATATATATATATAAATATATAAATATATATATATATATATATATATATATATATATATATATAATATATATATATATATATATATATATGGGTAATATCCTATACTCTAGGATACATTAGGATATCCTAACCAAGGTACTAGCTAATATCCTATCTACTAACTTACTAATAGACTAATCTCTAATACATCTATCAACCCCAAAACTTTGGTACTTGAATCCCTTGCCTAATGGCCTATGCCTACACTTGAATGCTACCTAAAGCCCAAAACAAAATTCTCACTCAAATCCCTCCCCTTGCTCACTGCCACATACTGATACTGACTGATACCTCACTTTAACACACAAAACTCACCAAAATGGCGGCCAAACCATACCGCCCTGCTACTAATGCAGATGGCTAGCTGCTGCTGCGGCTTTGGCTAGCTGCTGCTGCTGCAACCTACTGCATTTGCTGCTGCTGCAATCTACAGCTGCTGCTGCTGATCATTGCTAGTGAGCTAAAGGTAGAACCCCCCCCCCCCCCAATGCACACACACACACACACAAAAAAAAATAATCTAATTTTCCTCTCTCACTCACAACATGTAACACATACATGACACCCCCCCCCCTCCTTATCAACTCATAAACACTCTAAACCAGTTCACCACAATGAACTCAAAGTTCTCCTCACACACAACATATATACATATATCATAAAAAAATAGTTTGCATATATATATATATATATATATATATATATATATATATATATATATATATTTTGGGAAATACTAGACTTTATTGAATAAGCAGGATACAGCATGGTGCCAAAAGGGCAACGATTCGAATTTCAAACGAAATTCGAACGGCAAAACAGCACACAGCAAAACAGGAAAAAAGTAAAAAAAGCAAAACATCAAACACAGCAAAAAGGAGAGGGGGGCTGTCCGCACTCCCGAGGGAGCCTCGGAGCGCGAGCCCGTACAGCTCGAGGCGCCGGGGCACATGGGCCTGTCCGAAGTGGACGCGGGGTCCGAGGGGGCGCGCGGCCCGAGGGCGGGATCTGCCCGGGCGGTGCGCGAGGACCGAGGTAGGTGGCGCCGTCCGCCGGGCTGGGCGAACCTCCGAAGAGGAGGGGGAAACAGGTCCGCCGAGGGTCGAATGGGGCCGCGGCGGCCAGAGGCGGCCGGGGGCGTTAGCCCGAGGTGGGGGAGGTCGGGTGCACTGCCCGGGGCGAGGGGCGCGCGGCCCGAGAGGGCGCACGGCGCGAGAGGGGCTCTCGGCCCGGGGAGAGGGCGCGCAGCCCGGGGAAGGTGGCGCGCAGCTCCGGCTCCGGCAGCGGAGGGAAGGTGGCCCGGAGTGGTCCGATGTGGCCCGGATGGCGGGGGGGCGACATCCGGGAGAGGGAGGAAGGGGGAGAGGCGCTCGGGAGGAAGGGGGTGAGGCGCTCGATTGGAGGGAAGGAGGGGCTCTCGGCCGGCGACATCCGATCCGAGCAGAGAGGGGGAAAGCCGGGTGGGGGAGGCCGGGGAAGTCGCCGGCGGAGGGAACCAGCCCGGCGATGGGCTCCCGAGGGCGTACTCAGGAAGCCAAGGTGGGGGAGCGGATCGGACCTTCGGCGACGGGGAAGGCCGAGACGGAGGGGAGAGGCGAGAACGTTGACGACGAGGCCAACGACGGAGCCGGCGGAAGCTCCGGCGCTGGGGGAGGAAACTTAGAGGGGGGGCCAGCCTAGGGCCGCCGGGGGGCACGGCCGGGGAGACGAAGTGAGGAGGTCGCCGAGTTGACAATGAACTCAAAGTTCTCCTCTCACACACACACACACACAACATATATACATATATCATAAAAAAATAGTTTGCATATATATATATATATATATATATATATATATATATATATGTATGGTATATATATATATATATATATATATATATATATATATATATATATATATATATGTATGGTATATATATATATATATATATATATATATATATATATATATATATATATATATATATATATATATATATATATACCATACAAAATATATAGTTTCATATATATGACATGTGGGTCAAATTACATATATATATATATATATATATATATATATATATATATATATATATATATATATATATATATATATATATATATATAATATATATATATATATATATATATATATATATATATATATATATATATATATATATATATATATAAGAAATCATATGGAAATCAAATAGAGAGCCTAGCTAATGGATAACCTATCCTAATACATATTCAAAACTGAAATTAAAGCTCAAATTAGCCTATGAGGCAATTCTACAAACACTTGGTGTATCACTCTCGGATTTCTTCCAAGGGTGGCACAAAACCTATCCAAACCTTCAAATGAGGACTCAATAGAGCCTCTAAACCATTGCTAAGGGTTGTCCCTACATGTGGGTGGGTTCCTATGGGTTCAAAATCAAAATATGGATTGAAATGATGAGTTTAGAGAGAGTTATACCTATTGAAAGTTGTTTCCCAATGATCAATCTAATGGACACAAACCCGACACAAAAATCCCTTGCAAATGGACTCTCCTCCTTGCTCCTAGCTCCATACTCCTTGTAGACACCTTCTTCTTGAGGGATTGTGAGGAATGGTGGAGAAAAGGGTGAGTTTGGGAGAGAAATCAATGGTGGGAGCTCTCTACTTGGGAAGAACCCTAAATTTGGGGAGAATGGAGGCTAGAGGTGAATGAATGAAATAGAGAGGATGTCCCCATATGGCCGACCAAGTCTATTAGGTTCGGATGTAATTGAAGTGTTTAATTAGCCCCTAATGGTTGCCCCTTTGGCTAATTAAATGCATGCAATGATTTGGGGTCATTTTGGACAAAGGCCTAATCTCTAAAATTAACTAATTGGTCATGAAAGATTAGTCTAAATGCACTAGACTAATGAGTTGTTTTGTGGGCCATGCCTTGCTAATTCTTGGGCTCCGGCTAGTGTCTAAGCTAACTGGGCCACTAACATAAGTCAAAACTAGACCAGTCTCTAACCCGACTAACTAATCCCCAAAAATACAATATTCCTAAATAAATATTCACAATATACAAAAATTTATAAAATGACAAATTTACCCTTAATTTGAAAACTGGTAGTGACAAATATATGTCCCTTAAAATAATTTTGTCCTCGAAATTAGAGCAAACTAGCACAGGAAACATAAGCAAGAAACAAAGAGAACAATACCTCAAGGCTCGAAGAGATAAGGATAACCCTCCCGCATGTCGTCCTCCCTCTCCCAGGTAGACTCACCTGGAGAGTGGTGCCTCCATGCAACACGAACCAAGGGTATAACCTGGTTCCAGAGCACCTTCTCCCAACGATCCAGAATCTTCACAGGCTGTTCTGGATAGTTGAGAGTAGGCCCTACCTCTAACCCAGAATGATCCAATACATGGCTAGGGTCTGCCATGTATCATCTCAGCTGTGACACATGGAACACGTTATGAACTCCCTCGAGCGTAGGCGGTAAGTCTAGTCGATAGGCTACTGCACCGACCCTTTCAAGAATAGTGAAAGGCCCGATGTAGCACGGACGAAGCTTCCCGCCCTGGCCAAAGCAAATCGTGCCCCTTGTCAGAGAAATCCTCAGGAACACCATATTACCAACCTACACATAAAACAAGACTCAGCACACAAACCTAAACAAACAATCACAAGCAAGCACAAATAGAAAACTGAAATTAACCTCAAACTATAACGGTCTCCGGTGACTATCGGCCCAATGCCGCTGTCTATCCTGAGCCACCGAAGTCTATATCTGATCAACCTGACCTTCTCTGCTACATCTACTACCATCTCCAGGCCAAACAACACCCTCTCGCCGACATCATCCTATGACAAAGGAGTGTGACATCGTCGTCCGTATAGAGCCTCCAATGGCGATATCTCTATACTGGCCTGGTAGCTGTTATTGTAAGCAAACTCTACCAGGTAAAGATGATCCTCCCAAGAATCCCAGAGGTCTAACACACATGTGCGAAGCATATCCTCGAGTGTCTGGATGGTCCTCTCCGACTGCCCGTCCGTCTGGAGGTGATACGCGGTACTGAACTTGAGCTGGGTGCCCAAGCTAGCCTACAAACTCCTCCAGAAGTGGGAAGTGAAGTGGCTATCCTGATCCGAGACTATGCTCACTAGAACTCCGTGCAATCTGACTATCTGTAGCACATACATCTCTGCCAGCCTCTCCGTAGATAATTCTACTTTGAAAGACCAGAAGTGGGCCGATTTGGTCAATCTATCCACGATGACCCATATCGCATCTTTCCCTCCCGGAGATCGTGAAAGTTCAGACACAAAGTCTATGGTGATGTGCTCCCACTTTCACTCTGGAATGGGTAGTGGCTGTAGCAACCCACCTGGCCTTTGATTCTCGGCTTTCACCTGCTGGCACACCAAGTAGCGAGATACAAACTGAGCTACCTCCCGCTTCATGCCATACCACCATACGTGCTCTCTCAGGTCTCTATACATCTTATTGGCTCTAGGATGCATAGAGTACTGAAATCGATGCGCTTCCTGAAGAACCTCCTCCCGAAGCTCTCCACTCGAAATGCATAGTCTAGCACCGTGCCTCAGCGAACCATCTTCGGCTATAGAGAAATCGTCTAGCAAACCTGCTCGCACCTGCTCCCTAATGCTCCTCAGGACAACATCATCATACTGTGCTGATCTGACTCTATCCATCAACTCAGATAGAATCTGTAAGCCCTATCACTACTAAAATAACCCAGATTAGCGACGTCAGGAGACGTCGCTAAATACGTCGCAGTACGTCGCTAACAATGATTTGCGACGTATTTAGCGACGAAAAACCTACGTCGCTTATAGGCAAGTCGTAGATGGTAATTTCGTCGCCGAACGTCGCTATTGGCGACGCGGCGTCCAATGTCGCTAGACGTTGCAAAATGAGCGACAGAGAGCGACGTATAAGTACGTCGCCAACATTGCGACGTTAAAGCGACCACTAGCGACGCTTCAAAAGTTTATAAATGATGACGAGGCATGGCATCCACGTGGCCACGTGGGCAACGTAGCGACGTATATTAGCGACGTCGAGCGACGTAACGTCGCTAGTTAGCGACGTATAGCGACGTCTGTGTGACGTCGCAGTACGTCGCAGAACGTCGCTATACGTTGCTAATATAAAAAAAAAAATTTTAAAAATATAATTGATATTTTTGTTATGCTGTGTGTCTGTGTTTACAGTGTGTGTGAAGTGCAGTATTCGAACCATCGACAGTTTCGCTTACTGTTGTATGTTTTATCTTTGATAGAAAGAGCAACAGTTCAGGGTGCACTTCTCAGAGCTTCCTCTTCACGTCCTTCACCTTCTCGGGAACCTTTACGACGTCCGAGAAAGTGAAGGACGTGAAAATGAAGCTCTCAGAAGTGCACCCTGAACTGTTGCTATTTCTATCCAAGATAAAACATACAACAGTAATCGAAACTGTCGATGGTTTCGAACACTGTATTTCACATTCACTGTAAACACAGACACACATCATAACAAAAATACACAATATATTTTTTTAAAATTTCGGCAGCATCTCCTTTGTATATCAGATCATCGCTTATAACCCAGCGTAGGTATATTTGTCATCCCGTCGCAGATATCACAGTAAATATCATAATAAAAATAGGAGGCAGTACAAAGTAAATATCAAAGACACACATCCTCACAAACATCCAATAGAGTCAAATAAAAATGGAAGATGATAAAAAGTCTCCCACCAAGTGTATAAACAACAGTGTATGAATAAACAATTTGCCCATAGGGCCAATACATACAAGTCATAAAAAAACCAATAAAATCACTGCGGACCCCTGCCGCGCAACTGGGATAGAATGTAGTCATACTGCTCCTGGGTGAGCTGTACCGTAGGGGCAGTAGGAGGCAGTACAATGTCTGGAGTCGGCGCCGGAGGCAGTACAGTATCTGGAGTCGGCGCCGTCGATGGACCCGGAGGATGTACCTGCTCCAGCTCTCGCAGTCGCTCACCATGCGCAGCAAGGGCACTCACCACCTTCTCAGTATACTGAGCGACTGAGAGAGAAAGGCTCCTCTGCGAGGAGGAGGATCTCCAGGAGGAGGAGAAGGAGGAATTAGGTTAGGGTTTACCGCCGGAGAGGAGGAGGAGGAGGAGCTCGACGGGGGGGGGGGAGTGAGTCGACGGGGGGGAGGGGGAGGGAGTCGACGGGGGGGGGAGGGAGTCACCGCGGGGGAGAGAGTCGCCGGGGGGAGAGGGGGAAAAAAATTTCGAGTTTCGATTTTTCGAGTGAGGGGGAAAAGGGAGTCATGTGCCCTAAGTAAAAAGTTAGCGACGTCCACTGTTGACGTCGCTAACCGTCGCAATAATTTTAATATAAGCGACATATTTTCTTAATATGTCGCTGAACGTCGCTATTCAGCGACATAATTTATCTATTGTCGCCGAATGTCGCTATTCAGCGACGTATTGCGACGGTAATAGGAAGGAGTCGCTATATTATATAGTTAGCGATGTAATTTTATCCCGTCGCTAAACGACGTCGCTAATAGAGCATATTTTAGTAGTATATATCTGAATCTCCATGCCCGAAACGATCACCTTGATACCCAAACTATCCACATCGGCCAATAGATGATGATCTGCCATCAAATACATAGCGACTGGATACCTGCTCAAGGTATCTGCAACTACGTTGGCCTTTCCTAGATGGTACTGCAATAAGATATCAAAGTCCTTTATCAGTTCAAGCCACCGTCACTGCCTCATGTTCAATTCCTTCTGGGTGAACATGTACTTCAGGCTCTTGTGATCCGTGAAGATCTCAACTCACTCTCCATACAGGTAGTGCTTCCACAGCTTCAGAGCAAAAATAACAGCTGCCAACTCCAGGTCATGGGTAGGGTAGTTCTTCTTATGAGGATGCAAGTGCCTGGATGCATAGGCAATCACCTTCCCTTGCTGCTGAAGAACGCAACCCAAGCCCTTCCTAGAAGTGTTATTGTAGATTGTGAAACCACCAGTCCCAGATGGCAACGTCAAGATAGGAGCTGTGGTCAACCTCTTCTTCAGCTCATCAAATGTAGCCTGACACTCCTCGGTCCAAACAAACTCCACGTCTTTTCTGGTGAGTCTAGTCATCGGCTCTACAATTCGAGAGAAGTCCTGAACAAACTTCCTATAGTAGCCTGCCAGATCCAAAAAGCTCCGAATCTTGACAACTGAGCTCGGTGTAGACCAAGACTACACTGCTGAAATCTTATTCGGGTCCACTGAGATCCCATGCTCGGTCACAATATGACCTAAGAACTCTACCTGCTCCAGGAAGAACTTACACTTCGACAGCTTTCCATAGAGTTGCTCCATTCTCAGAGTCTCTAGCACAATCCGTAGATGCTCCTCGTGCTCCTTCGGCGTCTTCGAGTAGATTAAGATGTCATTTATGAAGACCACCACGAACTTGTCAAGGTACTGATGGAATACCTTGTTTATCAAGTTCATGAACACCACTGGGGCATTGCTTAAACCAAATAGCATAACAGTGAACTCGTACTGGCCATACCGAGTCCGAAAAGCTATCTTCTGAATGTTTTCCTGTTTCACCTTCAACTGATGGTAGCTGGACCTCAAATCTATCTTTGAAAACACTTTCGTGCCGCTCAACTGATCGAACAAGTCGTCAGTCCTCGGCAACGGATACTTGTTCTTGATAGTGAGGTTGTTGAACGCTCTGTAGTCGATACACATATGTGTTATCCCATCATTTTTTAGTACAAACAGAACAGGAGAACCCTAAGGTGAAGAACTGGATCTGATCAAGCCCTTGTCCTGCAGCTCGTCGACTTGCTTCTTCAGCTCTGCCAACTCGCTGTTATTGATCCTATAGACGTGCTATGAGACAGACTTAGCGCCCGGCACCAAGTCCATAGAGAACTCCACATAAACCATCTTCCAATTCAGCTGCTCCCCTGGTAAATTCAAACTCTGGATCTCTCGACGGTCTAAACAAAACTCCTTCCCCTCTACAGTCTATACTAGCATGTTGCCTACTCAACCAATCCATACCGAGTACCATATCGTAGCTCGGAAGTGGCATTACGAGCAAACATGCACTCAAACCCTGGCCTCCTAGTATAACTCTCCGTCCCTTGTAAATATTATTGACCAAGATAATACCTCCCCTAGTCATAATCTTGCAAGTCCTACCTAGGGATTCGGCAATAATATTGTGTCTAAGAACAAAAGAGACAGATACAAAACTATGCGTAGCACCAGAGTCAAACAAAGCTAATGCAGAAAAGGAATCGAGAAGAACAGAACCTGCCATCACATCTGCTATGGGCTCAGCCTCCTCGACTGTCAGTGCGAACGCTTTGCCCTGGGGTGTTCCCCTCTGATGCTGGACAAAACGTTGATGTTGGGTCGAAAGTGGCAGACCCTCGACTGAACAGCAGGTCCCGCCGGAGCTCTTACAGGAGGTGCTCTATCCTGACCTCCCCGAGCTGTACGAGTAGGGCATTCCTTCAGCTGGTGGTCAGATGCTCCACAGAACAGACAAGCACCCAACCTCTTCCTATAGACCTCTTGGGTGTGCTCCGGCTTCCCACAGAAGGCAGACTGAGGAATCTGCTTCTGCCCCTGCTGATGATGTGTACGTGCTGGTGCCTGGTGCTGTTGATGCTGATGCTGCTGGTGGAATACCCTATGCTGAGTCTGAGGATGCTTGGCCGGTCCTATACTAAAACCAGCACCCATAGCATCGCTGCTCCTCTTAGGCCTGAGACCCAAGTCTTCCTTTCATGACCCGTACCTGCTTTTTGGGATACAAAAGCGTAAACAAGCCAGCTACATATCAAACGGACTCCAGTCCGACTAGAGTACGTATAAGCTGTCAAGATCATGGTATCATGGCTAATATGGTAATCTACAGTGTATCTCAATCCAAAAGAATATATAAGACAAGAATGAACAAGTATGGGTCGTGGTCTGCAGCCCACTAGCATATATGTCCGATTAGACTCCAAGGATAATATAAGTCTATAAAGCTAAGCTGATAAGCAGGATATATCATAAAAGCATGAAAAAGATAGTAAATCAATAATACTAACAAAATACCTGAATCATGCAATTGAAGTCAACTACCACATGCTCAGCTAACTAACTCCGTACAATCAGCTACCTGAAGAGATCATCAGGTCCTCAGAGGACTAGCAAGATACATAAAACATGCCTACTAATATAACAGTAAATAACATGTATAGAAGATAAGGACGGGGCAAGAAGGACATCTAAGACATGACAAGTTATATGGAAATGTAATATTAGACTTGGCTATCAATCAAACGATTAACCCCTATAGCTTGTAGTACAATGCAAGATACTTCCAATCTATAGTAGGTTTCGACTATAGTACAATGCAAGATACTCCCAGTCGAGGTTAGCCAATTCTAGTATCGATCTCTTCCAAAGAAATACAAGATCAAGTAGACTCCTATAAATTATAGTACAATGCAAGATACTCTCAATCTATAGTATGTCACAAGTCAAGTCAATCAATCAGTATCAAGATCAAAGAATCTGTTATAGGTCGTAGTACAATGTAAGATACTTCCAATCTATAGTATGTCTCAACTGTAGTACAATATAAGATACTCCCAGTCAAGAATGGTCAAGTCAAGAACATGGTGTAGAACTGGCAACTCTATCACAAGACACGATAACATGAAGAAGACCAATAGACAAGCAATATCGAATATCCTATATGTGCACGTAAATCTAGAAATAAGTAAAACAGTAGATGACAAACCAATCACAATATGATAAACAGGTAACCATGTGGAAGAAGTACAATAGAAAGAAAACAATATAAATATTGTATATGTTCGGCAAGGTATACTTGCCTGTTGTCTGCTGCTGCGGTGCTGTCTGACTAGTGTCCTCAACCGAAAGTGTAGCAAATCTAAGTTGCCCTATATAATATATTCTAATCAATACTAACACAAACTAATCTAAGCAATAACAAAGGGTAAGATCGTCGCACCATATCAACTAACAATGTAATATTCGTGCCAACAATCCAACAGTCACATGGCATTGGATAACGTGCCAATAAACACATACCATGCTACGGTCTAACATGTCGTGAGGGTCTTGTACATCGTGGTATCATACGTACATATGGGAATTTACATGAATTAGATGTGTAGTCCTATACGTACGTAAGTACGTCACATTGTCGTAAAGCTCTCAATGGCACTAACCTACACATCGGACATGCATGTGACCTATTAAACATGCATCTCGACGTCAAATAAAACTGAAATAATCATGAATTAAATTCTGAAATTATTACTAGTTAGTGAAGAATTACTAAAATAATTACCATTGTATGCACAAAGTTTCGTTGCGCATCGACTAGGTGTTCTAGCAACTTGACAACTAGTTTGTGCATGCAAAGTTGCCAACTTGCATAAAAACTCATTTAATATATGAAAATATATTAATTAATATTCTAAAATTTATTATTTAATTTCTGAAATTTAGTTTTTAATAGTAAAAATATCAACATGCATCAAACTAGGTTTAATATGATTACCACGTTGTCATGCCTCGAATTTATGTCATCTAAGAGTAGTTTTGCATATAAATTAGGGTTTCTCATGCATGGGGATTTTATCATTGTCATCTAATATGTTTATGGGTTCATACAAGCTTTCTCCCATAAAAAAATTAAATACTAAATAGAAGTTAAGGAACTTACGTAATTGTGATTACGACGGAGGCTTTTCTTGCGACACGGACCTTTCGGAGCGCCAAACGGACTCCAAACTTCACAAAACTTGAGGGGGTGCTTTGGGGCTTCACGTAGGGTGTAGAACTTCAGTTTGGATGGGTTTGGGGTGCTATTTTCCAGCATATACAGCAGCTACAACCAGCAGCACTATTTCGGTCAAAAAAAGGGGTTTGACTACTAGTTTAGGGTTTGTCGACTTGTGGGGGCTGTTTTGGTGTGTGGGAAGGAGGGGGAAGGAAGTGGAGAAGGAGAGAAAAAGGAGAAGAGGTCGTGGAAGAGAGGGGGGAGGCTGTAGAGGGGTCGGCCACAAGATGGGAGGAAGTTAGGGTTAGTGTTTTGAGAGGGGAGGCTCGGGCTTCATGTAAGTAGTTGGTTGTTGGGCCCATGGTCGAGATTTAATGGGCTTTAACCTATTGTTCAGATCTATGGGGTTTGGTTTAGACCTTAGTAAGGCTTTGGGTTCACTTGGGTCAAGTTGTTTGGTCTTGGTTGGATTTGAGTGCAAGTGCACAAGCAGGTTCACTATCGGTGTCTTAACTATGAAGTTTGTTGTCTATTGATTTGTTATGCATCTGCAAGGCTTTTGGTGTGCAAAATATATATATTGTTGAGTAGGGAATTAGTGTGGGGTAGTGTACAGGTCTAATAGAATTGGTTTGAGAGTCAAAGTAGGGTGTTTGGGCGCGGTTGGATTCAACAAGTCAAATAATGGTAGTTTTACGATAACGATGGTTCATGATGTTTGTTAATATTTATTTCATAGGTAAACACGCAAGTATGTATGCATATAATCAAAAGATCCACAAAATTCACAAAATAGTTGTCATAGTTTTTAGATAAAAAGTCACTTGAATATCAAATAATATTGACACCTATATTATATATATGACAAATACTTACAGAATATATTTATTACATTATTAAATAAGTACCCCATACACACCTAAGATATATATATTGACATAGACGTTTTTGGACACACCACATGACTACATTGGCTTGGGTTCGGTTCGGGTCCAATCGGGCTAGTTTGGGTTTGGGTCAGGTCCGAGCTACTTCGGTCTAACCGAGTCTCCTAAAAGTCAATATGCATAATAATAAAAATTAAATTATTTATAGGGTCATGTCACAACTTAGTCTGATTTTTCTAGTTCGGACACACTTATGATTTGGCCTTCCCTACCATGGCTAATACACAAGTCGAGGCACACGACCATGTTATCAGTGCCACAATTTCTAGTTATCTCGTATTCCAAATCTTAATCATGACTAAAGCCATCATAATACCTATTTAATTAAAATATCTCTAAAAGTCCAAAAATTCCTATTTAAAAATAAATTAAAAAATATTTTTAAAATACCGGGAAGAGGGGTTATACTTCCTCTGCAATCTGAGCGTCCATCAGTATGTCCTTCAAAGGTAGTCGTACGATGCCCAGATGTGAGAGATCTGACGCTGTGGTTCAGGCCCCTCCTGAACTTGCAGGCCTTCTCCTCCTCATCCTGAACCATGCCATTGGCGAACCGGCTCAGACGAAAGAACTCCTGCTGCAGTACACGTCCACCGATGAGTTCCCCTGTACCAGTCCTACAAACTGGCCCTCCAACACACTAAGAGCCACATCAGGAAAGAATTTCTCCTTGAAGAGCCTCTTGAGGTTCTCCCACGTCAGGCCTTTCACTGACACAAGAGGGTCCGTACGGTACCAAGTCAGAGCGATGTCAAAGTACTGACTCGCTGCGGCTGCCACCCGTAGTCCCTCCAGAATCTCTGGTAGCTCCAAGCTCCGTTCAATATCCTCTAGCCAGTCATCGGCATAGGGGATCCCCTATGTTCCTTTGAACTCCCGAGGATACATCTTCTTGAAGTCTAACACCGAGCCAGGCCTCGCCTGCTGCTGCTGCGACTGCTGGGCAGGAGCGCCCTGAACCGGAACTGCAGCTACCTTCTCAATAGCTACGAGTGCCAACCATTGCACACTTTCAATACTCTATCTCAGAACCTCTGCCTGTCGCTGCGATGCCTCAGCCTGTGCTCGCTGTGCCTCTGTCATCTGCTGGAGGAGCGCGAACATCTGAGTGGCGTCAGTCGGTAGCATAGGTGGAGGTGAAAGAGATACTGGCAGAATGAGTGTACGCCTCTGGACCAAAGGAGGAAGACCTCCTGGTGCTGCTGCCACTCCCTCATGAACGGCAGGGACAGTAGGGACAGCCTCCTGAATGGCAGGTCCCTCAATCGTAGAAACAGGTCACGAAGTATCGGACCTCTCCGATGCTACACTGGGTCCAGCGGTCTGCGCTAGGGTCTTCGTCATCCTGAAGACAGATTCAAGCAAGTGGATCAATATGGCACAAAATAAGATATTATCAAAGAAGGACAATTAAATTCGAAATGCAAGAAGAGTTGTCATGATAATCAAAAAATCAGAATTTTTTTCCTAATATGTGATTGATTAACTCATATCATAACCTAGAACCTATATCCTAACAAGAGGCTCGTAATTAGTACTCTAAGTCGAGTACTATTACGAATTTGCACTAGTTGTGACTCAGACCTGCATGGGCCACCACAAAAATGTGTCACGATCCGTATCCTGTTTAAGGGCACGAGCACGTGGGTACGTCCAGCCTACGTCGTAAAGTCGGCGGTTAGAACGCTGTATAGGTCAACTAGAACATATAACATCTAGACACAATTATATAACATATCATCTCCACACGGAGGAATATAATCACAACTCAATCACATAAAATCTAAGGAAGATAAGCACGAATATGATAGAGATAAGATGGAAATAGATGCAAGTCACAAACAGAAGTTCAGAATTTAAGACATAACACAAATCCCAAATAAATACTACAAGTCCAAAGTACCAAGATGGAATGCAATCCAGTCAAACCTAACCAATCTAGGTCACTACAGGCGGTGCATCCTCTACGAGCACCGGCTCCACAGGAAGATCCTGGTCGAAGTTTCCATCTATGCCAAACCCGTAGAAGGTCGAACAATCTGCGTCTAAGTCCTATGTAAAACAACGGGGTTATCCTGTCAGGATATCAGCAAGTACAAACACCAACAACAGTTCCATATAAATTAACAAATACTATAAGAGATAATTATAATGGAATACAAGATGAAATATCAAGACTGGAAGTAAAACAGTACAAGTGAACTTAATATCATGTTAGGGAGTGAAATACTGGAATGTAAAGTAGTATAGGAATATCTGATGTACAATATAAATATAAACAGTGCCTTAAGATATTAGAGCATTATGTGATTGGCTTGGGTTTAGATCAGGCTGTTACATTTGACCGGCTATGCACAAGTAGTATATAAGATCAGGCCGGCCAAAATGGAAGGTTATACATAAGTAGTATCAGGTCAGGCTACACCCTACGTGTGGTGAGGGTGGAGCTATGAACAAGTAGTAACAAAAGGGGGTATTGACCACATAACCTCTAATAACTCTCCATCCCCGGATCCATTTATGACACGGGATTCAAATAGCAGGGACCAGCCCACTCCCAAATCAGTGTCTATACAAGTACGTAAAATAAGATCGAATAATATACCCGCATACCAGATAATCCAGGAAGAACATCTCATGACATGATCTAACGTATACTAGTCCGTGTATCCTCTTGTCGAGAATCAAGTAAAACACTACAACTGAATCGGATATAAAAGATATCAAAGCAATAAAAACTATCAGAGTATGTACTCGCGTGCGATCCCGAACTGTCAATATGAATCGAGGCTCAGAGTGGAGTCACAGACCTATAGATGATATATATACATGTGTTAAATAGGGTTTAACAGTGATACACATGGTTTTCTAGTGCATAATATGCAATCTAGGCCAAGGGTTGACCTATATTTGACTTTTGGTCAACTCTGGACAACCTAATAGTCCAATCTTGGTCAAACTAGGTCAAGTGTTGACCTAAAGTTGACTTTTGGTCAACTGGTCAACTCTGGTCAACCTCCTAGTCCAATCTAGGTCAGATGCTGACTCAACGTTGACTTCTAGTCAAAATAGTCAACATTGGTCAACCAAAGTCAAATCTAGGTCAAGTATCCTATATCTAGTCATTACCTACCAAGACACCTACATCTAGTATCCATATACTAACATACCCTCTATACCTTATACTACTTTAGGCTATATGGTAAATTCTACTATACCTTAGCTAATATAGGTAATATCCAATACACTAGTATTAGGTGAAATATATATATATATATATATATATATATATATATATATATATACATACAACAGGTTCAGGCCGCAGGATTCCCTCTCCAGCAAACAATACTTCTCATTAGGAGCGCCAGCGACTCCTTAGTTATCCCCCCAGAGGATCCTATCCTAGACTCCGCTGGGGAATCGATTGGCCCTCCCCCTGAACCAACACGTGGAACCAACTCGGGTCGCTCCCGCCTCGACTCAGGCAGACGCATCAACCTCGAGCGAGGTCAATGCCAAGAAAGCACCCTATGAAACCACATCCATCTAAACCAGATCTGCCACCAAGCGGAGCAAAAAAGCCCTCCCACAAATTCTTTAAGGCTTAAAATCCTATCCTGGAATGTCTGCGGACTGGGAAACAAACCTACATTAAGGAGAATTACCAGCCTTAGAAAAATCTATAAGATTGACATCCTTATTATTCTAGAACCCAAAATACCCACCAAAAGGTTAAAATTTATCCAACTGTAGCTGGGCCTTCCCACGCCATCGCCAGCATACACGATATTTGGATCCTCTGCACTAAAGATATCAACATTGGGAGCATCCAGGACACCAGGCAGGCCCTCTCTTGCTGGATGGAACATCCCATGCTCCCAGAGCGCGCCATCATCTCCGCAGTCCATGGCACTATGATATTACAGAGCGGAAACAACTCTGGAACGATCTCCTTGACATCCACCTAAACCACATCAATTATCCTTGGCTTTGCATTGGGGACTTTAATGCGCTCACCTGCAGAGAAGAAAAAGCCGGGGGTCGCCCCCCTCCTATCACGGCCATGCAAGACTTCAACAACTTCATCTTCAATGCTCATCTAGCATCTCTCCAGTTCTCCGGCAATGCCTTCACCTGGTATAACATGCAAGAAGACGATCATCGTCAATATTCCCATCTAGACAGAGCCCTTACGAACGTCCTCTAGCACGGCATGAGGATCTCCACCAACCTGTCTTATCCCAACTCCTCTGAATCCGAGCACGCCCCTCTGCTAGTGGTCATTAAAAACAATTCTAATCCATCCAAAAAGAACTTCCAATTCCTCGACTTCTGGACCGAACACCCCCAATTTTTGGGCATCGTCGAGGAAGCGTAGAATAGCGAGGACTCTCCCAATCCCCTATCCCGGGTGAGCAACAAGCTCAAGGCAACGAGGAAAGCCCTATCAAATTGGAGCAAACTAGCCTACGGGGATATATTTCAAGCAGTTCGGACCGCTGAGGACGACGTCACCCGTGCCGAAGCCAGGTTCGCTTCGGATCGATCCTCGACGGCCAGGACTGCCCTGAATCTCACCAAGGCCATACTTAATTCGGACTCAAAGTGGAAACTGACTTCTGGAAGCAGAAAACGAGATTGAAATGGGACAGCGATGGGGATAAAAACTCGAATTATTTCCACGCATGTGTCAACGGGCGCAGACAGAAGTTAGCAATTCACCATACTATTGACGACAATAGAACATCATCACTGACCAAAAGAGCATCCAGATGGCCGCTAGATTTCTATTCAAATTATTCTCCAAAGAGACGGTTCAAAAAAACGCCTTCCTGGATCAAATCCTCCTTCTCATTAATACACCGACAACGCCCAGTTGGAAGCCCCCATACCCAAGAAGTAAAGATGCGGTATGGGCTCTGAACGACACAGTGCACCCAGGCCGAACTTTTTGGGGGTCTTCTTTCGTACGTGCTGGGACATTATGAGCAGGATATCACCGAAGCAGCTATTGCATTCATTCGAAGGAGCCACACATAAAGCCATTTCCAGCGCCAAGCTCATCCTTATTCCGAAAAAAAGAAAACCCAGAGTCATTCGCGACTTCCGTCCCATCAGTCTAGCACTTTCACCAACAAGATCATCTCTAAAAATTAGCTACCAGAATGGCAGGGATCC
>JANAVB010021399.1:9338586-9550545 GCA_029216955.1 Iris pallida
TCTGAGAACTTTGGTAATATTTGTTTCAGCTTTCGGAGACAGTTGTGATGACTTGGACTGTATGGCTTACCAGTCGACTCTATATTTATTGGATCTGCGTGCAACCACCAGGCAAGATACCTTGCCTCCCTCTACAGTCTATTACAAGCATATTTCTATTATTATTATATAATTTTACTAGTTGATTATTGACATGAGATTTGTACATCGTGCATGCTAGTATAGATATAGTTCTCTAGTTGTTCATGATTTACATGCTTATTTAATTCCTATATCTTTATATGTTATCAGTTAGTTATTACCGTTCTTTTGATTTGCATGCTTTCGTTAGACAGTGTTTACTGGTTTATTAGTTGTATTCTTTTATCGTTATCATGCTTGACTGGATGTCGTGGTTCTATCGGATTGGTTCCCTCTTGTTCCGTGTCGTGAGTCGTATCGTATCATAGGATAAATAAGTCATATCAGAACTGCTTTACTTCCTTGACTTGAAATCTTGATGCTATCCTGCGAGTCCACATTAGGGATGAGGGTTAGTAGTTAAGCTAACTTGTGAGCCCACTCCAGGGGCGAGAGTTAGTAAGCTAACCTGCGAGTCCACATTAGGGGCGAGGGTTAGTAGTTAAGCTAACTTGCGAGCCCACGCCAGGGGTGAGAGTTAGTAAGCTAATCTGCAAGTCCACATTAGGGGCGAGGGTTAGTAGTTATATGTCCACACCTGCGAGTCCACACAAGGGACGAGGGTGATGCTAGCCTGCGAGTCCATATTAGGGACGAGGGTTAGTAGTATATGGTTCACACCTGCGAATCCACACTAGGGACGAGGGTGATGCTAGCCTGCGAGTCCACACTAGGGGCAAGGGCTTGTAGTTGTTCAAACCTGCGAGTCCACACTAGGGACGAGGGTTTGAGTATTCGATTGGTTATCCATTGACATCGTGATATCGTGTTCTCTTGATCTTCTCCAGCAGTTCGTTTAGGCGTAGTGGTTCTTCCAGTCGTGTATAGTCGTATTTTCGTGCTGATTGTTCTTTTCCTGTTTATCTCCTGTATTTTCTTTATTGCATGGTAAACTGCTAGATAGGCATGTTTTTATGTATCTTGCTATGTCCCCTGAGGACCTGATGATCTCTTCAGGTTAGTTATTGCGTAGAGTTAGTTAGCAGCTCTAGATGGCGGATGATTATGACACTTATGGGGTCCGGATGTGATGATTTTGCTTGCGGAATTCAGGTATTGATACCATGTTTATCAATTAGTTCATCCAGCTCGTGTTTTCCTTTCATCATTATGATATATCATATTTATTGATTCAGTTTATAGACTCATGTTATTTCTTGGAGTCTAATCGGACATGCATGCTAGTGGGCTGCAAACCATGACCCATACTTGTTCATTCTTGATATTTTATTCTTATTGTGGATTGAGATATAGTTTTGCCTTACCTTGATTAGGCCCATTGCCATAGCCGTGACAGCTTATACGTACTCGAGTCGGGCTGGAGTCCGTTTGATACGTTGCTAGCTTGCTTACGAGCTCGCGTCCGAAAAGCGGGTGCGGGTCATGACCAATTTTTTTGGTGGCCCATGCAGGTCAGAGCATATCGTACCGGTTACGTAACTGTACTGGTACGAGCCTGCGCAACTAACTAAACCCTTAGAAATCTCAATCCACTCTGCCTTGAAAATTCTCCTAGAAATTCTCTACGTCCTTGAAAACTCCATATTTGCTCTCGATCATACTTTCTTGCTTCCTGTGCCATTGATTCTCGTCCCTTTTATTTCAGAGTGACGAATGATCGTGCTATCTAGGATTTATCAGAAATTCTTAATTTATAGTATAATATGGCTTGACTATTGAATATTGGTTGTCTGATAGATATGTGGGGATTGTAGAAGTCATATGTCTTAGATATTTAAGGATAATGACTCTAGCGACTCGATGGAAGGTTATAAGTTTTAGTGACATACCTTTGAGGGAGTAGTATGATCAAAGGTGGGTAGAAGTCCTCAAGTATTCGAGGTTATAAAATATTTTAAGGAATTAAATTTGAGGAGATTAAGGTTAAGGTAGACTTTCTTCTTGAATTTTAAGAATAGTTACGAATTAGAATTTCGAGGACGAAATTATTTTAAGGTGGGTAGATTTGTAGCTTCCCTTCCCGGAGAATTTTTCAAAATATTTTTTCTTTATTTATTTGATTTAAATAGTGATTTTTAGATTTTTATAAATAATTATTTTGTTAATTATTACGGTAGATGACATTAGCCATGGTTGAGTTTTGAAGTGCCAGATGACTAGGAATCATGGCACGGATAGTGCAGTGGCGTGGCGTTCTTTGACTAGTGTTTAGCCATGGTAGGAGAATGCAAAGCTATAGGAGTGTCCTAACTAGGAAAACCAGGCCAAGTTGCGACTTAACCCGTACCGAAGATTTTATTTATTTATTAATTATATTATTTGACGATTAGGAGACCCGGTTGTACCAAACTAGTCAAACTGGACCCGAACAGAATCCAAGCCCATGTAGTCATATAGTGGGACCAAATACGTCCTTGTAGACATGTTTGGTGAATGCAAAGATTTTGTATATATTTTAGGATTTGGCAATTTTTTCTAAATATTTATTATATGTAAATTATAGGTATTATTAATATTAAATAGCGTTTTAGAATATTTATACGATTTTCTGGGGCCCAGTAATGGGAGTATATGATATGCCCATCCAGGAGCTACTATTAAATTATTTTAATTACTAGTGGATTTATTATTATTAATAATATTATTATTATGGTTATTGAAAATAAACTATTTATTATTATTAGTTATTATTAATTTATTCTTTAACAAAGAATAAATATATGTGTGTAAAAATATATATATAAGTGCATGTGTATGTATATATATAAATATCGTATATGTGTATTTATATATAAAATATATATGTATATGTATGTATATGTAGATATATATAAAATATATATGTATATGTATGTATGTGTATATATATATAATATATATAGGGAATTGTGTGTGCATGTGTATATATATAAATATATATATGAATATGTATTTGTGTGAATATATATATATATATATATATATATATATATATATATAGATAATAAATAGAAATAGAAAAAAAAGGGAAAAGGAAAACAATAAAAGAATAAACCATTTTCCATGCAGGTCGGGCCCGGCCCATACCAGAAGCCCCACAACCCAAGCCACTAATCAGCCAGGCCCGAGCTTTAGATATACACAAGTATATATAGTTCACCCGAGCAGAACACGAGAGATCGGAACACAGAGAAAGGAGAAACCCTAGATAAACACCTCGACACGCCACGACGTACCCCACCCTCGACCTCCAGGCGGTCGCACGCCGCCGCAGCGCCGCCCAGGGCCACCGTCGGCCGGCCGAGCCGTCGGGAAACGCGCGGGACAGAGGAACTGTAGCAGCGCACAGCAGTACAGGTATCTACTTTGTAACCGATTTTCTATCCATCCAGTCGATCGTTTTCGATTCCGTAAGTCCCTATGGAGAGACGATATAACCCGCTTCAACCTTGTTCATGTAGAAATAATTCTACTAAATTATATCGATCAGGAAATCGTCACAAAAACCCCAAAAAACTGTTCGAAATTAAAACAGTAAAACAGTCCAATCACCCAAGTTTGACGATCGATTCTGATCGATCCAGCACCATATTAGAAAAACTATTTGAAGACACTTTTAGACAACATATAGGGCTTCATAGTCCTTTTTGTGGATTCAGAAGTCATCGACTACGCGTCAAGAAATCGAATCCCAAAGTTTCCCAAAAACCTGTTTCAAAAACTAGAAAATTTGTCCAATACGACGTGCGTCCCGCCATTTCGGGCGACGTGGTCGCGAACCGAAGGCATCGAAAGGTGCGTAACGGCTTCATGGTCGTGTGGGCTTTAGCGGAATTTAAATTGGTCGCGTGTGCGCGACGAATTTGATGTGTATTCATCAAAATTTACCGTATCGGCCTCTGTGCAAATTCTCCAATTACTTCGTGCACGCTCGTCAGATCGAGACGAAACTTGCGCCAACAGGACCGTATCATTTTTCTGGTCCTGTATGCCAAGTTTGGTCCAATTCTGAGACAGTTGAATCGTACGCCGTTTTGCGGGTCCCACGGTCCCACTCAACGGGCGATTTTGTGCACGGTCCGCCGAAATACAACTTTGGACATACGGTTGGGTTCGTATCGGAAAACTGGATCCGTAGACATGTAGTTTGATGACTTTAGAGACCATTGACTCTGGCACGCTTTTCGGTACAAAGCGGGTCCAACGGCGGACATCATTTTTGCCCGAAATTACCGTTTTGCCCCTGTGTCCAAAATTGGACTTAAGGACAGACAATCCTAGCTAATTTGACTATTCTGAGAACGTTGGTAATGTTTGTTTCAGCTTTCGTAGACAGTTGTGATGACTTGGACTGTATGGCTTACCATTCGACTATATATTTGTTGGATCTGCGTGCAACCACCAGACAAGATACCTTGTCTCCCTCTACAGTCTATTTACATGCATATTTCTATTATTATTATACAATTTTACTAGTTGATTATTGACATGAGATTTGTACATCGTGCATGCTAGTATAGATATAGTTCTCTAGTTGTTCATGATTTACATGCTTATTTAATCCCTATATCTTTATATGTTATCAGTTAGTTATTACCGTTCTTTTGATTTGCATGCTTTCGTTTGACAATATTTACTGGTTTATTAGTTGTGTTCTTTTATCGTTATCATGCTTGACTGGATGTCGTGGTTCTATCGGATTGGTTCCCTCTCGTTCCGTGTCATGAGTCGTATCGTATCATAGGATAAATAAGTCATATCAGAACTGCTTTACCTCCTTGACTTGAAATCTTGATGCTATCCTGCGAGTCCACATTAGGGACGAGGGTTAGTAGTTAAGCTAACTTGCGAGCCCACACCAGGGGTGAGAGTTAGTAAGCTAACCTGCGAGTCCACATTAGGGGCGAGGGTTAGTAGTTAAGCTAACTTGCAAGCCCACGCCAGGGGCGAGAGTTAGTAAGCTAATCTGCAAGTCCACATTAGGGGCGAGGGTTAGTAGTTATATGTCCACACCTACGAGTCCACACAAGGGACGAGGGTGATGCTAGCCTGCGAGTCCACATTAGGGACGAGGGTTAGTAGTATATGGTTCACACCTGCGAGTCCACACTAGGGACGAGGGTGATGCTAGCCTGCGAGTCCACACTAGGGGCAAGGGCTTGTAGTTGTTCAAACCTGCGAGTCCACACTAGGGACGAGGGTTTGAGTATTCGATTGGTTATCCATTGACATCGTGATATCGTGTTCTCTTGATCTTCTCCAGCAGTTCGTTTAGGCGTAGTGGTTCTTCCAGTCGTGTATAGTCGTGTTTTCGTACTGATTGGTCTTTTTCTGTTTATCTCCTGTATTTTCTTTATTGCATGATAAACTGCAAGATAGGCATGTTTTTATGTATCATGCTATGTCCCCTGAGGACCTGATGATCTCTTCAGGTTAGTTATTGCGTGGAGTTAGTTAGCAGCTCTGGATGGCGGATGATTATGACACTTATGGGGTCCGGATGTGATGATTTTGCTTGCGGAATTCAGGTATTGATACCATGTTTATCATCCAGTTCATCCAGCTCGTGTTTTTCTTTCATCATTATGATATATCATATTTATTGATTCAGTTTATAGACTCATGTTATTTCTTGGAGTCTAATCGGACATGCATGCTAGGGGGCTGCAGACCATGACCCATACTTGTTCATTCTTGATATTTTATTCTTATTGTGGATTGAGATATAGTTTTGCCTTGCCTTGATTAGGCCCATTGCCATAGCCGTGACAGCTTATACGTACTCGAGTCGGGTTGGAGTCCGTTCGATACGTAGCTGGCTTGCTCACGAGCTCGCATCCGAAAAGCGGGTGCGGGTCATGACATATATTATATATAATATATATATATATGTGTGTGTATATTTAGAGAGAGAGAGATATATTTAGAGAGGGGGGATGTGTTCGGCTGCACATAGGGGTGAGTTAGGAGAGAGAGTGAGGTGAGGATGAGAGAGAGAGTTATCTATATATATATATATATATATATATATATATATATATATATATATATATATATATATTTGGAATGGTGAGAGGAAGAGATATTTATATACAAGGAGGGTATTTTTGAGTAGGGAAAAAGGCAATTACAATAGTGAGATGTAGGGATAGTCATGACAGGGGTTACACCAAATTGGGTTGGATATTGGGTCAAGTTTGGACAAGTTTAGGGCCAAGATTTAATTAAAATAATAAATTTAAACGAATTAAAATCATGGATGAAATGGGAGCACAAGGGAGATCAAATCGGTGGCACGCAAGTGGCACGTGCATAGTAGGCTCAAAACAGGCCAGGGCCATATATTGGGTCTACTGGATTGGACCGATATCGGGCCCAGAAATTAAGTTGGAAATTAAATCACAAATTACGACAGACGATAAATTGGTCTAAATTGACCTGAAAGTTGCGCGAAGCAAATGGAGCACAAGGGAACAAGTTCGAGTGGGACATGAAATATCAACATGAAGATAATCTTGTCTACTACAAACTTCAAGAAGGAAGTTTCCAGAGACTAGCATCCCTGATGCTCTAGAATTTCAAGTCACGGTAAAGGGCATTTAATGATCAAAATTAATTAAATAAAATGAATTATCGAGAATAAATTATTTAGAAAATTCAAAAATAAATCCCGGAAATTCATGGGGCTTACATCCTACCTACCTTATAAAAATTTCATCCTCGAAATTAAAGGTTGGTAGTGGGGTTAAAACATGATAGAAGATTTAGACAATATTTTAGGCATGATCCAGGAATGACAAGTTTTGCACGATCAAGAAAATTAATTCAAAATTGTTCAGACACGATGAGAAATTTGGCACGATAGAATCATGATATGAACAAAATCATATGTGCATGATTTCAGAAATAGTCAAGTCATTGGGGCACGATTTTAGAGACGATTAGGAGAATCGAAGATATAAATGAAGTTCAAGTACGGGGTGATCTGTAGGACTTAGGTTGATGGAAATCAACCCGAAAGTCGCACAGGCCCGATCAAGATGAAAAGCTAACCATGACCAAAACAAGGTTTGGCATGGTTGAGATAAAATTTCAGACAAACAAAAATCGAAGTCAAGGTCTTATAGGTCCGATCAAAGATTAAGGAGTATGATTAATAAAATCATGAAATACGATCCAAGTTCGAACGTGATTAAAATTGGAAATAGTCTAAGTTCACTTGGCACGATTTAGATATGACAACAAAATCAAAACTTGAGCTTCGTCCGATTACAATCAAGTCAAAAATTGATTAACAGGATTTCAGCTCGATGAAATTAGATTTAGGATTATACATAGGCACGATCAAGACGAAAATAATGTGGTTATGTATTGTTAGGAATAACAATACTTAGCACAAACAGTGATCGAGAATTTAACCACCTGATCATGAGTGAAATCAAGACCCAGACGCGTTCAAGAATTTTGGAATGATTAACCACTTAGGCACGAAGTAGAGTAGAGCGACGAAAATTGCAAACCTAGTTATGATCAGGAATGAAACCTGAGCACGAGTGATTAGAGAATCAAAATTCAAGTACGAAGGAGATCTATTTCGACACAGTCGATTAGGGTTCAAGATTTTTAGCACGATTTGAGGGTTAAGATTATCAAGATCATGAAAATCAAAGTCGGATAGTCATGATCTAAAACAGGGCTAAGAGAAGCAAATGGAGAGAAAAATTTGAGTATAGCACGATTGAGAGATAGATTTGATAGAAATCAGATTATAGGTCACATAAGCACGATCAAGATCCAAGTTCAGTTGTGAAAGACGATAAAATCATGAATTCGAAATCAATGTCCTAAAAGCACAATTTTGGAAGGAGCCCAAGTCAATTTGGCATGGTAGAAAGTCAAACATGTTTAATTCTAACACGACTAATTTCGAAGTCACACTAGTTAGTCGTGATTAAAAGTCAAAAATTTTAGGCACGAGTTTAAGGCAAAATAAAATGTATAATTATGATCGTTAAAATCACGATCAAATGATTCAAGTCGGCTTAGTCATGCCAGGTCATCTGGGTACGACTAAGCACAAGGAATTTGGATGTAATCAGGAAATGAAATCAAGGTCGAAAAGAGTTTAGACACGAGTGTCCAAAATCCAAACATGATCAAAATCGGTAGTCAATGCACGAGGGTTAATAGCATTAAAATCCAACCACGATAAAGAAATTAGTCTCAACACGATCTAAGTTGATAAAGTTTTGAGTAAATCAGAATTTGGGCAAGATGGAGAATAAGATCAACGAAGGCTGGACACGAGCATCTAAGGATGAAAATCCAAGTCACAAAGGAATTTGAAGTCATCCAGAGTCTAGTCAGCAACCAAGACTCTTTGGCACGATAAACAAGACGACCAAAATTGATTGGTCATGGACAGAAGGGAATCAAAATCTTAATAGTATCGAAATTTAAGAAACAATTGAGATATGAAAATTTTAAAATTTTTAGAGTTTTTAAGTGTAGATGACAGATGTAGATATGAGATAGGTGATTGGTGTAATCAAGACATAGCTAAACAAGTCAAAGGAAATGATGGCGAGATGAGGAAATCATCATACGATGAGAAAAGAAATGAATGATAAGTCAAGAAATAAGGGTATGAATTGTCCTCATCATTTGGTCAAAAAGAAGTGAATCAATTTAAGATACGACCTGATAACCATACACGTCTATCCAAAATTATGTTGCCAGAATTTACGACACACCAGTAAACATAGCTGCAATAAACGATAGAGTCCATAACTAAGGTATACACCCTATAATCATGTCATATAGATTCCTTACCACGCCAACCGGTATGGCTGCAAGAGAATCTAAATTCCATAACTTGGATAGTATATCCAAAATCAGGCTCCATGTCCCTGTCATACTAGCTAATATGGCTGCGATAAATTCTAAACCCCATGAATAAAGTAGACATTTACCGTTCCCATCGTCTCCATCAAATATTTTTATCAGGATATCTTAACTCAATCCTTAAAAACTTATCTCAAACAAAATCAAAATCGAAGTCAACAACGAACGAACATCAAGATTTAAAATTCAACAACGAATCAAAGATAAGTAAATGGAAACTAGCGGAAACAGATTTCGAGATAGGGTTTAGAAGAAAATTCTCAGGAGATGTCCAAAGGTACTATCTAGGTCAAGATAAAAGAAAATCATTGAAATATAATCTAAAACAATCTCAACCTGATATGAGACAGGCAAATCATATTCTCGTCTCAACCTCGAAGATATATAAGTCCAACTTATAACTTGTCACGACCCGCACCCGTTTTTTTTTTTTTTTTAAACGGATACGAGACGTGTCCAAGCCAGCCTACGCCGCAGTGTCGGCGGTAGAACGCTGTCACGGCCATGAAGATCATAATCTCAAACAATGCTCATTCACATAAATAATTTAATTTACAAAGATCACAAGTTTTACATTTGTAGAAAAATATAAACTTGTACAAATAAATGAATGACTACAACTCAACTATCTATCTAGTCTCTAGGCTTTTTGTCTGCAATATTCCCGTCACTCCCAAGCTAAGTGAATCCACGACTAACCTGAAAATGTTGGTTTCCAGTCAGGAATGGAACGAGCACAATTCACTGAATGCAATTTCAAATAAAGAAAATGACTATAAAACAAAGGTTAGACATCAATCATGGGTTTTGAAAATAGCAGTAAAGCCGTAAGAAAAATCAATAGTAATAAATAGACCAATATACTTTTCCACCGTTAGAAGTACCTTTGATATGTGATCGGTCTCGGGACAATTATGCGACACGGTCTACACGGTCTAAAGTTACACGGTCTACAGTTACACGGTCTACAATTACACGGTCTACAGTTACACGGTCTACAGAAAATATAGCAATAAGAAACACTGTCTACAGAATAATAATCACTAACTACACAGTTTAAATGCAGTAAATAAAGCACTGTCTACACTGTCTACAAGAAATAAATAAACACTGTCTACACGGTCTACAAGAAATAAATGCAACACGGTCTACACGGTCTACAAGAAATAAATGCAACACGGTCTACACGATCTACACGGTCTAAGGTCAGATCACACATCCTTGGTACTTCTCATTCCCGACTCAACAATTTATAATAGAAAATAATCACATAACCAATGACTAATCAATGAAATATAGTAAAGATCAATATCGAAATGCAGACAATAAACTGTACTCGCCTGTGGTCCTTTGCTGGTGAAACCGATGATCCAAATCACTCAATATACCACAATAGTCAAAACCCGTACAACAGTCCCCGGAAGCTGAAATAGACAATACCAATGATCTCAGAATAGTCAAAATAGCTAGGATTGCCTGTCCTTAAGTCCAATTCTGGACACAGGGGCAAAACGGTAATTTTGGTAAAAACGATGTCCGCCGTTGGACCCGCTTTGCACCGAAATACGTGCCAGAGTCAAAGGTCTCTAAAGTCGTCAAACTACATGTCTATGGATCCAGTTTTCCGATACGAACCCAACCGTATGTCCAAAGTTGGATTCCGGCGGGCCGTGCACAAAATCGCCCGTTGAGCGGGACCGTGGGGCCCGCAAAACGACGTCGATTTCAACTGTCTCAGAATCGGACCAAACTTGGCATGCAGGACCAGAAAAATGATACGGTCCTGTTGGCACAAGTTTCGTCTCGATCTGACGAGCGTGCACAAAGTAATTGAGAAATTTACAAAGTGCACGATACGGTGAATTTCGACGGATACGCATCAAATTCGTCGCGCACACGCGACCAATTTGAATTCCGTCAAAGCCCACACGACCACGAAACCGTTACGCAGCTTTCGATGCTTTCGGTTCGCGACCACGTCGTCCGGATTGGCGTGACGCACGTCGTGTGGAACAATTTTCAAGTTTTGAAAACAGATTTTTGTCCAAGTTTGGAATTCGATTTCTCGATACACAGTTATCAAAATTGATTTCTGTCAAAAGGGTTTTCTAGCCCTATATGTTGTCAATAAGACTCTTCAAATAGAATTCTGAAATTCATAACAGATTGATCGAGAATTGTCTTCCAATATTGGTTCCCGAACAGTTTTAATACCCTGTTCTTCGATGGTTTTTCTCGAAGTTTCAGGAATTTACATAATTTATTTAAGGCAAACTAAATAAATCTAATTGAAGGCGTTGATCGAGGGTTAAACCAGCTATTCATAGAAATTTATAAATCAAAATTTCGTGGAGACGGGATGGAGAAAAACATACTCGAAGTTGGCCTTATCACTGCCGCTGCTGTCTGCTACTCTCTGTTAACCGCGCGCGCATGGTCGGCCGGCCGACGGCGGGCCAAGGGTGGCGCGCGGAGGGTCGCCCAGGTCGGGACTGGGGGCTCTGGCTGCGTGGTGGATTAGGGTTTAGCGTATTTGCTGTCGTCTCTCGACTACTCTGTGTATTTATATACACGAGCAACTGCTTTCACAAGTCGGCTTTACTGCTGTGTTCAGGGAACAGTTCGAGCCTGGGGGAGTTAAGGGCTCGGCTGGGAATTACGGGGCTGGTTTGGCTGGGCCCTCGGGTTGGGCCTGGCTTGTATTGCTGTTGCTTCTTATTCATTCCATTCTCTTCTTCTTTTTCTTTTACTATTATATTTATGTATATTTCCTTGTATATATATATTTATATACGTACATACATACATACACACATATATACATTTATATGTATACACCTATACATACACATAATATATTTTTATATACACACATATATACCCATACATCATACATTTATATGTACATATCTATGGATAACTAATACTCTAATAAAATACTAAATTTTTAATTACTCCTTCCCAAGGATAGGACCTATTTATATAAACATGAATATATATATTCAACGTTTAATTGGCAAAATAATATATAACCACTAATAATACTAATATTATATATTGATAACCTCAATAGAAGTAATAATAATAATAATAATAATAATAATAATAATAATAATAATAATAATAATAATATTAATAATATTAATAACAAAATGAATAAACCAATAATATGTATAGTGTATCATATTACACCATCTTTCTTGGCCCTAAAACCTTACAAATTATTCCAAAACACCAATGAATATATATAATATATATATATAACAAATATTTAGAGAATAATTGCCAATTTCTAAAATAAGTAAGAGAGTATTTGTACCCAAGTGAAATGTCTACATGGCCGTCTCGGGTTCCACTGCATGCTTACATAGATGGGATTTTGTCCGGGTCCAGTTTGGACTAAATCGACACAAGCGTGTTTCCTACAAGTCAATAATACAATAATAAGTAATTAAACGTTCTATAGGGTTAAGTCGCAACTTAGTCTGACTTTTCTAGTTAGGACGTTACTATGGCTTGGCCTTCCTTGGCAGAGCTAATACACTAGTCAAAGCACGCCACTGCACTATCCGTGCCATGATTCCTAGTCACCTTGTACTCCAATTCTCAACTATGGCTAAAATCTTTTACCGTAATACTTAAGTAAATAATTATTTATAAAATTCTAAAGATCATTATTAAATCAAATAAAGGAATAAAATATTTTAAAAAGTATATTTTCGGGAAGGGGAGCTACAAATCTACCCACCTTAAAATAATTTCGTCCTCGAAATTCTATTTCATAACTATTCCTTATAATTCAAGGAAAATATACTATTACCTTAATTTCCTCGAATTTTAATTCCTCAAAATAGTAACTACGAAACTCCGAAGACTTCTACCCACCTTTGATCATACTATTCTCTCAAAACACAGGTCACAAAACCTTATAATCTTCCAACTAGTTGCTCAAATTCTTCCAATAGATATCTATCTCATATGATATCTATAATCCTCGCATATCTATCAAGCAACCCGAAATTCAAATATCAACTAACTTATATTATAACTTCTACTAAAGTCTAAACAACACGGTTATCGACTCCTAAAATAGGAAGGACGAGAGTCAATTGTACGAAAGGACGAGGAAGAATAACTGAGAACAAGCACGAAGTTTCGTGTGCGGTAGAGGATATCAATGATACCGATAAAATGGACCCTATGAACCATTGACTTATTAGCTAGATTGGGCTACTCCATTCCAATCACTGGCTAACTTCGAAGAGACCTTTCGTTTCTTAGAGAGCTTGTAACCTATGCACCACGAAAATTCCGTTCTCGAAATTAAAACTAAGCACAATTTAATGATAGAACAGTATTTGAGAAATCACGATTGCGATCTATTCCGTGGTTACTTAAACGCACAAGCAAGGAATATAAATACAATACAAAATCGTATCGTGACTTCCAGGTAGATGGGATAAGGGTTACGAATGACTTCACATCCTAAGAGGTGGAAATTACATAATAGGTATAGAGACCTATTTCAAATAGTTTGATTTATAGTCCAAAATACGGTGGTATGCATGGATGGGTTCTACTGGGTCTTAATGGGCTCCATATTGGACGTCAGTCATTGGTTGGATAAACATTGGATTTCAATCTATATGGACTGGAAAAGAACCCAAAGATAAAACTATTTCTACTAGGTTAGGGTACCCTAGAATAGGTTTCAACCCAAGTGGTTGAGCTAGTTGGACAGTCGGGTTGGTTAAATAGGTTCTCTAAGCCCTAAAGGTGCGCCTTCCGTGACTTCTGTGTTTAAGTGGCACGAGAAGACACCATTGAGTGGCACACTAGTGACATGTGCGCAGTGGGCTCGAGTCGATCACAACCATATATTGGGTTGAAGGTTTCGAGTCGAAGTTGAGTCCCTAATCATAATCGAGAAGTTTACCGGTACCATGGTAAGGGTTATAGTTAGTCCTTTCTACCTGAAAGTCGTACCATACAAATATAGTACAAGGGGACGTGTTTGAGTGGGACATGATATACCTAGATGAAGGTGGACTCGTCTAGATCTTACATATGAAATTTGTTGGAAGGTAACAACTGGTCTCGTGCTCCGAATATTAATGACACGACCGGGGACACAAAATGATCTAAATGGAAGGTGGGAGTCCAAGGGCACTAATCATCATCCTAATGGAAGTTATTCTAATCACTCGGTAATCCTAGTATATCCTAAAAATTTTAGGAAGCTCATAGTCTACCCACCTTAGAAGCTAAGACATGGTTTCAGGAATATTGAGGTTAGAGGGTTCCCAAAGTCCGAATACTGTACCTCGACCCTTTGTTAAGGCACGGCGTATCGGAATTACGGTAAATATAGTCAAGTCAAGGTTCGTTTCTCAATAAATGGAAAACGAGCGTGTACAATGACACACGGTCGATAAAATAGAATGACCTACTCGTCCGCAGTATACGAGAGTTCCCGATGGGTTAACCAACTCCATGGCACAACATAAAAAAGACTTCTAACAACTGAGTCAAAAAAATTCTATTTGCGTCAAACCTGCCAGACTATGGTCACAAGGGGTGTAGTGATCAGGTATTGCTGTTGACAACCGGTAGGTCATAGTGTGACAGGGTATTTAAGCTATGGTATTGGCTAAGCTAGTGACTATGGTGTTCCAACATTAGTTAGGTCTTAAAAAATAAAATTTACATAACTAGAGTAATATTTGTTGGAAACCAATCTCGCGATGAGTGTCACGGTAAATGATTACCCTATTGTCCACTCATCTCATGTCTAACTGTAGGTTTTGGTCGAAGAAAGGTTGGGTTAAGGCTTAAGGGTTGCTAGTAGTTAAAGCAAGCTTCAAGCAATTAATTAGAGACTCACAACATTTGGTTTCTTACAAAGAGACGGTCTCCTAGTTTGGCATTTTGACTAAGGGTAGAACCCTAATCGTTCTCAAATTTTGAGGGCTTGAAAGTCCCAAAAGTAGTTTGAGGGACGAGAGGAGAACGAGTAACTTATTCACCTGACTGGCCGATGGTAGCTACACTTGTGTATACAACTATCATAGCCATGGGGGATACTCTGTATCTCTCTACCATCACGAGCTTTCGTCCTTCCAAATCGGTGAAAGATAAAAACAATAAGAATTCAAGGGAGATGTTACTGAATACAATTTCGTGATTCAAGGGCGAACATATAATTCAAGAGGAATTGTCAATACAGGCGTGGATGAGACCCTAGAGACATCTATATCTCAATCCACGTAGGGTAATTGATTAAAGTGCGAACCAAATGCATCATGGTTGATCAGACCATAATACACTGATTCTGATTAGACAATAAGTTAGCAGGCGTCCCCACTAAACATATGCCTCAAATCAAGCTCGATAAAAGAGTAAGCTTGCAAAAACTAGGTTGTAATAGCAGCGTTGGTCAAGATAGTCAAGATACAAGTACGCGAGATTTTTGAAAAGTGTCACAAGTAGTTCGAGTTTAGAGAGAATCAAAACTTACCTGGTGTTCTTGCTTATACAATCTTTCTAAAATCTTCCTGTCCATAAGGTCTTGGTCAACTAACGGGTCATGGAACTCTGGATTCTATATTCTTGGTAACTTATTAGTGTCAGTCGATATCCTCGTCAATAGGTCACAAGGACCACGGAATGCTAGATCGGGAGACGTGCTATCCAACTTACAAACTTCCACCAATATTGGCTTCGGATCTTATGGAACACACATGGCACTGTCCTATCCTCTATAGTATCCTTAACTTGTAATCACGTCTGAAATTATTTCACCGAGGACTACGCCACGCCCGTATACTCTGGCTGTGGTAAACCCTTGGTTTCGTAACTCAACATGATACAAAATCGAACACTTCTTAACTCTATCCAATATTGGCTCAAGGGTATCTACGATCAATAGTGGACCACTAGTCATATCTCTAGCAATTTCTATAACCGATATTTTCCTAATCTCCTTTCCACTCTAGGGGTCGTGTCTCGCCAGTGCGCTGCTGGCTGCAGTGAATCCCTAGTCTCCAAAGTTTAAATAAATGGCGACAGTGCGCTGCTGTCCTGCCAGTATAAGTTAATTAACATTCTTTTAACTATATATGCAAAACTCGTGAGCTTCTAGAGGTTCAAGCAAGTCGACTATGAGATAAAGCGTAGGTATCTGTCAGTCACAACCCTTAAAATAAAAGGTGAACAGGGAGGAAATAACTGAAGACAAAGAAATACAAACATTCTACTATTCTATGTGTATTCAAGCCTTTGAGGAAAAACTTGAATCGAAACTAACTCAAGGTTCGCATATGGATAACCCAATCAGAAATAATAATTCCTGGGGCAAAATAGGAACTAAATAGGCAATATGGACTAAGGCATGAGGATGATATCTAAGAGGCAAAGAGAAGGATTTGTCCAATTCATAAAGGTTAGATCATAAATTATATGAAGCCCTGTCTCACCAAGTGAACAATATATCCTCTTTGGATCGTGCCGTCATATCGAGAGATAATAGTGTACCTATGGGGATCTGACAAACAATCAACCTTAATAACTCCTCATCTAAATTGCATGACCTAGACTACCCATTGGTAAATTTGTATAGGGGACTCCTAGTCCTAGTCATTCTCGTAAATTAAATTAATTTCTAATTCGTGAATGAGCATTTCCAGTCGCAGGCTCGCAATAGTACGACTAACTTAAGTACTATCACGAGTTCGCATGATTTGCAAAGACTGACCTGCATGGGCCACCACAAAAACTTGTCACGACCCGCACCCGTTTTTTTTTTTTTTAAAACGGATACGAGACGTGTCCAAGCCAGCCTACGCCGCAGTGTCGGCGGTAGAACGCTGTCACGGCCATGAAGATCATAATCTCAAACAATGCTCATTCACATAAATAATTTAATTTACAAAGATCACAAGTTTTACATTTGTAGAAAAATATAAACTTGTACAAATAAATGAATGACTACAACTCAACTATCTATCTAGTCTCTAGGCTTTTTGTCTGCAATATTCCCGTCACTCCCAAGCTAAGTGAATCCACGACTAACCTGAAAATGTTGGTTTCCAGTCAGGAATAGAACGAGCACAATTCACTGAATGCAATTTCAAATAAAGAAAATGACTATAAAACAAAGGTTAGACATCAATCATGGGTTTTGAAAATAGCAGTAAAGCCGTAAGAAAAATCAATAGTAATAAATAGACCAATATACTTTTCCACCGTTAGAAGTACCTTTGATATGTGATCGGTCTCGGGACAATTATGCGACACGGTCTACACGGTCTAAAGTTACACGGTCTACAGTTACACGGTCTACAATTACACGGTCTACAGTTACACGGTCTACAGAAAATATAGCAATAAGAAACACTGTCTACAGAATAATAATCACTAACTACACAGTTTAAATACAGTAAATAAAGCACTGTCTACACTGTCTACAAGAAATAAATAAACACTGTCTACACGGTCTACAAGAAATAAATGCAACACGGTCTACACGGTCTACAAGAAATAAATGCAACACGGTCTACACGATCTACACGGTCTAAGGTCAGATCACACATCCTTGGTACTTCTCATTCCCGACTCAACAATTTATAATAGAAAATAATCACATAACCAATGACTAATCAATGAAATATAGTAAAGATCAATATCGAAATGCAGACAATAAACTGTACTCGCCTGTGGTCCTTTGCTGGTGAAACCGATGATCCAAATCACTCAATATACCACAATAGTCAAAACCCGTACAACAGTCCCCGGAAGCTGAAATAGACAATACCAATGATCTCAGAATAGTCAAAATAGCTAGGATTGCCTGTCCTTAAGTCCAATTCTGGACACAGGGGCAAAACGGTAATTTTGGTAAAAACGATGTCCGCCGTTGGACCCGCTTTGCACCGAAATGCGTGCCAGAGTCAAAGATCTCTAAAGTCGTCAAACTACATGTCTACGGATCCAGTTTTCCGATACGAACCCAACCGTATGTCCAAAGTTGGATTCCGGCGGGCCGTGCACAAAATCGCCCGTTGAGCGGGACCGTGGGGCCCGCAAAACGACGTCGATTTCAACTGTCTCAGAATCGGACCAAACTTGGCATGCAGGACCAGAAAAACGATACGGTCCTGTTGGCACAAGTTTCGTCTCGATCTGACGAGCGTGCACAAAGTAATTGAGAAATTTACAAAGTGCACGATACGGTGAATTTCGACGGATACGCATCAAATTCGTCGCGCACACGCGACCAATTTGAATTCCGTCAAAGCCCACACAACCACGAAACCGTTACGCAGCTTTCGATGCTTTCGGTTCGCGACCACGTCGTCCGGATTGGCGTGACGCACGTCGTGTGGAACAATTTTCAAGTTTTGAAAACAGATTTTTGTCCAAGTTTGGAATTCGATTTCTCGATACACAGTTATCAAAATTGATTTCTGTCAAAAGGGTTTTCTAGCCCTATATGTTGTCAATAAGACTCTTCAAATAGAATTCTGAAATTCATAACAGATTGATCGAGAATTGTCTTCCAATATTGGTTCCCGAACAGTTTTAATACCCTGTTCTTCGATGGTTTTTCTCGAAGTTTCAGGAATTTACATAATTTATTTAAGGCAAACTAAATAAATCTAATTGAAGGCGTTGATCGAGGGTTAAACCAGCTATTCATAGAAATTTATAAATCAAAATTTCGTGGAGACGGGATGGAGAAAAACATACTCGAAGTTGGCCTTATCACTGCCGCTGCTGTCTGCTACTCTCTGTTAACCGCGCGCGCATGGTCGGCCGGCCGACGGCGGGCCAAGGGTGGCGCGCGGAGGGTCGCCCAGGTCGGGACTGGGGGCTCTGGCTGCGTGGTGGATTAGGGTTTAGCGTATTTGCTGTCGTCTCTCGACTACTCTGTGTATTTATATACACGAGCAACTGCTTTCACAAGTCGGCTTTACTGCTGTGTTCAGGGAACAGTTCGAGCCTGGGGGAGTTAAGGGCTCGGCTGGGAATTACGGGGCTGGTTTGGCTGGGCCCTCGGGTTGGGCCTGGCTTGTATTGCTGTTGCTTCTTATTCATTCCATTCTCTTCTTCTTTTTCTTTTACTATTATATTTATGTATATTTCCTTGTATATATATATTTATATACGTACATACATACATACACACATATATACATTTATATGTATACACCTATACATACACATAATATATTTTTATATACACACATATATACCCATACATCATACATTTATATGTACATATCTATGGATAACTAATACTCTAATAAAATACTAAATTTCTAATTACTCCTTCCCAAGGATAGGACCTATTTATATAAACATGAATATATATATTCAACGTTTAATTGGCAAAATAATATATAACCACTAATAATACTAATATTATATATTGATAACCTCAATAGAAGTAATAATAATAATAATAATAATAATAATAATAATAATAATAATAATAATAATAATAATATTAATATTAATAATATTAATAACAAAATGAATAAACCAATAATATGTATAGTGTATCATATTACACCATCTTTCTTGGCCCTAAAACCTTACAAATTATTCCAAAACACCAATGAATATATATAATATATATATATAACAAATATTTAGAGAATAATTGCCAATTTCTAAAATAAGTAAGCGAGTATTTGTACCCAAGTGAAATGTCTACATGGCCGTCTCGGGTTCCACTGCATGCTTACATAGATGGGATTTTGTCCGGGTCCAGTTTGGACTAAATCGACACAAGCGTGTTTCCTACAAGTCAATAATACAATAATAAGTAATTAAACGTTCTATAGGGTTAAGTCGCAACTTAGTCTGACTTTTCTAGTTAGGACGTTACTATGGCTTGGCCTTCCTTGGCAGAGCTAATACACTAGTCAAAGCACGCCACTGCACTATCCGTGCCATGATTCCTAGTCACCTTGTACTCCAATTCTCAACTATGACTAAAATCTTTTACCGTAATACTTAAGTAAATAATTATTTATAAAATTCTAAAGATCATTATTAAATCAAATAAAGGAATAAAATATTTTAAAAAGTATATTTTCGGGAAGGGGAGCTACATAACTCCCCTCTGGTGTCCACAAACTCATTCCAGGAAAGAATAAAGTTGATAACAGACAGATGTTTCAGAAATCAGGACGGACAGAAACAAATGGAAAAAGTTTCGAAAAGTTCGAAATAAGATTCCCAGGGGTCATCCCTGGAATCTACCAAGAGTTTCCTAATATGTGACTGAGTACCAAATTCCTAAAATATTCTATGACTCAACCTTAATCCTAGGGCAGGCTCGCAGTAGTACAGAAAAGCTCAAGTACTACCACGACTTCGCATTAATTGCAAAGACTGACCTGCATGGGCCACCACTAAAAATATGTCACGACCCGCACCCGGATATACGGATACGAATACATGGGCCACGCCCAGCCTATGTCGCAGTATCGGCGGTAGAACGCTGTCTAGTACCCTATAGATATACACTACATCTAGATGGTCCATGAACTACAAATGTACTCAATCACAACCCAACATCTAAGGAAGATAAGACAGGAAAGATAACTAAGGCACAAGAACAAATAGAAACTACTAGAAGGAATCATAAGACAGAAAAATAAAGAAGGAAAAATAAGACAAACTAAGGATAACTACCAGGAAACTCACATAGAAGAATAGTGAGATCCACCTCAGCTAGCAACATCATGAAGTCCAATAATGGCATAACAACTCCTAAAATATTATCAACGTATCCAGTCAGGATGGGAACGAGTACATAAACTAACAACAGTTTTATAGTATTGACAAATGCTGTAAGAGACAATTATAATGAAATATAAGACAAAGATATAGGATGACTCGGGAGCTATTCAGAAGCCGAGTTACAACCCGTAAACCAAACAAGGACCGAGATTGTAACCCTTCTCCTGAACAGAACTTAGCCTCCAATCAAGATTTAGCATAAGAGCATATAGAACATATGAGTAATGAATATCATAGCATGGTGAGAAAAGTACTGAATGTAGAACTGAGCATGATATATGATGTGATAAAATAAATATAAAATGTGCCTTGAATTATTAGAGCGTTATATGATCGACTTGGGAAAGTTACAGGACAGGCTATCCACTTGGCCCGACAATCACATGAAAATCATTGGAAAGGGTCATGCCAGCCAACATGGATAACGAGCACATGAAATAAGATCTTGCTACACCCTGCGTGAGGTGAGAGTGACGCAAGCATAAGAATATAGTGACAGGGTGGCTTTGATCACATTGCCCCTAATAATTCCCCATTCCCCGAATAGTATACGGATCCGGACATAGCACGTCATGGCACGAGATTTCCTAAGAAGGTAGCTACTCCTTCTCAGGAATCGGTGTCAATACAAGTACAAGAACAAGATCGAGCAAGTACCAGTATCCCAAGAAAATCCAAGAATGACATCTCATGACAGGAATCCGGTATATACTAGTTCGTGTACCATCGTGACGAGAATCAAGTAAAATACTATAACTGAATTGGATACAGAAAATATCAAGACAAGGAACTACTATCAGAGAATGTACTCGTCTGCGGTCCTGAGCTGTCAAATGGGATCGATGCTCAGAGTGATGCCACAGACCTAAAGATAAGATATATATAAGCTAATTAGGGTTCAACAGTGTTAGTCTTGATTATATAGTATAAGCTACGCAATCTAGGTCAGACTCAGTCAACTAAGTCAAACTAGGTCACACTGAGTCACACTAGGTCAAACTAGGTCACAAGAAGTCAAACCAAGTCAAACTAGGTCAAACTGGGTCAATGGTTGACTTATAGTTGACTTTTGGTCAACTGGTCAACTCTGGTCAACTCTAGGTCAAACTAGGCTAATGTTGACTAACAGTTGACTTTTGATCAACTGGTCAACTCTGGTCAAATTCTAGTCAATTTTAGGCTACGATCGACTTCCGGTTGACTTTGGTCAAAATAGTCAACCGTGGTCAATCAAGGTCAAAACTAGTCCAACCCAGGTCAAATGTTGACTCTACTTCACCGTTCAGTCAAAGTAGTCAACCATGGTCAAACAGGGTCAAAGATAGTCTTTATAAACATCTACAGGGTCAACATATCAATTTCAGTGATGGTGAAATCATTGGAATCAATGGATCTCAAAATACAAACAAAAGAGAAAGATTATAATAATAGGGTAAAAATCTACAGATGTTGTTGGATGGTGAAACAACCATCACCAACGTGTCCAGAATGGTCAAATTAGCTAGGATAGTCTATCCATAAGTCCAATTTGGACACAGGAGCAAAAAAGTAATTTCGGGTCAAAATGGTGTCCGTGTCGGATCCACCTTGTACCTAAAAACATGCCAAAATAAAAGTGCACTAAACCTAACAAATTATATGTCCACGAATGCAGAATGATGATACGAACTCAACGGTATATCCGAAATTTGATTCCGATGACCCGATCTTAGATTGGTCCGTTGATCCGGATATTGGAAACCGATTTGCACGGAAAAGCGTGTCATAGCCAATGTCCTCAAAACTCAGCAAATTATATGTCAACGAGTCCAGAATGATGATACGAACCCAACGATATATCCAGAATTGGATTTCGATGAGTCGATCTCAAAATGATCCGTTGACCCGGATATTGGTATTCGACTTGCACCGAAATGCGTGCCGGAACTAATGTCCACTAAAATCTAGCAAATTATATGTCAATGAGTCCAGAATGATGATACAAATCCAACGGTATATCCAGAATTGGATTTCGATGAGCCGTCGTCAAAAAGTCCCATTGACCCGGACTGTAGGGCCCGTTTTGCACCGAAATGCGTGTCAGGGCCCACGTCCTCCAAATCAAGCAAACTTTATATGAAAACATGCTAGAACGACGCCATGAGTCTACTAGTGGGGTCAAAAATTTAATTTGGAGTCCCGGGTTCAAAAATAGAATTTAACAACTTGGAAATTACGAATTCGGACGGCCAAGTTTGGCGTCGAATTCAACCAATCAAACGTGCTTACAATGAAACAAAACTGCCAGGAAGAGGGTTATACCAGCTATGCACATGAACTAATGGCACGCCAGACGGAGCTGCGATGGAGGAGATACGAACCGACGAAGTTGGCTCCACAAAACAGTCCAAAAATAACCCAATTTAAAGTGTCAACTTGGTGGCCGGTTTTGATCTATCAAACGACGAAATTAACGGATGAAATTTGAGATAGATGAAGGGGTATATACCGAGATTGTGACGGAGCAAAGAGTTCGCCGATCCAACGGTCAAATTTCTCTTAAAATGTGCGCAAAGTCGCTGCTACCAAACGCAATTTCTGAGTTGATTCCGAGCTCGCACCAACGAAATTTAGTGCGAAATGCACGAATAGGCTATGCATCGCGCCGGGGAGGAAGGCGGCGCACCCCGGGGGTTCGCCGGAGTTTGCCCAGCCAGGGGGGGCGGCCACGGCGGCCGAGCGGCGGCACGGTGGCACGCGACGGTGGCCCGCGCACGCACGCACTGTGCGCGCTGCTGTTGCGGTTACTGCCTCGCGGCTGCTACTGCGGTGACTGCCTCGCGACTGCTGCTGCTAGTGGCGTACGGCGGGGGCAGCCCAGCGGTACGGGGTGGCAGAGATGGTGAGCATGGTGATGGTGTTGGTGATGATGATGTGGTGATGGTGATGATTATAATGGTGGTGGTGATGATAATGATAATGGTGATGGTGGTGTTGTGTAGAATAAGAAATGAAGAATAAGTGAAGAAGAAGAAGGAGAATGGAGAGGTGGGGAGTTGGCTGTGCTCATGGTGGTGATGGTGGCGGACCTCGTGGTGGTGATGGTGGAAGAGAAAATGGTGATGGAGAAGAAGAAGAGTAGAGGAGGGGCTCGGGTGGAGGTGGTGGTTGATGATGATAATGGTGATGAAGAAGAACATGATGAAGGAAGAAGAAGAATGGGGGGGGCTGTCGGCCAGGTGAGGATGAGAGGGGAGAGAGAAAAAGGGATGGTGATGGGAGAGTTGATGGGAGTGAGAGAGTGGATGAGTGATGGGAGAGGAGAGGGAGAGAGAGATGTTATATATAATATATATATGTGTGTGTATATTTCGAGAGAGAGATATTTAGAGAGTGGGGGGGATGTGTTCAACTACACATAGGGGTGAGTTAGGAGAGAGAGTGAGGTGAGGATGAGAGAGGGAGTTATATATATATATATATATATATATATATATATATATATATATATATATATATATATATATATATATATATATATATATATATATATATATATATATATGTATATATATAGGAAGAGATATTTATATACAAGGAGGGTATTTTTTAGTAGAGAAAAAGGCAATTACAATAGTGAGATGTAGGTGTAGTTATGACAGGGGTTACACCAAATTGGGTTGGGTATTGGGTCAAGTTTGGACAAGCTTAGGGCCAAGATTTAATTAAAATAATAAATTTAAACGAATTAAAATTATGGATGAAATGGGAGCACAAGGGAGATCAAATCGGTGGCACGCAAGTGGCACGTGCATAGTAGGCTCAAAACAGGCCAATGCCATATATTGGGTCGACTGGATTGGACCGATATCGGGCCCGGAAATTAAGTTGAAAATTACATCACAAATTACGACAGACGATAAATTGGTCTAAATTGACCTGAAAGTTGCGCGAAGCAAATGGAGCACAAGGGAACAAGTTCAAGTGGGACACGAAAAATCAACATGAAGGTAATCTCGTCTACTACAAACTTCAAGAAGAAAGTTTTCAGAGACTGGCATCCTTGATGTTCTAGAATTCCAAGTCACGGTAAAGAGCATTTAATGATCAAAATTAATTAAATAAAATGAATTATCGAGAATAAATTATTTAGAAAATTCAAAAATAAATTCCAAAAATTCAGGGGACTTACAGGAACGAACCCAAAACTCAAAAGATGAAAATGTCGATATCCGTAAACTGGACTTCAATGTCTTACCTTGGAGGACACCAACGAAGGAGGAGCTGAGCAACAGAGACGGACGACGGACGACGGACGACAACAAAATACTTGTACATTTTTTATAATTCATTTAGAAATAAAATATTAGTTTATAGATTTTATATTTTATTACAAATTTATCGGAAGAAAAATACTTGAACAACTGTACATTAAATTATCTTGAGATTAATAAAAAAAATTACTTTCTAATTTTCTACTGGTAGAATGTAAGAGATTTTTTTTTTTTTGCTTTTTTCCTAAAAAATTGAGCTAGCCTGGTCCAGCACTGAACCGGCCGGGCCCATGCCCGGTTCAGCCTGGCCCGACTAAACCGGGCTATGGCTCTGGGCTGGGTCCATCTTTTCTGCTCCGGGTCAACCCAGCCTGGCCCGCTACTCAAACCGGTCTAAGCCCGGCCCGGCCCGGTCAAACCCGGTCAGACCTGGGCCCGGGCCGACCCTGTCCATCCCAGTGCACACCTTGAAGTAAAAAACAACATTGTTTCAATTAGCAGCTTATGATAGTAACTTATAGAGAATAAATCTAGAAAATACAGCTTCAAAGATTTTTGTTTGAGAAATTTTGAGTTATATTTACCATAGTTCAAGGTGCACCTCACTTGAAAGAGAAAATTTGAGTTGCACCCGATTTTTTTACCATAATGTATACAATCCACCACTTTGAACAAAAACTGTAAATGATTAACGATCAACTCCTTTGACCCTTCCGCGTGGACACTTTTAAGACCAAAATATTCTGAAGTAGACACTTTAGAGACCAAAAATCTTTTGGTCCCATATAGCTTCACACTCAGATATGGATAGATAGATGCCAAGTGGGAACAACATATTGAGGATATTTTTGTCTCAAAAGTGTCTATGTGGAGGGGTCAAAGGAGTTGACCGTTAGTTATTGATGGTTTCCGTTAAAAGTAGAGGATTCATGCATTATGGTAAAACAAGTAGGGTACCACTCAAAAATTTTCTTTTAAGTGAGGTATACCTTGAATTATGGTAAAACAAGTGAGATATAACTCAAAATTTCTTTTTCTTTTTTTTTCCTTCTCAAATATCAAACTATCTAATAAAAGAAGTAAAACAATGACAACAAATGGACGACGCATCTAGTTTATCGCTGATTAGTAATGGCTAACGACTGACCAGCAACGTCTCTCGAACGAGATATGAGTACTGTGCTGTGAACCCGCCGTCAGGGTCAACGGTATACATGAATAACCTCTGCCAAGCTGACTGACTAATAAGTGATGACCTAGGCGACGAACATGATGTCGCTTGCATTTTTATAGCGATGGATTGGATGTATTTTGTATGTCGCCTCTGAACTTATGTTCCACCCTAACCTAATTTCTTTCATTTGAATTTTTTTCCCAAATTTGAGCCCCTCAATCTCCTCTCCTCCTCAACCCCCTCTTCTCCGACCACCTGTGTCAACATCACCCTGCGACGAGCCCCTCGGCCCTCCCTTGTGCTATCCACCTATCCTCTCTCTTCTCCTCAATCTCCTCTTCTCCGACCACTTGAGGTGATGTCTCATTGCGGCAAGTCCCTCTATGACGAAGTGTGATAGCAGAACAAGCTTACCTTCATGCTTGACAATGGCTTAGTCGATCGATGATGACGATAATTGTACCACCGTTGTTTGGTGAGAGCAAAGCGGTACCGTGAAAACTCCGACAGATAGCCTCGTGAGATGTCTGCACGAAGGTTGTTTGAAAACCTCAAGCGAGGGACTTTCAAATCCACGGAACAGCCAAGTCCACGACGAAAAAAAGTTGAGAGCAAACTTAAAGAAGAGTTTTACTCATTAAAAGATATTCTCCAATTGCATACAGAATGTGCCTATTTATAGTAATTTTATGATAACCTAATTTTTATAAAAAATCTAATCCTAATAAAAAAAAAGATAAAACCTATCCTAATAAAATATAGAGTCAAAATAAGAGTCCTAAAGAAATATAATTCTTAACAACTCTAAGTAAAAAATAAAGCTAAAAAAGAAAAGAAAAGAAAAAAGAAACCCTATAAGATTTCAAAATTGGAATCCACATTACGTCAATCTCTCCTGCTTCAAGAGAACTCGTTCATGATTTCTTTTCAGAATAAAGCGGTTCACCAAGTGAAAAATACTCACAAAGATCGACGACATTGAAGGTTGGGGAGATCTGCAAGTCACTAGCGTCTCGATAGTGCTGAAGTTGCGGATGAATCGTCGGTAGAAGTTGGCAAGGTCATAAAAGCTGTGAACTTCAGTCATTGTCTTTGGAGTAAGCCAATAACGAATTTCTCGAATATTCTCTTCATCAACATTGAGACCATCGACGTTAAGCATAAATTCCAAGAAGATGAGTTTGTTAGTAAGTAAGCTACACTTATTAATTCGAAGAAGATTGAGAACCTCCCAAACCAACTTCACATAATTAGCTTGGCTCTTGCTATAAAGCAGGATATCATCAAAGTATACGACTACAAACTTTCTTATTAATGGCTTCAATACTTTTTTTTGTGGTGCATGAATGTGCTTGGTGCATCCGAAAGTTCGAAAGGCATAACGATCCATTCATAGAGTCCTTCTCTGGTCTTAAAAATAGCCTTCCATTCTTTACTAGGTCGGATTTGGATATGATGGTAGCTAATGGTGATGCAGTTGATAGCCCGATTATCGATGCATATACACCATGAGTCATTTTTCTTTGGCACAAACTCATGCCCATGAGCTTTCGTCTCTATGGAGGTATTTATGTAGATAACATGCAAAGAAATAGCTAGGGGGCCTTGAAGTTGTCTGAAGAAAACATATATATGTAGGACTTCTTGCAACATCTCGAAAATCCAGGGACTGACGGTTAAACTTAGATGATGTGTCTGACGGATCATTATGAGGCTTGTGACAAAGAGGTCTTCTATCAACATTGGGAGCTTTCGATATAGGTGAATTCTTTAATGCTCCGTCGGATGAGAAAGTCTCTTCTTGAGGGATTGAAGATTTTACCTCAACACATCTGCAATGTGTGCAACCAACTTTGATATGTTCTTTTCAATCTCGTTGCCTTCATAGTAAAAAATGACAACTAGTGCTCTGAGGGGACAGTTGTTGTGGATATACTCGAGTCTCTTTTGTAGACAGATAGTAGTAGGACGAGCGTTTGTACCTTTTGCCTCTTTGAGCGGTATTCTCATGAAATCAACCACATAATTATATTTGGTACCAAGAAAATCTAGTACTTTGTCTACTTTGTCAGACAGGACATCATTGTTTGACAATATGTCAACATTGTCTTACAGGGTATCAACTTTGCTTGATAAGATTTCAACGTTGTCTGACAGGACATCAAACTTCTTGTACGTGAAGGATTTGGTCATTGTTGTTTGCGAAACAAGGATTCCAAATATTTTTAAAAAAATGGAATCCTAGATTTGTAGGGCTCTGATACCACTTGGCGCAGCGTGATAGCGGAACATGCTTATCTTTGTGCTTGACAATGGCCAAGTTGATCGGTGATGATGATAACTAGACTACTAATATTGCTTGGTGAAAGCGAAGCAGTGGCCCGAAAACTTCGACGTATGGCCTTGTGAGGGGTCCACACGAAAGTTGGTTTAAAATCTCAAGCGATGGGCTTCCGAATCTACGGAATAGTCGGGACCACAACTAAGACAAGTTGATAACAAATCTCAAAATTTAAAGAAGAGTTTTATTCATTAAAAGATACTCTTCAACTGCATACAGAATGCGCCTATTTATAGAAATTTTATGATAACATAATCTTAATAAAAAATAAATTATAATCCTAATTAAATAAAGATAAAACATATCCAAATAAAAGATAGAGTCAAAATTCTTAATAACTCTATATAAAAAAAATAAAGCTAAAAAAATAAAGAAAAAGAAAAAGAAATCCTAGAAGATTTTAGAATTAGAATCCACGCTACATCACTCGACCCCTCCTCCGTGCGTCCCTAATCCCGACCCCCTTGTCCTTCCCGAGCCCCAACACAACGACTCCTGCATCATAGAGGAGCCCCCTCCGCGCCAACCCCCCTCAATGATTTCTTCTTTTTTACTCGACTCTGCTGAACCCTCATCACCCATCTTCGTTGACGCAACATCTTTGCAATAGGAGATGGATGTTAAATTTATATAAATTTGTTCTACTGATTGTTGTTTGATTTATTTGTAAATAATTTGTTGATTCTATTGTTGGTTGGTTGTTGGTTGATTTGCAAGTAACTTGGCTTATTTCAACTGGAATTTGACACCAATATGGATGTAGTCGGTGAAGTTACGAGGGGGAAAGGGGATAGGGTAGAGGATGTATGTGTGGATGGGGAGGAAGCTTAGGGATATTGGTGGGGTACTGGTGGTGTAGTGGTAGAGGGTGGTGAGTTTGGGAGTGTGTATAGTCACCATGATAAGCAATGTTAAACTTGCCCTAAGGCATGATTTTGTATAGTTATAGCCATGTAAAAAGACATATAAACAGTTTTTGGAAACAAAATCCTTTACTTTTAAAAGGTAAATTATAAGGGCACATCCAAACTTACTTAGGACTAACCCAATTTTTATTTATTTATTTGCAAGTTCACCACTAGGAAAATTTACTTACAACTAGCTCAAATTTTGGTATGTAAGTCAATTTTGTCTTTTTTTTTCTTGTCTTCTTCTTCACTTCTTTCTCCCAAAACTCTAAACCTTTTCTTCATTTTTTCTTTGAATTTGTGGTCCCAAGTTGTGGTCCCAAGTCCACTCCAATCCGATTTCGTGATACTTCGATGAATATAACTGTATTTCGTATGTTTTCGACAAAATTTGATGATAAAGTTTTTCAAGTAATTGGTTCTCCCCAAATTATTGAGTTCTATCTGACAAATGTAGAAGATATTGATGAAACTCTACTTAAGGAAGAATTTGGATCATTGAATCCACTAAACCATCATCCCGCTCCTTCTGAAGAACACCCCGATCCTTCCGAAGCACTCTCGGTAAGTAATTTGACACCCCCGTTCGATCATTTTCGTAATAGGATCGTCATAAATTTTGATAGTCCATAATTCATAGTGGACTGTCGAAATTTTTGACAGTCCTAATTTGAATGTTAACTTTAGGACTGTCATAAGTTTTGATTGTCCAACTTATTGGAAGGACTATCAAAAAATTTGATAGTCCTAAAGGTAACATGTTGTTCAGATAACACAACATGTTTTCTTTAGGACTGTCAAATTTTTTGACAGTCCTTCCAATAAGTTGGACTGTCAAAATTATTGGCAGTCCTAGGAATACCGGTGTATTTGGCAGTCCTAATTTTGCCTTTCTTTTCTATGTACACCGGCCTACCAATCTAATCTATGTACAATTGGACATGTCAGAAAACACTTTTTTATCCTAAGGTTGCTCGGTCATTCTCCTATTTATCCACCTGCTCCGATTTATTATAAATATGTACTGGAAGAAGCGATCGCCTGGACAACACCTTATACAGATGCAATAACTGCCTATAATAAGATAACGAAGGTGGAGGATCCTATAATCATGCCTAAGGGCTACTATAATATTTTAATAGACTAATGTATAGGAAACAATAAAGTTTTGTAATATTTTTCACTTTGTATCAATATTGCAAATGTATAGTGTATTAGGAAGAAAAAGAAGAGATAAAATATAATATTTTGCACTTTGTATTATTTTGCGTATCGCGTATCATAGTCCTTACTGTTGTGTATCATAGTGCTAAATGAATCACAAAATTTTAAACTTTGTATCATTTTGGCAAGCTGATACTTTTGCGTATAATAGTCCTTATAGTTAGGTCTGTCAAAAAATATATATAGTCCTAAAAGGAACTTGCTGTTACAACAAGTTTCTTTTAGGCTTGTCAAATTTTTTGACAATCCTAAATGTTGCCAGGAAGGTCAAAAACTTTGACAGTTCTAAAAGAGAAGAAATGAAATAATATTTTGCACTTTGTATTATTTTGCGTATCGCGTATCATAGTCCTTACTGTTGTGTATCATAGTGCTAAATGAATCACAAAATTTTGAACTTCGTATCATTTTGGCAAGCTGATACTTTTGCGTATAATAGTCCTTATAGTTAGGTCTGTCAAAAAATATATATAGTTCTAAAGGAACTTGTTGTTACAACAAGTTTTTTTTTGGCCTATCAATTTTTTTGACAATCCTAAATGTTGCCAGGAAGGTCAAAAAATTTGATAATCCTAAAAGAAACTTGCGGTTACAGCAAGTTCATTTTAGAACTGTCAAAAAAATTTGATAATCCTAAATGTTTTCAGGATTTTGACAGTCCTAAAAAGATCTTGTTGGTACAGTAAGTTCCTTTTAGGACTGTCAAATTTTTGACAGTCCTAAATGTTGTCAGGATTGGTAAAAAAAATAATAACAGTCCTTAAAGAACTTCTTGTTACAACAAATTTCTTTAGGACTGTCAAAAAAATTGCTATTACAATAAAAAAAATTTAGGACTATCAAATTTTTTGACATTCCTAACTGTAACATTAAGTTTCAAAATAGTTCCAACATCACATAATTAGATTCACAATTACAGACATAAAAATTTAACAACTTGACATTTCAAAATAAACAACACATTATATTCAACACCAATCAAAGTTTAATAACATCATAAAGGAAACAACTAGTTTCGAGTAACCATCAACATTGTACGCTGCTATAAGTTTAATAACATCATAAAAGTTAACACACCAACATCGCAAAGCGTTTAATTACGAATTTAAAATTTTCTAATTATCACGACGACCTTTAGTACGTCGCTACCTATCTTCGAGAAACGAAAAATCAGTGGTATTGTCGATGTTGCAACTGCTCACCAACTTCAACCGTCGTCAAGGTCCTTCTTTGGGTCACGGCTATAAAATAAATAAAATATTTCAAGTAAATTAATAGAGAATTAAAGTTAACAAACATACATATTGTAGAAATTTTATACAGTCATGGAAAGGACTGTAAAAAAAATTCTAAAGTCATATATGTTGTCAGGACTGTAGAAATTTTCTACAGTCCTAACAACATACAAGACTGGAGAAATTTTTCACAGTCCTGTGTTCTTCCATCCCATGGCTGAGCCAAAAATCAACCAAAGGAAATAAAAAAATAACAACTTACATGACTAGTGACATGTGTTCTTCTACAATATGTTACTACCTTATGATATTAAGTTATAACAAGGATTAGGAAAAAAATTTGTTAAAAAGAAATAAAAAATAACAATACTAAATGAAGAAATGGAGAAGATGGAGGGAGAAGATTGGGAACAAGAGTTGTACCATGATTGTGAAGAACCTTTAGGTGCCATCTTCGAAATTGAAAGAAAATTGGAAGAAATTTAGGATTTTGGTGAAGATGGAGGTGGCGGAGAGGAAGAAGTTTAGATTTGAGAGGGTTTGAATAGAGAGAGTGAAAATTAGAAATGAATAGGTTGAGAGTTTGGAGGATTGGGGGTGGGCAGTCCCTAGTAAAAAAATGGCTGCTTGAGTAACAATTCCTATAAACTGGGCTAGTCTCAATCTTGGACTAGCCCCGAGTAAGTTTGGATGTGGTTATAGCTTAATTTCAACTTGATACCCTTAACTATTCAAGTTTTACAATTTTATACCCTAAACTTTAATATCATACCAATTTTACCCATAACTATTTATATTTTCAAGTTAATATCCTCAGTGTGGTTAGTTTTTTTGTTTTAACAAAAATAAATAGTAATTTCTTGACGAATGAAGGGGGGTAGTTTTGTCATTATATTAAGTTGTACAATTATAATTGAGGTATTAAGTTGTCTAGTATTAAAGTTTAAAGTATGAAATTGAAAATTTTAGATAGTTGAGGGTACCAAATTAAAATTTAGCCAAAAAAAGTGAGTAGCTAGCAGACAAAATAAAGAATATTAAACCTTGCATAAACCTACATGCTTTTAGCATCTAAAAAAACTACATGATTTTATAAGATAATTTTTAGTGTTGAAATTACTCCAATGATCAACAGGACACGCAAACAAAAAGTAAATATATTGGATGAAATTTCACAAAAAATGCTAAAGAAACTTTTTGTGGCAAAAACATGATAAGGCTAATGTGATTTTGAAGCAAAATCTTCTTTGTTTCCAAAAAAAACCAATGAAAAATATAGCTTGTTTTGAAACATAAGACAAAAGAGTATTGACCAAAAATATCTATATTTTACCTTTTAAAAATATTAAGCAAAAATAATTTTCATATACTATACCAAAGCCAGCCTAATTAAATAGGACTTTAAGATCGGATTATAGATGCACATTGATATTTTAGCATTTTTTTTTATATCAAGAAGGCATTCTAATACGAGGGATATGGACTAGCTGGTCAAGTAGGAAGTAATAACAGTCCATTTGACCCAATATTTGTTTCTAACTTGAAACCCAATAGTCTGCTTGGTAACGGTGTTTTCACCGGTTTTGGAGTGTTTTTGAACTGACCGTTTATGAAAATTCCTGCTTGTTAATTTTTTTGAGGCACTGATTTTCATCGGCTCAAAAACCCCCCAAAATCGGTGTAATGTATTTTTGGGTGGCTTTGTAAACACCCCAAATCGGCGGGTTTTGAGCGGCTTTATTTTTTTATTCCATTTATATCCTCACAAAAATAGATATAATTATAACTACCGATACCCTTCCCTATTTAATTTATTCGTGTAAAAAACTTTCAGAACCGCTCGTCAGTGAATTACCAAGCATGGATTGGACTGATTTAAAAGCCGCTACTTAAAAACCATCCAAAATCGGACCCCTCATAACCGCTCATAACCGGTACTCTAAAAACACCTCGTAACCGCTACCCCGATAATTGCTAAGTCCACTATTGTTTGACAATATGTACAATGCAGTTATTGGCAAAATTCTGATTCTGATGTGAAGTGTTGAATTAGGGGTCTGTTTGTGTTGTAATAGATTAAGAAGTATGGATACATCAGAATTTATAGGGTTATTTAGTTACAAGGTCTCACATATATATATATGGATATTAGAATTTGGGTCTCGAAAATAGCTGACGTTAGAATTTGGGTCTCAAATCACTGTTCACGTAGGTTAATGGACAATGATTTCAATCCAAATTCTAATATTGGTCATTTTCGAGCCGAATCCTAATTTTCATATATATGTTAAACCCTATTACTAAATATCCCAAATCTATATCATGTTGTGTAGGACATACGTATGAAACACGCCACATACATTTAGAAATATTTTAGGGGGTTATTTACACTTTCTTTTTTATGTTTTCGGTTTATTAATTGGACTTTTCTTACTTTGAAAATAATTACACTAACCTCTCCTGCTATGTTTATGTTTATTACACAGATCTTTCATACATTTTATGTTTTACGTAAAGGGTATACTAACCACCCTTACTACATAAAGGGGAGAGGAAGTCCGTATAATTATATTTAAAGTAATAGAGGTCCGTTTAATAAACCGAAAATATAGACAAAGTTAGTGTAAATAACCTTACACTAGGACGCATCAAAATAGTTGTAAAATTGGTATCGTCGTTTTTGACACGTGTCGTAATAAATTTGTGTTCATGCAACATAAGTTTTACATGATAGAGAACTTTTGACGTTCAAAACCGAAATCTGGAATCTATAGATCTTCGAAAGTCACATTCTGTGAAACATTATGATAAATGTATTAGAATCTGTAGATGGAATGTCACATTCTGTGAAAATTTATGAAAAATGCATGAATATAGGAAGTACTCAATGCCTCCCAGCTTGCCTGGCAGATGTATGGGAAATTTAGGTTAAGAGAGTGATTGTTTTTATAAGGTTTTACTTGAAAGAAAAGGCTTTCCTAAATCCTAGATCCAAGCTAAACTTTGGTCACAGTTAAGAACTCAATTCTTAAGTGGGCCTTGAAGGACAAATACGTTCTTAATGTTGACAAAAAGCTATGGCCTGTACCTGGGCCGAATTCTCATTCTAAAGCCTATACGTGGGCCGAATTCTCACTTATTATTTTATTATTATCACAATCCATACACATCTATACGTCCTTACAGTTGGAGGACTCGAGCCGGCCGGCCCCATCTATATTTGCTCTGTTTTTCACTTGAGTTACAAGCGTTGAACATTATTATTATTATTATTATTATTATTAGTAGATAAGGGTTTTCACATGTATACATCTTAAATATTTAATGGTGGTTGTATCAAGCAACAATTGGAGGGCTCGATCCTTGCCGGCCTCTCTGGATGTCTACTCTAATACCACTAGGTTAGGGAGCTCGGACACTTGATATTTATATTGAATACATGATTGAAATTGGACACTGGTTATTATTAGACACTTGATATTTATCTGCAATACATGCTTGAAATTTTGGACACCACTAGCATTATATGAAACTAGTCACATTCTGGTGAAAAAATAATAATATTATTCGAAAAAAGGATAAAAATCTAAATTATATTAAAATATTTTAAATATAATTTGAACATATTTAATTTATGAGTTGTTATATATATATATATATATATATATATATATATATATATATAGAGAGAGAGAGAGAGAGAGAGAGAGAGGGCGATGATGAGCCTGGCATGTACGATGTGGGGCATCCACAACGTCGGAGGACTGACGAAAAATGGCCATAATTTGAGCTGGCGTGGGACAGAATGAGGCGTCCTGTGCATGAAAACTCATCGGCTAGGACATTGCGCGGGCGGTCGACGACCGACACCATTCTACCACGGGTATAAACGACGGCTGACCACGCGACCTGTCGTGCGGCGCCCAATAGGCGTCGGGAAGACGTCGTAAGGGCGTCGTGCGCATAGAACGGGTGGCTGGCGGAACCGGCTGTCGTAGGCGTCGTGAAGACGTTGGTGGCGCCTTCGGCGTCGTGGGCTAAGCGAGGCGTTGAGTTGCTGGCGTCGAAAGACGTCGGCCGTCCCGTGAGGCTCTGGAGCGCGCGGAGTGCGCGAGGCGTACGTGCCGGACAATGATGAAAAAGCCGGTGCGGACATGATCCGCACGAAGAGTCCGAAGCGACATGACGACCGGCTAAAAATCGGGTGCGGGGAGACACACGATTTAACTGAGCTCGCACGTGCTGGAAAAAAAAAAAATATATATATATATATATATATATATAGAGAGAGAGAGAGAGAGAGAGAGAGAGAGAGAGAGAGAGAGAAATATATATATATATATATATATATATATATATATATATAGAGAGAGAGAGAGAGAGAGAGAGAGAGAGAGAGAGAGAGAGAGAGAAAAAATAAGGGAGGTGAGGTGCCACCTCACGGTGATGTGGCTATATGTCACCCTCCATGCTATCATCACGCACTTGCACTTTTCGGTGCATGATGATAGCAGGGAGGGTGACACATAGCCACCACCCATAATGTGGTACCTCACCTCCCTTATTCTCTCTCTCTCTCTCTCTCTCTCTCTCTCTATATATATATATATATATATATGTGTGTGTGTGTGTGTCTAGTTATATAATATCATGTATAGTTGAAATATAATTTGAATATGAATGTATTTTGTAATTTCTTATATGTTAGATAGATAGAAGTATATTAGAATTTTTTTGTTTAATTAATGGATGATAAATATACAAAGGACGACTCATTTTTTAGCCGATTTTAAGTTGTAGAGATAAATTCTTTTATTCCATGATTATTTATTAGTAACGAGAAACTTATCCCATACATTAAGCATCCGAGCATATTAAAACTCATCTGAAATAATTTTTTTTTTTTTACAAAAAGTCCAAAAATTAGTCCGGTAGCTGGATGTTACTTGTCCTTGCAAATGGTTCTATTGTTGCATGCAAGTAAATCCGCTTTGCAATATAACCATTACATGACAAGCTTCCTTTGGTTCTCTCATTCTACCTTTTTTTTTAAACAAAAAATGTAGTTGCAGCATAAGATGGTGCGACTTATTTTTGCAAAGTTCCTTATATTTACTCAGAGGAGGTCCCGAGTTTTTTTTGGGTGCTCATAACAAAAAATAAAAAAATTCCCATGTAAATTATAGAAAAACTGAAAAATCTTTAAAATATTAAGGCCACTGTGCCTCCAACACATGACCTTTTGCATATAAAAAGTAAGTTAAAACCAACTTTGATAAGTGAATCATTTCTTATAGACTAAATTATCATACTGACACTCTAACTAAAGTGGTAGGACATATTTGATACATTAACTTTTTCACGGTTCATTTTTTTTTATCCCAATTTTATATATTGTTCTTTTGAATCGCCTTTCATCAGTTTCGAATTACATATGAACCACTTCAAAAAAATATATATTGTAATACAAGTATTTAAAATTATGTTTTTGTACTATAAGATACACTTTTGAAGTGGTCTCGACGTATTTTAAAATTTATAAATTATATTCTAAGGCCTCGTTTGGTTCGCGGAATCTCCCGGTTGGGAAAGGAAAGTGATTAATTTCCTATGTTTGGGTGCGCAAAGAATTAAGGAGGAAAGGAAAGTGATTCCCAATGGAAGGAAAATTAGGGGGGAAAGTGATTCCATCCATCCAAGGAAGGAATCACTTTCCCACATTGAAGTATTCACTTTCCTTTCCAAATTTCTTGGCATTGCCAAACATCGGAAAGGAAAATCAATAGGAATTAAAGTTTTCCAAAGGAAAGGAAATAACAAGGAATTGATTTCCTTTCCCTTCCATTCCGCGAACCAAACGAGTCCTAAAAGAACAACTTATAAAGTTAGGATGTCAAATAAAAAGTTAAGGTGCCAAAAATTTATGAGGGTGCATTAGGATAATTTAATTTTGGATTATTTAGTAGTAGAGTCTCACTATGGATATTAAGCTTTGGGTCTCGGAAACGATCAACGTTAGAGTTTGGACAGTGCCGGACTTTAGATTTTGAGGTCTGAGAATGCCCTCAAAACTTAATATTCATTGTTATATTAAAAAAAATTCATCGATAATGATAGTATTTTCAACCCAAAATTTAAAAAATAAATCAATAAACAAAAATTAATATCCAAATAATATATATATTATAATGAAATACTAATAAAACTGAAGATGTTCCTGATCAAAAAAATATATAAAATTGATGTTCCAGACAAATAAATAAAAATAAAAGTTAAACAATGACTGGAATAGTTCATAATAATAATAATAATAATAATAATAATAATAATAATAATAATAAACTTACTTAGGCCATCAAACGGTTTCATACTTCTTATAATAGTAAGTACATAAGTACAGATGTCAGCGGCTTTGAAAATTTCAAGATCTTGCTTTTGGAAAACTAAATAATATTAAAAATGGAAAAACATATTCAATATATTTAGACATAATTTTATATATTATTTTTTACTTTCCATTAATTTTGAGATAATTTTTTTGTTCTTATTTGTTACTATTGCATAGGAAAATATGAAACTTATTACAATTAAATCACATGACATTTCAAATGGATAACCTTGAACACTTATATGCAATTAAATGACATTATCATATTTTTTTTCAACAAATAATAATAACTAACGACAAATAAACAATCAACAATAAATATAAAAATATTTCTTTCTCGGATTCTCTATTAGTTGATTTCAATCTCTATAGGAATAAATATGCAATCAAATGACAAAAATATATTTTTCAATAAATTATTCAAACACAAATAAAGATAATCAACAATAATTTATACAAAAAAATTAATAAATTATAAAACTCATCTAATAGAAAAGGGACTGATTCTAGAAGTTTTTTTTAGGAACTCCAAAAGTATGGCGCATGAGTTCACTCTCTAAAAGACCTATATATATATATATATATATATATATATATATATATATATATATATACACGTGTAGAAAAAATATATTAATAAATAACAATTAAAAATTTAGAACATTACACCTGGAAAATCAACATTACAAATAATATATTAATAAATTATAACATATCCAAAAATATATATTAATAAATTATAAAGCTTACAACAATTTATATTATTATATATAAAAAAAAAATCAAATACTCACATGCGGAAATGGAGGTTTAATTCTTTGTTTCAACTCCAAGAGACAACACTATGTTAGAATAAAAAAAATAGAACTCCTAGCCGGCCACAAGAGAGCCCTGAACTTGACGGATCCAGCTGTTCTATAGTTGGCGGGCTTACTTACATACAATGAACAAAACTCAGCCGGACCATTCTATATATACTAAAAAGAAAATTTTTGGTGCCCCCTAAAATTTTGGGCTTGAGGCCATTGCCTCATAGGCCTCATATTAAGTCCGGACCTGAGTTTGGGTCTCGAAATCACTGTTCACGTAGTCTAATGAATAGCGATTTCGAGACCCAAACTCTAATATTGATCATTTTTGATATTGAAACCCTAATTTATATATATATATATATATATATATATATATATATATATATATATATATGTGAGACTCTATTACTAAAAATTATTTTATTTTTTTTTATATTGTATGAGCATTAATATTTAAAATACGATCAAAGAATTTTTTTTTTTAATTAATGAATCTAATTTGTATTCGTATCCTTCCAAATTTTTGGCTTCGCCGGTTGACCGACCCAGATCTAAATTGACGCCTCCTATAGCAGCATAAAGAAAAGTAACATGCCATACAATATGGTTAGAAAACTTTAGATATTTGACCCCTTATTTTTATTAGGGAATTTTTGACTTTTATCCCCCTTGTTAATATAAATTTGTACTTAAATTTTACTTTTTAATTTTATTGGACGTACATTTCATTTTGTCACGAAAAATATTCATTTTGTCACGAAAAATACTTTTAGTGGCGAAAAGTGGAATGTAAGTCTAAAAAAAATTAAAAAAGTGGAATGCAAGTACAGATTCATATTAATAAGTGGGATAAAAGTAAAAAAAATCCCCTTTTTATTATACTTTTAGAATTTTGATACAATAATAGTAACTTTAAAAAAATTATTTTCTTTATTATTTTATTTTTTTGAAATTTCACACACACACACATACACACACACACACACACACAATTGGGAGGCTCGAACCTTGCCAGCCTCTCCGGACGTCAACTCTAATACCACTAGGCTAGAGAGCTCGGACAACTTTAACAAAATTATTACCATTTGCATTTGGACTCCAAGTAAATAAAATAAATTAGATTTTGTTATGGCCAAAGTAATGAAATAGCGAGTGCTTCTGGCATTATGGAGGATCTAATGTTGTGTTGGACGCGTGCGGAAGGGTTTGCCAACCCATCCATCAAAACCAACCTCCGTCTAACGGACACCAAACACAAGATGAAGACAAGTATATGGCAGTGATGTACGTCACCTGGACAAATTACAACCTTTAATAACTTAGATGAAATTACAAGATTGACAAAACTCACGTTGAACCCTTTGCCCTAATAGGTTCAACCCCCTCACCACTCTCAAGAAAAAAAACAGAAGATTGCAATTGAGATCACTCACCAACCCATAGCAATCTCCCTAACCAAAGTTGACGACTTCTCGATTAGATCTTTTTCTTCCTTCTGTCTTGAATGACGAAATCCTAAGAGCAAAGTACGGATTTTCTCTTAGATTTTCTTGTGGACGATCACCCCGAGTCTCCACTTTCTGTCATGCTTTGTGCCTCCATCCTCACCCCATATATATAGGATGAAAAAAAATTATATTTCAAGTCATAATAGGATTTTCTAAATAGGAATAAAATAGGAATCCTATTATGCCTAAAATATTCCATCAACATCTTATTTCAGATCATAATAGGATTTCCTAAAATAAGAATTATATTATATCTAAAATAGCACAACACCAATTATAAACATTCAAATCAAATAAAATAAAATCAAATATTTAACTAGATTTATATTCCACAAATAGGTTGGTATCAAATCCAGACTGGACTCTAAAAATCTTTTCCTCCAGTCTGATGAGAGGGTATTGACCCTATGGACTCTCAACTAGACTCCATGCCTGTCGTTCCAAGACAGAATACATGCTCCTCCATGCCACTGATCTCCGATCCCCTGAGCAACTTTGCATCTTCCTTCGTCTCCAGCTCCTCGACCGCCACGATGACGCTAGACGCCATGCGTAGCACCTCCTGTACCATTGGGATCCTGTCAACATCAATGACATGACCAATACCGAAGTCCCTGATGATCATCCTCACCGTGTGTCTTGGTTGCCTGTCCCCGACTTTGGTCTTCCACCGGAATGTGTTACCGTTCCGACGAGCTTCTTCACCCTTGGCTGGCCCAACCAAGCGGAGGTGCAGTTCTCCTGAGATTTAAACTCCTGAACCTGTCCACCTTTGTGTCCGATACTGAAGCTCCTCCGTACCTATGCATCCTCGAACAAAAAATTATGCACTATACATGTCGTCGATAACCCACAGCTCCCCCTGAACTGTGTGAATGGTGATGCACCCGCCTCTGATTGAGTTTGCTGCAAACCTTGATCTTCTCCCTGGCTTCGAATTGCTAAAACCAATGTCGCTCCATGAAGCTTTGGCAAACCACCCGTCGCCAAAGTCGGATCCATAGAGCAACCCCCACCTGGAGACCGACCAGCTGTCATAGGACCGATAGAATGAATCTTTGACTCATCTCCATTTGTCGTTTTGTCTTGATTAACCAAATCCGTCGTAACATTCAAAACTTCTCGAAGACACTTCTCAGCAAGTTTTCAACGTTCCACCTCCTGTCGAATACCCCTCGAGCATCCATCCGGTGTCTGTGGTCTACCTGTACAGCTCAGCGGCTTGAACCTGTACATGCCATAACACAAATCTCCCCGAGTCAGCTGTTGGAAACCCTTCGCAAGCATACAATCTTTGTCCCAAAACAGACTGCGATAACCATCATCTGCCAGCCTCCCTACCGAAACTAAATTGTAGCACAAATATGGTACATGTCGCACACCCCTTAGGATGAGCTTCTTACCAAACTTCGTTGTCAAGTGCACATCACCGATGCCTACAAATACAGTCGCCCCCTTGTCGTCTATCTTCACACATCTAAACCTGCCGCCGCGGTATGACGTGAAGATCTCCTATATGGAGTGGCGTGATACGATACCCCCGTGTCCATGATCTACTAGTCATCATGATACATGCAACAAGGTTCCTCTGCGTTGGTCGCTGCGATGATGATATCTCCAAACGCCTTTAGATCTTCCTGATCGTCCTTGCCTTTGGCCTTTTCAGCTTTGAGCTTCATGCAGTTCCTTTTGATATGGCTCCTTTCGTCACAGTGATAGCAGCCCTCCTTGTGGTCCACAATCGCAAGATCCCAAGAAATCCTCCATGTCCTCGCCTGTGACTTGGGTCTTCCCTTCCCGTAGGAAGCCACCAGAGCGGACTCCTGCGACGATTCTACTTGCTTGTGCCGGACCTCCTCATTCAATAAGCTAATTTTGACTGCCTCCATCGTGACAACTCCATCAGGTGCGGAGTTGCTCACCGACACCTCCAACGTCCCGTAGCTTTCCGGCAGAGAATTCAAGAGCAGTAGAGCCTGAAGCTCATCATCAATCACCATTTTTATCGTAAACAACTGATTGATGATACCCTGAACTTTGTTCAGAAATTGTGCCACTAGGGTAGCCTCCGCGTACTTCGAGTTAACGAGTTGGCGAATAAGAAATAAATTTTTGTCAGTAATCTTCCTTTCGTACAGCGAATGCAACTTCTCCTATAATGTTTTTCCGAACTCTCCATGGACACGTGGTGAAACATCGAATCATCTAACCATTGGCGGATGAATCCAACGACCTTTCGATCCAGTCATTTCCAGTCTTCAGCAACTTTGTCCGTTGGTTTTGCGGTGTCGTCCGCCAACGGACCATGCAAGTCCTTGCACCAGAGTAGATCCTCCATCCTTGGCTTCCAAATCGTACAGTTCCCCCTGTGAGGGTGATCATACGAGTATTCATCTGCTCCGTAGACATGGTTGCCATAACCTCCAAAGCTCTGATACCAATTGTTGGGCGCGTACGGAGCATTTGCCAACCCACCTGATCAAACCAATCCCGTCTAACGGACACCAAACACAAGATGAAGACAAGTATATGGTAGTGACGTACGTCATCTGGACAAATCCTAACCTTTAATAACTTAGATAAAATTATAAGATTGACAGAACTCACGTTGAACCCTTTGTCCTAATAGGTTCAACCCCTTTACCACTCTTAAGGAGAAAAATAGAAGATTACAATTGAGATCACTCACCAACCCGTAGCAATCTTCCTAACCGAAATTGACGACTCCTCGATTAGATATTCTTCTTCCTTCTGTCTTGGATGACGAAGTCCTAAGAGCAAAGTATAAACTTTCTCTTAAATTTTCTTGTGGACGAGCACCCCAAATCTCTACTTTGTGCCGTGCTTTGTGCCTTCACCCTCACCCCATATATATAGGATGAAAAAAAATCATATTTTAGGTCATAATAGGATTTCCTAAATAGAAATAAAATATGAATCCTATTATACCTAAAATATTCCATCAACATCCTATTTTGGATAATAATAGGATTTCCTAAAATAAGAATCCTATTACATCTAAAATAGCACAACACCAATTATGGGCATTCAAATCTAATCAAATCAAATATTTAATTAGATTTAGATTCCACAAATAGGTTGTTACCAAATCCAGACCGAACTCCAACATGTTGTTGGCATTGGCGAGGTTAATGTCTTGTAATTTAGCTTTGTTTCAAATTAGGATGTGGTAGAGCTGTGCCATATGGCGAGGCTCATGCTTTAGCCAAATTATAGCTCTGTTTTGTCTGACGCTAGAAATTTTTTTGACTACATTTTGCTTCTGAAAAGTTATTGTTGCGACAATGCTTGTGGTATGGAGATACTAGTGCCTATGCCATTTTATTCACTTATCTTCTCGATACACTGCAAAAACGATAAGGCAATGCTAATGCCTTAACCATTTTTATCGATATATACAAACTTTGTTGGTGTTTTTGCTTGTTGGTGTTTTACTCTAGAAAATGGAAAAATAGTCCTACATTGGAAAAACCAAATAGATGGTATCTCTATATAAAGCTTTGTTTGTGCTGAGAGATCACATGAAGTGTGGAGAGGCACATGGGTGCCACGTGGGGGATTTTTCTAGTGGAAAGAAGGCTAAACCAACAAAGAAGCATTAATGCTTTTTGTCATTCTCATGAGATAATTTTCCTATGGAGCTAAGCCCCGAAGGGGCTTAGCGACTCTGACTCGGACTCGAACTCGAACTCGGGCTCAAGGGCGCAAAGTGGCGCTTTGTTGGCACACTTTGCACTTAGCACGTCAGCATCGGCGCAAGACACCTTGTGCGCAGTTGATGCGCTCATGCGCTCATCTCCGTGCGAGTCATATGTACAGGTGCTACGCAGTGGCCCGCAGTGGCTGCATATGGGCGCGCAGGTGTCACTCCCATTTTTTGTTATACGTATTTTTAGTATATGTGTACGAATTTCTGACATTTGTCAGGTGACACGTATTTTTGACTTGTCTTGCTTAGCTTTGGCTTGGTTTATTTTGGTTCGGCTTGGCTTGGCTTTTCTTGGTTTGGTTTGGTTTGGGTTGAGATGGAGAGGTTGATATATAAGTCAACTCCACTCTCTCTCCTCCATTACTTCTCATTTATTTCTTCTTCTTCTTCTTCTTCTTCTTCTTCTTCTTCTTCTTCTTCATTTACTCCTCTCCACTTACATATAAGCCCTAGGCAAGTGCAACTTGCTTCATGATGGATCTCAAGTTTTATTGTTCCACCCTCTTCCTTGCATAATTCTAAGCCTCTTTAGAACTTGACATTTTTGGTTTTGATGGATGGATTTTGGTATATCTAAGTTTATAGTTCTCTCAGTTTTTCTTGGTTTTTGATCTCTTAAACCTTGTTATTTCCGAGATCTAATGGTTCTATGTTGTGAAAAATTCAATTTTACACAATTTGGACCCTTGGAAGTCTCGATTTCCACTTTCTTTGAGGAAGTTATGGCCTTTTGGAGTTCATGGGTTGAACCAACCACTTTCGGTGCTATTGGAGAAGATGAGCAGTGCACGTGCGCCCCTTGGCGCCGTGCCATCTCATTTGCACGAGCGCTCTTTAGCGCCGTGCCATCCCAGTACGTGCGTACCCCTTAGCGTCGTGGTCGGAGCGTGCGCTACTTGGCGCCGCGCCATCCTAGCGAGCGCACGCTACCTAGTGCCATGCTATCCCTGGCGCCACTTGACCTAGCGCCACTTGCCACCCCGCACTTCTGGCCGAGCGCCACCTAGCTCTCTTTGGCCCAGTGCCACCTACCTCTCTTTGGCCCAGCACTACCTAGCTCTCTTGGACCAAGTGCCACCCAGCATTATTTGGCCCAGCGCCATTTGTACAGTGCCATTCTTGCCATGATACCCCTTGTCCCATATCTCCTTGCTTGTTCATATAGTTCTTAGTGTAATGTCTTGACCTTGCATGCATCTTGTACTTGGCCTAACTTGCGGCGACCCAATGTGATAACTTGTTAATATTGAGCACGATATAGTTTGAGCATGTTTATGACTTGTTAGTATTGAACGTGACTTGACTTGAACATGATAACACGAACCCGTCTTGATATTCGTGATAGTGGCCCATCGAGGCGCACTCTTGACAAGTACTCTTGACATGACTAGTAAACCTGACCTGACATGCTAGTTGTCCATCAAGGCACACTCTTGTCATGACAAGTAAACCTGACATGACATGTATCATCTTGATTGCTGTTGCGACAACTATTCCTGTCTTGCTAGTGTAACTCTTGTCTTGACACTGTGGTTGATTTTCTTGATTGTACCTGTACAAGCTACCTGTCCTGTCTTACATCATGTCTAGGACATGGATTCCTGGTTACCAAGGTCAGGGATTCGTACTGAATCTGACTATAGGTTAACAGCTAGATTGATTACGTAGTTAATATATAGATTTTCCCAGTTACAGACGATCCCGTTATCCCAGCCACACCTGTAGACTTGTAGCCTACCGACGAGTAGGGCACATTTTCAGTGCACTCACATGTGTTGCACTCTATGTCACTTAATAATTCTTTTGATTCTTAATAACTCTTGTAAGCTCGCCTGGATAACCTGGATAGTCTGCAGGACTTGCGACTGCGGGAACATCTTATTGCATCTTGTTAGTAACTAAGCTTGTGATAATCCTAGTTAGCTAACAATAGCAAGCCGTAGGACTTGATTGGCCGTGCTTGAATGAATTGTTTCATGATTAACATGGGAACTATATTCCACTTCTTGTTTCTCCTACTGTAAGCTAATGTTTTATGTTAACTCAGTCTTTTATGTTATTTAACTATGTTGTTTTATCAGTTCTTCTTTTATTATATGCTGCTTTTAGTTTCTAAGTGGAGCCTCCCTTGTGGCATTTGCTCTTTCTGGGGTTTGACCCAGCTAGTTTTGTATGGTCAGATTTCGGAGAAGTACCCAAGGATCTACCTGCCTTCCAGCCAGATGGTGAACACCAGACGTAATCCTGGCAACGAGTTGGTTTCTTTATTTTGCTCTTTCGCTCTATTGTAAATTATTCTTTTGAGGTATTTAGCCGCCGAGCACGTTTTAGCTCGTGTTGAAACTTTATTTCCGTCTGCCTAAGGGCTATAACATGATTGACAAATCCTAGGGTTGATCATGTATGACTTAACTCTTGCTAGTCTCGTATTTTGTATGACTAGATTTATGATCATCTGAATATGTAATATTTGGGATGCCTTACTTTATATGTCTGATGATCTAACATCTTATAACAATTATTTGCTTGCTTGAGATTGAGATACTAGGCTTGTTCTTGACCATAAGAGACTGTTGGCTTGTAGATAAACCCTCATGCATCTAGATAGCTGTGACCGTATTGCAAGGTGGGTTGCACTTCAATGTACGTAGATGGCTATTTCTGTCCCCCAATCTCCAATATTCTGGTTCTGGGGCGTGACATGGTTTAAGTGGTGGCCCATGCAGGTCTTATAAATCAAGATCTACAAGGGTTTTACCGAATAGATGTCTCAATCAACATTCGTCCTTGATCTCTATTCGTGCTTTCTAATCTTCCTGAATCTTGACCTGATAAGGTGCTTTATCCTTGATCTATCTTGGTCCTTCCTTATTGTTCCTCATGTCATTTTCTTCAGTGGCATTGTTTCTGGTCCTACCGATCAACCGGGTGGAGCACCTCCAGTGAATCAGCAGCAACCTGGGGACCAGACCCAGCACTCAAGGGCAGCGTCCTGAGTTATGCCTTCTGGGGATCAAGAGCCATCAGTCCAGCCTATAGAGCCTGATAATAGAACTCTGATGGGACTCATCCGGGACTTGCTTGCATCACAAGATCGTCGGGGCGATGCCCTGCACCAGACAGTACAAGATGCTATGGGTAGAGTTGGCTATCAAGGGAACAATGCGGCTAACGGCTTCAAGCATCTGAACCCTCCTTTCTTTGACGGCAATGAAGATGCGATCACTAGGGACGCGTGGCTTCAGGATATAGAGGCCATTCTGGAGGCAGCTAGGATTCCCGAGGAAGAGAAGGTGGCCGTTGTACGCCTGCAGTTATTGGACTTAGCCTACAGCTGGTGGGCGATGCTAGCAGTTGGTTTGGTGACGCCTATTTTGTGGGCGATATTCAGTGACGTATTCCAGACGAAGTATTTTGATGTAGTGGCTCGCTATGATTTGCAGACAAGGTTTAGCAATCTCAAGCAGATGCGAAGGACGGTTGATGGATATGCGGCCGAGTTTTCTTGGCTTAGTCGGTTTGCTCCCACCTTGGTGGCGATCGAATTGGACTGAGCGTAGCGATTCCAACAGGGACTCCACCTAGAGATCATTCTAGCGGTGGAGCAGTTTGAGCACCAGACGTTTGATACAGTTTTGCAAGCAACAAGGCGACATGAATATACCTTCCATAGAATAGTAGATCGAACTGGAGGACAGAAGAGGCCTCTTGGATAGTTGTCTCAGTCATCAATACCAGCCCCGGCAACTAGGGACTTGACATTTGGAGCTTCTAGGAGGGCGACCACAGTTTCGTCGGTTCAGCACTCGATTCCGACGTACCCTCTACAACAAAAGCAGAAGCAATCTTCCATAATGGGCTGCTCTCATTGTGGGAAGCCTGGGCACGTGGTTTCAGAGTGTCGCAGAGCACAAGAATTGTGCTTGGCTTGTGGGGCACCGGACCACATGATTCGGTCCTGTCCGTATAGAGCAAGTTCATCTTCATCAACCCTAACCAGTCCATCGGTTAGGGGACTAGTACTAGTGCAGTAATAGCAGTACCAGCCTCCGAGGCCATTGCCGCCTCAGGCCTAGGCCTTCCAACAGCAGAGGCCGTAACAGTATGTTCAGACCCAAGCTCAGATTCAGAACAACAGAGAGGTCACCAACAGAGGGGACCAGCACCAAAAGGACATGGTCAAGCTATGACTTTGACCGTGGTAGAAGAATTGGCATCAGGTAAGGTGGTGGTAGGTACCATTCTCGTCAACTCTTTTCCAGCATCAGTATTATTTGATTCGGGTGCATCGCACTCATTTTTGTCTATACGATTCGCGACACAGTTGGGACTGGAGCCCAAGTCATTATCTGTAAGGCTTAATATTCTTACTCGTAACGGCCTTGTGGAAGTAGATAGAGTCTTTTCCTCATGTCGAATTGTAGTTAGCGGTGGAGAGTTCTCCGCTAGATTGATAGAATTTTTGATGGCCGACTATGATGTGGTCCTAGGAATGGATTGGTTGAAGGATCAGTATGCAAGAATAGACTGCCATGTTGGCAGAATTATTTTTGGTATTCCCGACGAAGAAGAGTTTTTGTTTTCCAGAGGCGAAGTAGAACATTCTCCACCAGTCTTGCGGATGACAGTAGCATAAGCAGTTCAGTTTTCCAGGATAGTAGAAGAATTTTTTAAAGTATTTCCCGAAGAGCTTTCAGGCATACCGCCAGAGAGAAATAGAGTTCACAATTGATTTGATTCCTAGAACGACACCAGTGTCAGAGAGATTCTACAGAATGGCACCATCAGAATTGGAGATCATGTACAAGATGATTGAAGAACTCAGAATCAAGGGATTTATTCGTGCTAGTGGATCGCCTTGGGGAGCTCCGATGCTTCTTGTGAAAAAGAAGGATGGTACGTTAAGATTATGTGTTGATTATCGTACCTCAAATTCTATAACAATTAAGAATAAATATCCCTACCAAGGTAGATGACTTGTTCGATCAACTCAGTAGAGCGGCAGTATTCTCGAAGATTGACTTGCGGTCATGGTACCATCAGATCAGAGTCAGAGAGTAAGACATCCCAAAGATGGTATTCAGATCTAGATATGGACATTAGGAGTTTCTCGTTATGCCATTCGGGACGACCAATGCGTCAGCAGTATTCATGGATATCATGAATCGCATATTCATGCCTTACTTGGATCAATTTGTCATAGTGTTTATAGATGATATCTTAGTCTATAGCAAGAGTAAAGCAGAGCATGAGCAGCATCTCCGAGTAGTCCTTCAGATTCTCAGAGAGCACTAGTTGCAAGCGAAGTTCAGTAAGTACAAATTTTGGCTTGATCGCATTTCGTACTTAGGTCAAATCATCACCAGAGGTGGAGTGGAAGTTGTCCCCCAGAAGATAGTAGCTATAGCGACATGGCCAGTACCTAGCACCGCCGTAGAAGTTCATAGTTTTCTAGGATTGACAGGCTATTACCGGCAATTTATACCAGACTTTGCTCGAATTTTAGCGCCAATGATGCAGTTGACCAGCAAGGATGTGCAGTTTGCTTAGACAGCAGAGTGTCAGAGTTTATTCGAGAAGTTAAAGCGAGGATTGATGATGGCACCCATTCTTACACTTCCAGATGGGACCAGAGAATTTTTAGTTTATTGTGTTGCTTCAGGCAAAGGATTTAGATGCGTCTTAATGCAACATGGCAAGGTAGTAGCTTATGCGTCATGACAGCTTCGTAATCATGAGAGGAATTATCCAACCCATGACTTGGAGTTAGTAGCTGTGGTTTTTGCACTTAAGCTTTGGAGGCATTACTTGTATGGAGATCGGGTAGAGATTTTCACCGACCACAAGAGTCTTAAGTATGTGTTTACCCAGAAGGATCTTAACATGCGTCAGAGAAGGTGGCTAGAGCTATTGGTAGATTATGACATCAACCTGCAGTATCATCCTGGAACGTAGTTGCAGATGCGTTGAGAAGAAGAGACAGAGCTTATTTTCTCACAACATAGCCAGACTTGTTAGCATATCTTCAGAAGATGGGAATATATATAGTTCTTCCTACCAATGTGGCCTTGATGGCCAGTATGCAAGTCCAGTCCAGTATAGTGGAGAGAATCAAGATAGCACAGTCATCGAATTTAAGCTTCAGCGGCTTAGGGCAGAATATGAAGTGGGACATAGAGCAGAGTTATAAATTTACGAAGATGGCACGCTCCGACATGGAAGACGTCTTTGTGTACCAAGTGGTGACATCAGGCAAGAGATTATGGCAGAGGCTCACAGCTCACAGTATTCAATTCATCCCGGTGGCAAGAAGATGTATCGAGATATTCGTCAGCATTTCTGGTGGAATGGCATGAAGAGGGAGATAGTCCGGTTTGTCTCTCGTTGTTTAGTTTGTCAGTAAGTCAAGACTGAACATCAGAGACCAGCTGGACTTCTTCAAACTTTACCGATCCCAAAATGAAAATGGGAGCACATTACTATAATTTTGTAACTGTGTTACCTAAATCCCTAGCTGGAAGAGATGCTATATGGGTTATAGTCGACCGGCTCACAAAGGTAGCTCATTTTCTTCCTTTCAGAATTGGTCAGTCGACGGATCAGCTTACAGAGATGTACCTCAGGCTGATAGTCATATTGTATGGCTTGCCAGTCAGTATCGTATCCGACAGAGGTTCGAGATTTACGTCGCACTTTTGGCAGAGTCTTCAAGAGAGTTTGGGAACTCGTCTCAAGTTTAGTTCAGCTTATCATCCGCAGACAGATGGTCAGTCGGAGCGCACAATTCAAACTCTTGAAGATATGTTGCGATCCTATATACGACTTTGGTGGTTTGTGGGAAGATCACCTACACTTAGTGGAGTTCTCCTATAATAACAGTTTTCAGGCCAGTATCCAGATGGCACCATTTGAGGCACTGTATCACAAGAAGTACAGACCACCTTTAGCCTTGGATGATGTAGGCGAGAGCCTGATGCTTGGTCCATAAATGGTTCCTCAGACTATAAAGGTGGTCATACAAGTTAGAGATCATCTTCGAATTGCACAAGATCGTTAGCGCCATTGGGCCGATTCTCATCGATATCCTCTTGAGTTTTCTATCGGCGACCACGTATATGTAGAAGCATAAAAAAGTGTAGGGTAACACAAGGCGCAGGTGGGTACTCTTGCTAACCACCCATCTTCACAAAGGTGCAGATGACAAATGACGTAGGTTGGTGCTCTCTCTACCAACCCAGCTTCAAAGAAGCGCAGGCGGTCAAGCACGCCAACAAAAAAAAACAAACTCACAAAAAATAGATGAAAAGTTCAAGGAAATTTCTTTTTATTAAATCATGGCTACAAGAGTCTATTACATATTCGTCAAAATTACATAAAAGAAGACTTCCTAATTACAAGGATCTATTATAAAGTATTTGTGATTACGTATGCTGAACTAAAAACTCCTACGGATCTACGCTGGGGTTCATCTTTACAATTAATCGTCATGAGAGGAGAGACTGTGGATAGAAGATATGAATACAGTCACCATCAGAGCCTGTCACCACAGCACCCCCCTCTCAGACGTGCAGCTCTTCCTGAAGCAGCTATTGGCTCGAGCGAGAATTCAGTCCATAGCACGACAGAAGGCCCTTTTCAAAAGTGCATCAGCATCTGGGGCTCTTCCAGCATAAAGGAAGCATGCAGTCGCCAATGAGCAGGGCAGAGCACAACCCTCTGTGCTTCATGTTGGCAACCAGACCAAACTCGGTCGTCAGGACCTCCAAGACCTCCAAGATGTCGCTCATGTTCGAAACCCCATGAGAAGCGTTCCAGCACATCCCAAAGCTCATCAGCAGTTCTTTTATGAAGGCACAGCTCCTTTGAACGAAGGGATCCTCAACCAAAATCCGACTTAGGCAAGGCCAACGGTTGCTCGAAGCCAAGTCTGAATCCAGCATGGTGTTGAAGGACAAAAAGAGGAAGACGTGACTCTTAGGAAGAAACTCCTCCTTTATATAGGACAGAAGTGGTCCAAGACATAGGCCACGGGGCCGTCAGCCAAAATTCCCACATTAATGGGATGAACCTAAGACTCAGCACGATGAACCGCATTAAATGGGTTCATTCAACTAAGTCTTAGACCATTAAAAGATACCTTAAAATTTTTCAAGTAACGGTGGCAATTAAGAGGGAGTCGTTCCTTAAAGAGCTGTCATTAATTTCTCTTAAAGAAGACTTCATAAAACAGTTTCTTCAAACCAGAAGCGCAGCTATAATCCTGCGTCAGCAGGAGGCACAAACTGGTGATGACTTCACATCATCCCGACTTCAACGGCGCAGACCTCTTCTTCGACCTAGAAGCTCAACCCCCTTCATCAAAGACTTGGGAAACACCAGTGCATCCAACACAAGTCTGCCTGCCGCTCCAAAAGTACAGTAACCTTGTTAGCCTGAGTACAGCCTACTCGTCGCCCTAAAGCATAGTGACTTTACTACTCGAAACACAGCCTACTCGTCGCTCAAACGCACAGAGTTTTCGTCGTCTTTGAAACATAGTCCACTCGTTGCCTGAAAGTGCAGAGGCTCCGTTGTCTCTAGGAGAACAGTCTACTCGTCGCACCAGAAGCGCAGCAGCACTAAGACCTCATTAGAGGCGTAGGTTACATGGTCCCACCCAATTGGTTTGTTTAAACTGCCACTCTCAAGGATAGGATCGAGGTTGAGCATATTGATAAATGCAAATATCTTATCAGTTGGTTTAATACTCAAATAAGGACGAAGTTTGCTCTTTAGATAAAGGTCTTATCAAGTCAGTTTGTTTAAACCGATCGTCTCCTGAAGATCAAACAAAATCATACTCTGAGATGAAATCTAAGATCTACTCGGCTTCATCTAAACAGAGGATTCCCAGCAATAGACACGTGCCATGTGTCTCCTCCTTTGATTATTTTGATAACCACCCGAGATTTCGATAGAGGGGAATCTCGACGTCCGTCATGTGTCAGCTCAGCAGAAGCTCCCACTGTACAATGACAGCAGATTCCTTCATATCTCAAATCCAAGTGCACATCACATATGTGCCCCCTTTCCCCTATAAATAGAAGGAGTGTTTCCTTCAACAAAAAAGAGAAGGAGGACACACAAAAAAGAAGAAGTAGACGGCAAAAGGCAGAGCTTTGAAGTCTTCAACTCCGACATCCTCTTGATCGGTAACCCTAGAGTTCCATCAAAGGAACCAGAAAGCCAAAGCAAGTCCAACTCGTCGTCAGATCATCTACGGAGTAAAGGAGCCGCTGTAATGCTCGATCTCTACTGTCACGCTTTTTCAGAATTCTTGTACTTAGATTTCCTCACATAGGAATCGATTATACCTTTTTTCAAGTTCAATAAGCAAAAACTTCGTATAACATTTTATGATATCGAACAAAATGGAGACTCTGCTGGGGACTACCTTCTCCTCCAACGAGAAGGTGGTGACGCAATCTGACGATAACTTGCTTGGATCTTCCCAGAAGATGCTGGTCGAACGCTTCGACCGACAAGCTTTTCAAGATCTTCTTTCTGAAGAAAAGTCAAGTCCTTCGAAGTGGTTCATAAAATCGAAGAAGACTCGACGTGTCTGGGTGTCCAACGCAGCTGCGACGATCAGCACAACATAGGGTACTGCGATCCAGAATCCTCTAAATGCTGAAGCCCCGGAGAAGATTTCGGCTACTACGGCTAGCCACCTCACTCGATTCCTACTTTAGGGAAATACGATGAGGAAGACAGTGTCCCTATGGTGGTCCTGATGAGGGCACAACGCCGAAGGAAGCGCACGAAAGTTCAACCCCTCACAAAGAAAGCGTTACCGACGAGAAGATTTATCTTAGATAGAATTGCCTTCCCATCAGGTGAGCCCTCATTGGATTCTGAATACTATGCACCCGCTAGGGATAGTAGGAAGAAATCCAAGGCAGTACGTGTCTCGTGCGACAAACATACTAGCCAATGACCGACTAAAGACCTGTTTTGATAGTCACACACGCAGCCGATGGAAAGTTATACAAAACTGGTCCCCATGCTTTGATGCCTTGACCGGTTAAACCCCTTTGTCACTTGAGCACTCCTGTACGTGATGCAAGCCAGGGGCATATCCCATGGAGAAGGACTCATGTAAGTAGCATTCCTGTAGCATGATAGGAGTCTGTCTCGCCAGACCCTCTCTGATTGTACCCACGTGCTGCTTTCTTGTGCATACAATGGGGGTACAGAGGTAGAGGACTTGACGCTTTCACACAAGCGTAAGTTGCAAGAGGAATCTACGGCACAGGGCACGCCTAAATCAATGCATCCTTGTACCCAGTTCACCATCAACTGTTGCTATCAATAGGCAGCCACCGTACCGTAGAGGAGGCATTCCGTCTTCCAAAGACTACAGTCGGCGTCAACCGAACGTCAGAGGTTCCACAGGGGGTCGGCAAGCGCAGATGAAGATGAACTCTGTGTTGCTACATGCAATGCGGCATATGGTTCTCAATCTCTTAAAAAGTCGTCCAAGAATCCTTCCATCTCGGCCACTAAGCCCAAGAAGCGGTCCGAGAGTAGCAAGACGAAGGTACCCAACATAGGTGTGTTCCAAGGCATGCGTTCCAAATCTCCATTGGGTACCATGTCAGACGCCGGGGGTAGCCAAACCCCCACCGTGCATGACAATGCCCAATTCCAGTCTGAGAAGAAACCATCTAATACAGATGCCTCCACAGGCACAGCTAGCCACCAGACTGGGGGTAGCTACCGCAATGAGTCTGAGGAAGACCGCAACCTTCCAGTTCATCCTCAAGACAACAAGGTGTAGGCATCTGAGCTGGAGATCAAAGGGTCTACTATCCCTTCCACCCATCCACACACAATCTTCGTATTTATGGCCGATGGCGACGAGGCAGACAATACTGAAGCGCCTGACCAGCTGAAATGTATCGAAGCTCTCGAGATGAGCCTAGATACATTAAATGCTATAATAAAATCCTTATCTTCTATGATACTGGAGATCAAGGAAAGTTTGGTCCCCACTGCCTCCACACCTGCGCTTGAGCCGACAGCTAATGACGGATCCAGTAAGCTGCCTATCATCAACCAAGCGACACCATAGTCGTCTACTCCATCGACCACAGGACCTGTAATATCAACCAAGATACAGCAGGCTATCAAGGAATTGTATGCTCGATATGATGCCAAGAGAAGCAAGCAGCACTCCGAAAGATACGGATTCGGCAGCCATATCCTGCCGAGTGGGATAACATAGTCTATCCTTCCAAATACAATTCGCAGACGCTCGTACCCTTCGATGGAAAGGAGTCTCCCCGACGATACTTGAGGTAGTTCGCTGTCACACCCTAGAACCAGAATACTGGAGAGCGGGGGACAGACACAGCCAGCTACGTACATTGAAGTGAATCCCACCTCGCAATACGGTTACGGCTGTCTAGATACATGAGGGTTACTACAAGCCATCAGTCTCTTAAGGTCAAGAACAAGCCTAGTGTCTCAATCTCAAGCAAGCAAGTAATTGTAACAAGATGGTAGATCATCAGACATACAAATTAAGGCGTCCCATATATTACATATTCAGATGATCATGAAGCTAGTCGTACAAAATGTGAAGACTAGCAAGAGTGTAAGTCATACATGATCAACCCTAGGATTTGTCAATCATGTTACAGCCCGTAGACAGATAGTAAGTAAAGTTGCAAATGAGCTAACACTTGCTCGGCGGCTAAACGCCTCAAAAGAATATTTTAACAGTAGAGTGGGAGAGCAAAATAAGAACCCACTTGTTGCCAGGATTCCTTCTAGTGGTCACCATCTGGCAGGAAAGATGGACGATCTTCGAAAGCTGCTCCGAAATCTGGCCATACAAAACCAGCTAGGTCAGACCCCAGAAATAGCAAGTGCCACAAAGGAGGCTTCACTTAAGAACTAAAACCAGCATATCAGCACATAAAATCATAGGTGAAAATAACATAAGACATGAGTAGAGATAACAGGGTGATAAATAAGAAGATAACTAAAGGACTATTCCGGTAACTAAGTTACAACATGTAAACCAAACAAGGACCGGGGTTGTAACCATTCACCTGAACAGAATTTAGCCTCTAACCAATTATCGATAAGTAAAGCATACACAAGCATGTCCAGAGATAGACATGTACTGGGTCTAGACAAGACTAGACAAGATGGGACTCCATTCAATCATTCACGGCCAAGCAAGAGTATGGCTTGATAGTTAGCTAGCTAGGGTTATCACAAGCCTAGTTACTAATAAGATGCAATGAGATATTCCTACGGCCATAAGCCCTGCAGATTATCTAGGTTATCCTGGCGCAAGGTTCATGTTAAGAGTTGTCTTGATTTGTTAGGTGACTTGGATGCAACACATGACAGTTTGCATAGTAATCGTTTCATGTAGTGCCCCATATAACAGTGAGCTGGAAATGTGCCCTACTCGTCGACAGGCTTCAAGTCCATCAAAGAAGACGCCCAAATAACGGGATTGTCTGTAGCCGGAATACCTCTCTATATGCTCTACTTGATCAATCTAGTCATTAACCTAGTCAGATTCAGTATGAATCCCTGACCGTGGTAACCAGGGATACATGTCCTAGACATGATACGAGACAAGACTGGTAGCTTTTACAAGCACATTCAATATAGTCACCCATGGTGTTCAAGAAGAGAATTTACTAGCGTATCAAGTTAGCCGTCGCAATAGCGTTCATGGATTACATGTCAAGGTTACTTGTCAGGAGTGCACCACAACAGGTCACCATTATGTCATGTTACTTGTACTTGTTACTTGTCTGGAGTGCGCCACGACGGGCCACTATCATGTTATGTTACTTGTCATGTTCTTGTCTGGAGTGCGCCACGACGGGCCACTATTATGTCATGTTACTTGTACTTGTTACTTGTTAGGGATGTGCCACGACGGGCCGCCATCATGGTTCATTACATGTCATTCATCCTTTCGTGTTCACACATCATGGTTATGATCATAGCAGATCATCATGTAAGCAAAAGAGACATATCCTGAGTGTGCCCAACGGGCCACCGATGTAAGGAAGACAACATTGCTTAGAGCATATATAGAGGAAAGTACATGTCATGACAAAAGAGAAAATGACAAATCATTGCTAAGTCATGCCACGGCTTGCACAAGTCGTGCCACGATTATCTATTTAGCAAAAACATAGAAAGCCGTGCCACGATTAAACAAAATCGTGCAAATCGTGCCAAGTCGTACTGCGACTTGCACAAGTCGTGCCGTGTTGAGTCGTGCCATGCCTAGCCGTGGCACGCACGAGTCATGTTGTTTCATGAAGATCAATAGCGAGAAAATCGCTTAAAATCACAAGTCGTAAAAGATGCGATAAGCCGAAACATGCAAAACCAAAGCATGAGGATCATGGGCATCCCTGTGCCCAAGTGAAGGGGACTTATGCACCCACATGGGGGTTCCTATGCACCCACATAAGGGGGTCTATGCGCCCAAACATGGGTGCCTACATGGCCAAGGCACTTGTATGGCCAAGTGCCAAGGAATGGAGAAGGGGTTTATGTATTACGGGTGAAGGCCATGTGCCATACCCAAGTCATGCACCCACACTGACTTCATGTATACGCCCACATGGAAGGGAATACACTCTATGCGCCCAAGCATGAGTGCCCTATGCGCCCAAGCATGGGTTGGACCCTTGTGGCCAAAGACTAAGGGTGAATGAATGCAAGGAGACAAGTCGTGAAGGCTTATGCGCCAACACAAGACTATGCTCCCACATGTGGCACCCTATGCGCCCACATGGGGGTATATACACCCACATGAGTGGGGGAAATGCTTTGGGCGCATGACGGGTCCATGCGCCCAAGCAGTGCACTGTTTGTCTTCCTGACGAATCCGGGAAGAACGAACCATGGTCGAAAACTTCAAAACTCCGCCATTTCTCCATCCGGAGTCCAAATTCGGACTTCCTTAGGTCAAAATGGGGTAGAACAAAATTCTCTACCATATGGAACCATCAAAACATGCAAATTAAGAAGTTAAATAGATCAAAACTTCAAGTTTCCAAAAAAGGTAATTTTCTAGATCTACAAAAATCCATACTTCAAAATAAAAAATTCCAAGTTCTAAAGTGGAAGAGAATCATGCTAGGAAACCATTGGAACCATCCAAATGAGTTCTTGAGTGAGAGCAAGGTGCACTTGCCTATGGAGGAGGAGAGGTTTTTTAATGGAGGAGAAGTAGAAGAAGTTATGAGGATTTATGAGGAGAGAGAAAAGTAGGTAGCTTTATAAAGGGGATGGTGGTAGGTGGAGGGTTAACATGTTGAACCAAAATAAACCAAGCCAACCAAAATAAACCAAGTTAAACCATGATGAACCTAAACAAGAGTAAATCAAAATCAGCTAGCAAGACAAGTAAAAATACTGGACAGGATTCCGTACACGTATACTGGAAATACGTATACAGAAAACGAAGGTGACATCCGCCTCAGTAACATGGCACCTACCAAGAACGATGCCCTCCTCACCAACATATTCATAGGAGCCCTGCAGGGGATAGCCTATGAGTGGTTCTGTAGTCTTTCGGACGACTGCATTTCATCGTTCGATGACCTGAAGACTCTCTTCATCGACCGATTCTATGAAGGAGGGATGGACATAACGATGTCAACTCTCATGGAGGTCGTCCAAAGAGAGAAAGAACCTATCCGTGCGTACATCAAGCGCTTTCGCCAGACAGCTTCGAGGCTACCGCCTGGCATGCCCGAGCTCATGCTTATGGACTCATGTCGCAAGAACATGCTGCCTACAATCAAATTATGGCACGATGCTCCTTGCACAGAGTGGACGTCTTTCATTACAGAGGCGGATGTGGCACAAAGAAAAGCTCAAGATGTGCAGCTCCTAGGATTAAACTTTTCTTCTCTCGAGGACAAGGGGAGACGCTCATCTAGCAACAATCCCAAGGACGAAAAAGGTAAACAAGCCATGACCATCAACATCTCCAAAGGTTCAGAAACCATGAGCCCTAAGTCTGCAGAAGCGCAGAAGCCGAGGGAGACCTACACCTTCAACGATGAGAATATGCTGGAACTCTTCGATATGTTGACAAAGAGTGGCAAGCTGTCTCTCCCAACACCAAAGTGCCCCGACGAAGTGGGGAAGGTGGATAACCCTAGATACATCCATTATCATTAGTATGTCCACCATTCGACATGAGATTGCTACATGTTGAAAAGACAGATTCAGTGCCTCATCGACGCCAAAGTCATATCACTTGAATATGAAGAAAAGATTGTTACGTCCAACATGGTTACTCTCTAGTTTGGAAGTTTCCCAACCACAGAGGCAGAAGATGGGGTCGTCCACATCCCAAGTGTCACTACCACATTTTTGGCTTGAGGGTATTTTGGTCATTTTGACTTTTTGGTGATTTTGAATTTTTATTAATTAAATATGTGCTAATTGTTAGGTTGAGACTTGACCTATAAACTTAGCCTAATCTAGATTAGCCTTGGGCTTAGTGTATTGATTAGGGTAACCTAATAATGACAAGGTTATTAATATCTAGATATTCTAGGTAAGATATTTTACTCTTAGAATATTTGTGGAAAAGTTAGCCCTATGACTAGTTGAACCAATAGGAAGGCTTAGAATTGGGTGGACAACTCCTAGCCACTCATCTAGACCTAAAATCTAACCCTAATTAATCTGTGGCAGCCATCAAACACCCCCTTCCTATAAAGCCTCATTAACAAAGCCTTAGCCTCTTTTTACTTCTTGCTTAGAACCCTAAAAGTTCCTCCCCAAATTCCTTTTCCTAATATCCAAATCAAGCTCAAATTGGTCCTAATCAATTGCATCATCACCCTCTACCATAGTGGAAGCTAGTAGGGACTTGCTAGCTAGGATTTGAATTGCTTTGGTCATTTAAAATTCAAAGGGAAACCCTCAACCTCACCCTTCTCATTGAGATTCATTCTCAATAGGTAAATTCCATGAAACCCTTATAAAATCATATTTTATTTTCATAAATTTATGCATATTGGTATACCCTAGCTGTAGAGTTAGTTTGGTGCTAGGTAGTGTCCATTTCGTGTCCGTATCGGACACGTATCAGGGATTTTAACAAGGTGTTCGATGAAATATTTGTGAGAAATAAATTGTGTTAATTTCATAATCTATTTGAATGGAAAATTAGGTTATTATTTATAGATCACAAATCAACTTGAATGAGTCAAAGTTAGGGTGCTTTTCGTGTCCAAAACGGACACGCACCACACGCGCGCTGACACCACACAGTGCCCTGCTACCCGTTCAGCATATTGGATACAACACGCCACATGGCGGCCTGCCACTTGGCATAGACCAAGGGGCAGTGTCTGACAACACCCCCTTGAGTCTCGTGTCATCTTGTGTCATGTCGGGGGAGAAATCCTATGTGCACTAGTTTTGTACACAGTCTGTGCACACGAATTTTGCTCTCTGATACGTGCTTTCCGTATGGACACGGCGACACTTGGGCTCGTGTCAGGGTCCTAGGCCTAAAGCCCTATGTTGTACGAACTCAGGCACACGAGTACGTGTCATGAATCGACTCGTGTCGGTGTACGAGGTAACGTACGCGTGCACGAGCCTGTGCACCACAGGACTCCTTTCCTTTGTTTCCTTGCTTTGGACACTTTGTGTCCACTCTAGTGGACACGAATGACACCCCCTAGACACGTGAACACATGAGGAACACACCTATATGCCTGTTTGTTAATTTCAATGGTTTAATTGGGTTTTCGAAATGGAGGGAAGGTTCATGTATCAATCGGGTATCCCAGTTGTATTTTTATGAACTGACAGTCAATGTGTGAACCTAATTTCCTGAGAATCCTAGTTAAATTGATTAAACTAAGAGTTAATATTAGCTTAGTTTTAGAATTTAGGTTGTATATTTATATGTAAGACTACTGTTAACATGATTTGCACCTATTTAAATATCTGAGAATGAACTGTTAAATAAAACCTGAGATTAATGTTAAATCAGTTTTGATTTAAGGTTGTGTAAAGATATATGTTAGTTTAGTTTGGATTTAACCTGAAAACTAAACCAGTGTAACTGGGTTAAGTGTGTATGGGATTGGGGATTTGAATGAGGAAGAGAACTGTAACCTGAAATTCCTGAGTGTTAACCTGAGATTTGCAATAACATTACCTATGTGTATTCCTGAGATATAGATCAAATGTTAACCTGAAATTGAATGTAGGTAACTGAGATTAAGGGGTAAATGTTAAACTGAGGTTTAGGAATGTTGAATGTGTAATCCTGAGATTCTAATGTTAAGTGATAACTGATTTTTACTAATGCGATAATTGAGTTAAGGTTAAATGTTAACCCAATGCCATGTTGCTCTTTAACCCTTACTTGTATTCCATAGTTCACACACACACAAACATTTTCCTCTCCAATTTCCTTCTTCCTTTTTCAATATATATATGTATATGTATGTTCATATATATATATAGCCTTCCTACATAATTATATAACATGGAATATGTGAGTGATACCTATATGTGCAATATAGTGTATATATTATAAATGAGTATTATATAAGTAGGGTTGTATTAATAATGGTGTATAGGCCTAGAGGTATAGTGTTGACTTAAAGTTGACTAAACCTAGCTAGTTGATTTCAATTGACCTAGTTGACTTACAGTTGACCAAACCCTAGAGTTGACTAGATGTTGACTTAGGTTGACCCAGAGTTGACCAAGTTTGACTTTGACCTAGAATGACCTAAAAATCATGTAGATTGTATTACAAGTTTGATTTACCTTATGTTAAACACATTGTGCCCTGTGTTGTTCTAAATAGGACTCATCTACTCTGTCTGGACATCTACACTTACTAGATACTCAGGATATTAGGCGAGTACATTCTCTGACCGTTTTATACTTGCTAAAACTTATATTCCTGCTCTAGATTACTTTACTTGTATGCTGTCACGTTGGTAACACGGATTGGTACTATATGGATCTTTTCTTGAGATGTTATCTCCCTCAGGAGCATCAGGTACTTCATGTCTTGTGCGTTTTACTTACATCATATATCGTCATGCTTCACTATTCATGTATACTCTGGAGTCTCATGTACTCTCATGTTCACAGAGCCCCCATGAATCAATTTTATGTGTGCTCTCATCTATGAGGTAGTAAAATCTTGAATCTTAACGTAACATGTCTGGATCCTTGTGTATTGATTGGGGCTGGAGGAGTAGAAATAGCATGTGAATAATTCTAAAGTAGTATAATCATGTTCAACCTCTCTTGAATCACCTCCACCTGTTCACATGTCTAGCTTGTACTCTGATTCACTAGTCACTGATAGTTCTCTATTTATAGTAGATATTTCTATTACAGTTATCTCTTTTACTTCATGTACATTCCTTCAGTTATTCACATATCATACTCTATTGCATGTTTATTATCTTCTGACATGATATGAACTACGTGAGATGTATTGTGCTTGCTCCTGTCCTGACTGGACATGTTGATATATTACAGAGGATGAGGATGAACCTTTCTGCACTACCTATTATGGAGCAGCCCTAGACGACACTTGCGAGCTGGACTCTCAGGAGGACCCAGCTCTAGCTGACATTATCACCCCTACTGCCTAGACTAGTTTAGTTAGGCTTTATCTTACTTATGTTGTCATTTGGGATTGAGTTGTATTATGTCTGTTATTGTGTCGTTTAGACACTTATACTTATTTTCTTTTCTGTTTGTACTTCCTTTGAGATTTTTATATTTATGATATCGTGCTATTTCTGCCTTAGATGTGATTGAGACTGTATTCTGTATTGTCACCTCTATTCGGAGTGTATATACTGTACAGGTACCTTATATTGTTAGATGTTGTGATCTAGGACAACGTTCTACCGTCGAAATTGTGGCGTAGGCTGGACGTACCCACTTCTCGTGCCCTTACTCTAGGGTGCGGGTCGTGACACGTTTATAGTGGTGGCCCATGCAGGTCTTAGATTTGCGGTGGTATTCGAACTAGAGTATCACTGCAGCCTGCAGTAGGATTAGGATATTTTGAAGGTACTCAATCACACTAGAAAAAACTCTTAATCAGATTCCTTTTATCTAATTTTGCTGCTTATTGTTTTCCCTTGAATATAAACTGTCCTCCTTTGCTATTTTGACTCATTCTCAGAAATTGTCTCTTGTTTGATCTGTCTCTAGGATGGTTGAGACACGATCGCAGCGCCCCACCACGGGAGGTACGTCAGAGAGGTCTGCCACTTCTCGTCCAATTCAGCCAGGACCTGAGATGGCAGCTCCCTTAGTACCTACTCAAGTTGGAGTATCTGCAGCCTTCGGAGGAGCACCTCCACCAGTTTAGAGGCAGACCCCGATTATTTCGTAGGTTCTTCAGTCGCAGCATCAGCCACCTGCGGGGATGGTTGATGTAAAAGGCCATCTATTTTCCTTTGTGGAGAGGATACTGAGTCCCACCAGCAGCAGCAACAACGTCAGACTGCCGATTTCCGTCAGGGTATAGACGAGGCTCACTAGCTGGTCCGGACGACAGTGTAGATGGTGACCATCCAAGGAGCAGCTCTGCAGCAGCATCAGTACCAGTCGAGGATGCCGGGCATCCATGAGTTCCAGAAGATGCGTCCGAGGGATTTCTATGGTACAGAGGGCATCTACTATGTGGGCGACTGGATAGAGCATATGGAGGAGATATTTCGGTTGGCAGAAATACCAGCCCGACTTCAGATCGAGGCAGCAACCAGCCAGATGTAGGACCTGGCCCGTACTTGGTATCAGACAGACCCCCGTGTGGGAACTCAGGGGCAAACTTGGACATCATTCAAGATGCTGTTCAAGGAGCAGTTCTTTCCAGATATAGCACTGTGAGGCATAGAGCAGCAGTTCGAGAGCCTGGTTCAGAGAAACCAGACAGTCGGGGAATATGCCGGAGAGTTCTGCCGGTTGAGCAGATTCATTGAGGACTTGAACGAGATGTCACCCCCAGTTTCCAGAAATAGGGATATTTTTGTCATTTTGCATTTTAGAACGTTTTTGTGGTAGCCCATGCAGGTCAGTCTCGTAATTAGTGCGATCTCGTAATGGTGCTCGACTTAGAGTACTAATTACGAGCCTGCGACTAGGATATAGGATCTAGGATATGATAGGAGTTACTCAATCACATTTTAGGAAAATTCTGATCTTTTGATTACCCTGACAAATCTTCTTGCATTTGAATTCAATTGTCCTCCTTTGATAATATCTTATCTTGTGCCATATTGATCTTTTGGATTCAATTCATCCTTAGGATGGCGATCACTCTCTCCCAGGCAGCAAGACGTAGTACAGTTCCAGCGAGATCCGATCCAGTAGTATCTCTACTTTCGGCTACGGGAGCAGCAGTCTCAGTTCCTGCCCTTCCGGCGGGATTAGCAGTCGAGAGATCAGCAGCCTCAGTTCCTGCCCTTCAGGCGGGAGTAGCGACGGCAGTTCCCGGAGGTCTTCCACCTCCAGCAGAGGGAGCTACAGTTGAGGGAGCTACCACCTCAGTCCCTACCCTTCAGGCGGGGGTAGCGACGACAGTTCCAGGAGGTCTTCCACCTCCAGCATCGGGACCGTCCGTAGTTGTTCCTGAGACTCTTCCACCGCCGTCTTCATTACCGACAGATACTCAGGGGATGATGGCCCTTCTGCAGCAGATGTTGCAGAACCAGAGCGCTCAGACAGAGATGTTTCGACAGAGCATGGAGAACTCCCATCGGCTGTTGATGGCAGCAATTGAGAGAGTTGTACCGGGTACAGTTCAGGATACCTCAGTTCAGCACCAGGGACAGGATCAGAGGCAGACTATTCCGTGCGATTTCTGCGGGCAGTTGGGGCACACCTGGGAGGTTTGCAGGACGAGGTTGGGTGTGTATCTATTCTGTGGGGCGCCCGACCACCAGCTGAAGGATTGCCACGCTCGTGGAATCCGAAGAGGCCAGGACAGAGTACATCAGGCACCAGCACGTGACGATCAGCAGCAGGGGCCGGGCAAGAGACAGGCCATCCAGTGTGCCTTCTGCAAGAAGATGGGGCACACCCGAGAGGTTTGTAGGATAAAGCTTGGACTTTGTTTATACTGTGGAGCTCCAGACCACCAGGTGAAGGACTGTGCTGTCGTGCAGCCAGACAGGCAGACCGGAACAGAGTACCGCATGCTAGAGGAGGCCAGCAGGGGCGAGCTCTCGCCGTAACAGTTGAGGAAAGCCAGGCAGCAGCAGGGCAGAGTGCAGGTTCCAAATCCTTCGATCTCCTTTCTGTATTTGCTTCCTTATAAACTGTTTGAAATTTGATTCCATCTGTTCCTTGATTGGTTGATAGAAAATTTGTTCTTGTGATGTGATTTCTTCTGAGATAAGTCGTATGGGCTAGGTCATCTCGATTATGAGAATTTAGAATCCTCTAGGGTCATGCTAGCAGGCAGAGTGAGGACATACAGTCAGATTTATGGATGTATTTCTCGGGTGTGGGAATTTAAGGTTTTCGCTGCCAAGCATGCGGCAATACAAAAATTTTAAATACCATGATTCTAGAGGTATGTACCATAGTCAAGGACTTTGTGATTATCGTAGCCTTGCTCACTAGCATGACGGAGATTCTGAGATTTATAATTCTGGACAGACGCATATGATTGTCGAACTGCATGATTTTTCTGTGTTACCTTGTTTTGATTTTTGAGGATAAATTCTTTTAAGGTGGATAGACTTGTAGTTTCTAATTAAGAGTAATTTTAAATGTTATAATTTTATTCATTTAATTATTGTCATTAATTTATGCTTTGATTTTGGAGATTTTTACTCATTAAATTTTTTTTTTAAGCCATGACTTGAGATCTTTGATGTTTTGCTAGTGAAACCTTAGGGACTGTTTGACCTAGAGCCTAACCATGTGATTAGGATGTTTTCAATGTTATTTCTGGCCCAAGGATATTTTGGTCATTGGACCTCTTTGATTTATTTTGATACTTTGTATTGGTGATTGTTGATTTTGGCTTATGATAGGTGAGATTTTGTGTTGGTTTCGTGTCCGTGTCGGACACGTAACAGTTTTTATTTGCAAGTGTGTTGTGTCTTAAGAGATTTTTATTTTGCTGAATTTTTTTTGGAAGTATTCGAGAGGGATTGTTTTCTGCATGTGTTTTTCTGTGATCGCCTTGTTTTAATTTCGAGGACAAAATTTTATTAAGGTGGATAGATTTGTCACCCCTAATTTCCAAAAACAAGGATATTTTTGTCATTTTCATTTTAGAATATTTTTTGAAATTTATTTTATTATTTATGATATTGTTTTGGAGTTATTTGAGTCGGGTTCGAATTTCAGCTCAATCCGACTTGAAATGGGGACCCGAGGTAGTTTTGACTCTAATGGACCCACACACTAGTTAGCCATGGCCCACATGTTAGTTATTTTAGTTAGTGGTTAGACTAATTATTTCATGATAGGTTTAGTTTAATTAGAGTATTAAAACTAGACTAAATTAGCTTCAACCTTAAACCTTTTCCCAATATTAATTAATAGGACAAATGGGGGTGTTTTAGTAATTAGCATAGAGGGACACCTAGGCACTATTGGGCCGGCCATGAAGGGGGGGATAGGTGTGAGTCGTCATCATCTCCATTTCATTTCTATCCACAACTTTCTCTCTCTTGTTCTTCCCCAAATTTGAGAGCCACCTCCATTGATTTTATCTCCAAATCGACTCCTTCTTCCACCAAATCTTCTTCATTTATCCTCTACTTCAAGGATAGAGGGTGCTAGCCAAGTTTGGAAGGATTTGGCTTTGGTTCGTGTCCATTTGGAGGCCATTTCGTTTCGGTGTCGTGTCGGAAGGGTTTCTCTTGGAATCTCTCTCCCGGAAGGTATAATCTTTCTTCTAATCCACCGCTACATGCATATAGGAATATTTTGAACCTGTAGGAATGATCTCCATGGTTGTATCTCCATTTGTGTCCATTTTGTGTCCATTTGGAGGTCATAGGAGTGTCCTTTGTGTTGTGTTTTGTGTCCATGTGGGAAACCCCCAATATTGGACACTTCATGTGGTGGTGATTTATTTAATGAATATTTCCTATTTTAAATTCAAATTTTTGATTCCTATAATATTGCTCTTAATGTTTCATATATATATATAAATATTTCATGGTTATATAATTTATATGTGTGTGTGTGTGTGTGTGTGTGTATATATATATATGTGAGAGTGGATATGTATATATATTAATATGTGTGTATGCATATGTATGTATATATGTATGTGTGTGCGTGTGGTTTTTGATTTAGAGTATTAGAGAGTGAGAGAGTGGTAGAAGGAATAAGAGTTTGTGTGTGTGTGTGTGGAGGATATAGAGTGGTTGATAGAGAATGGTTTGAGAGATGAGATTGAAAGAGGGTAAGGAGTGATTGAGAGGGAATGAAAGAGGAAGAATGAGGATGCAAGAGAAGGGGGGGTACACTGTTGTACAGCAGTAGCTAGCATGTATCAGTCCCCACAAAGAGGGACTGATTTCAGCAGCATTTCAGCCCATATGGCTGCTGAATTCACAGTGCATAGCAGCAGGTATTGGGATAGGGATTAGCCCCATTGACAGCCACAAATTCAGCCTATTTCAGCCCCCCCATAACAGCCATTTATTAGCCCTCTAAACCCCCATACTTCAGCCCATGTTTGCACATGTTCAGCCCATATCCACCACCCATTGACAGTCCACATAGCAGCCATGTATACCCTATTTATCAGTCCTAAAACAGTCCAAATGGACAGCCATATAAGCCCTACATTCAGTCCAAAAATTAGCCCTAACATAGCCTCCAAATCCACTACTAAAATCTGTCAAATCAGCGATGCCTCAAGACGTCGCTAAATGGGGAAAATACGTCGCTAATTTCTATTAGCGACGTATTTAGCGACGTTTTCAAGTAGTCACGATTAACCTAGTCGCTAAACAAGAAAGCGTCGCAATACGTCGCTATTGCGACGAGCTTTAGCGACGCGGACACGTCGCTAATTTAGCGACTGCCAGCGACGTAAAATGTTATCATTTACCGACGTAACCTAGCGACGTTGAGCGACTTGACATGCATCGATGCTGACCTGGCTTGAGAGCCAAATGGCGACGTTCTGCGACTTTTTGACGTCGCTATATTACCGACATATAGCGACGTTTCGCGACGTCCTAAGTAGCGACGTTTAGTGACGATCAACGACGGCACTCATTAATGTTAGCGACGTGCCTTATATTTACTTAGCGACGTTTACTTCGTCGCTGGACGTCGCTGACAGTCGCTAATATTTAAAAAAAATAAAAAAAATTACAGCATTTGCAGCATTTGCAGAATTTGTAGCATTTAGAGAATTTGCAGCATTTGCAGAATTTGCAGCATCCCCTACACTATTTGTTATAACAACGATGGTGTATCACGAACACAGTATCAAACAACACATATACACACAATTACGAACACGTTTGAAACACAATCTCATCAATCAACACAGATTTATGAAAATTTGTAACAACAATGTCAAACATAATGTGTCCACATAAGAATAATGTATGTATAACCACATAAAAGACCCAACAATGGGCCATCACACAACAATGTATATGCCGACTACGGCTGATCAGGAGGAGCATCACCGCTCTTGGAAAGAAGGTAAGCATACTGCTCCGGTGTAAGAACTACCGACGACGATGAAGGAGGAGGCAATACAACCGCTGGAGAAGGAGACAGTGTAACCGCTGGAGATGGGTGCGTCCGCGTCTCCTCTAGGGCTCGGAGTCTGGTGCTGCATTGCTCCATGCAAGCCGCTATCCTGGTAACGGTGTCGTGAATGGACTCCTGTGTCCCCTGTACTTGCTGCACGGTGTGCTCGAGCTCGTCAAAGCGTGCGGTGACCGATGCAGCATCCTCTTGCGCCTGAGGCCCTTGCTGCTCAGCAATCCTCCTCGGCATATCGTCGCGCAGCTCAGCAATCTGGCGGACAATGGTCTCCTCGACTCGGGACGACTCGGCCTGTGACGGCTGTGAATGCGCACTGGAAGAGGGAGCCCTGCATGTCTGCGTCGCAACAAGTGCGCCGTAGGACCCCGTACCGTAGTACGTACCCCTCTGAAGACCACCAACAGCGGTCTTCCAGAGCTCGTCCTCCGACTGAGGCGGAGAGGGTTGCGATGTACCAACCCCTCCCTCTGCCTGTGCACTAGCACTCGCACGCTCATCACGTAGCCTAACATACTCTTTCTAGAAATCATTGTGCATCTCTATACATCAGTACTTACCTAAATTAGCCTAATAAACGTCTAAAATATTTAATTATTATTAAGTATATGGTTATCTGTATATTCTTTAAGTTGTGTTAAAAATTAACGAAATCTAAATTAGTACTTACATAGCTCTGAGTAGCCCGGTCGTCGATGAGCTTCCCGTCCTTCCGATGGGTGGCCAGGAAGACGGTCACCATGTTTGCGTCCTCACCCCTCTTCACCTGCGTGTTTGTTATATTTTATTCTTTAGTAAAATAGAAAATTATATACTCCTACTATCAATAAAATCTTATATTTTACAATAAATTACATACCAGACGACGGAAATGCTCCGTCATAGGAATCGATCCACCACACCACTTTTCGGCCATCGTCCTAGCCGCCTTCGCCTTCTCCGACCGCTCTTTGTACTCGGGCTCCTCAAATCGAGCCCTCATCGTGGTCCACTGGTCAGGTGTGATCCAACCAGCAATCGGCTTTCCGGAGCGGTGACGAGCTTTCTGATTGTCAATTGCATCACGGATCAACTTGGCGGCGACGACAGGAAACTGCCTCTCAATCTGCTCGGCCCGGTGTGGTGGATAAAAATAAGTCCTCTACAAGAATTACAAATTAAAATAATAAGTTCTAAAAAATGCTTAAAATTATATTAATCATACTAAATTAACTATCTTTAGTTATCTTGAAGTGGGCAAACCAGAATGCCTTCCTCTCTTCCGAGGCATCCGAGTAGTTGATCCACGGACCCCCATAGTTGGACCTTAGAAAGGTGCCCAACGCTCTTTGTACCGACGAGGGACGATATCTGTATACAACGATAACCGACGTATTAATGAATATATATAGATATACAGACATGCATAAAATATTGATTTAACTTACTTCGTAGGACCGTCGGCCCAAATCTCCATCCTCGTCTCGTCCTGAGGTGCGCATGGAGGGTCGCTCTGGTATGGATCCGCCCGGGCAGGACGGGCGAGTGTAGGGACTACCTCCTTCACATGCTCCCCACCCGCCATGCTGCTGTCAGCGGTAGGAAGGCTAGGGGAAGTAGTATGATCAGCAAGCCTGGAACTGCTCGTCGCAGGTACACTGCCACCCGGACCTGAGATCGTATGGTACAATGGAGTGCTCGGGTCAGACGATGGTCCAGAGCCATCCTCATGTAACGGAGCTCTCTGCCCACCTAAGGACATGGATCGTCCTGGCCTATCTCCGCGTCGTCCTGAGGTGCCTCCGCGTCGTCCTGCCATGCTGATAATAACATTGGAGTTCATAATTTAAGACTACAGAAATATGAATACATCGAAATCAAAGTTTATGATTGAAAATATAAATAAATACAATGACAGTTTAGAAATAACTGCATACATTGGAATTCCTAATTTAAGTTTTTAAAAATGATCATAGTTTATAATTTAAGATTACAGAAATATGAATACATCAAAATCACAGTTTCTCAATCATCCTCTGAAAATTCATCTTCTTCGTTTGCCTCCTCCTCCTCCTCATCCTCTTCCTCTTCCTCTTCATCGTCACTAGCATCTCCTTCGTCTTCCCCTTCGGATACTTGTACCTCTTTTACACAAGTAGATATTGAATGGAGAACTTCTGCTGAGTCGACATCAACTGTATTAGGTACAAGAGGCAGCTCGTCCTCCTGACAAGCCACTTTGTCGACGTCATAGGTATTTCTGGCTTTAGTCTTGCATACTACCCACTAGTCGTACCTCGTTGTTCCCCGTCTAGGATATGTTGTAAAATATACGAGTTGAGCTTGACTTACTAGGATAAATGGTTCATATCCTTGGTATCGACGACGGTAGTTAATATCCACAAGACCATGCTTGTCAATTTTCCATTCTTGATCTTGTATGGGATCGAACCAATCAACTTTGAACAACACGATCTTGGCAGGCTCTATGCCATAGTTGTACGTCAATTCCACGATCTCCCGTAAGACGCCATAGAAATTATTGCCTGGAGTGACATCTTTGTAGTTTGTAGATTTGATACACAAGCAACTGTTTTTTGTGGAATCAAGATCCAGGAAGCTATCTCTGATGAGAGCATTTGTTGACTTGAACTTAAACCCATTCACGCAATAACTTGGCCATACTTTGACGGCATAAATTGGTCCCTTGGCAAGAGTTCTAATAGATTCATTCTCAAGAATGACGTCCGGACGATCGACCTAAACACGAAAAGATACAAAATTAAGTTTAATGTTAAGTTATTTCTTGTGCAGTTGTGAATGGAGGAAGATTCTAACTAGCTTCTTACGTACATATGCAGTCAACCAAGACGGGAAATGAAGTCTCATTTGTTCTTCTACTTCTTCATCTGCAATGTATGGTCTCCTTGACCTAACCTCATCATTAAATTTGTTGAAAACCAATAAATATCGGGATATACTCGTTAAATTATAATAACGTAATCAACAAATAGATGACTTGAACGTTGAAGATTTTCACTTACCACTCTAGCTTTTCCACTTCATCCTCCTCGCAGTTGAGTAATATATATAACTGGGCAGCCTTTAGTTCCTCATCATTCAAATATCTTTTTTTCAGTTTTCCTGAAGGCTTTCCAAGAGCATTGAAGACTTTCAATAATACATCATTATATTCTATATCTCCATCGTCGTTCCTCGGAGCTCTTATTCTATTTGTAGCAATATGAGGCTTAAAATACATTGAACAGAAGTTTGTAATCTCCTCAAGGACATATGCTTCACAAATAGAACCCTCGACCCGTGTCTTATTTTTTACCTTCCTCTTCAGGTGGTTTAGATGGCGCTCGAACGGGTACATCCATCGATAACTGACGGGCCCACCAACACGTGCCTCATATGAAAGATGAATTGGCAAATGCTCCATAGAGTCGAAGAATCCAGGAGGGAACACCCTCTCAAGCTTATACAATGTTACTGTAATGTCCTTCTCCTGCTTTTCAAGCCGATCGACGAGCAACTTAGTAGAAGAAAGATCTCTGAAGAATATGCTAAGCTCTGTCAGTGGATCCCAAACGACATGAGGTAAGAATTCCCGAAATGCAATTGGGATTAACCTCTCCATAAAAATATGAAGTCGTGGCTCTTCATACCCTGTAGTTTGTTCTCCTTCGGGTCAACACATCTTCTCAAATTCGATACGTACCCGTCTGGAAATTTTAGGCCCTGGATCCACCTACAAAGTTTAACTTTGTCCTCCTTGTCCAGTGAGAAAATGGCCCTGGGCTGCTTATACTTCCCACTGCCTTCCTTTATCAAATGCAACTCTGGACGTCTGCATATTTCTTCTAAGTCCAACCTGGCCTTGGGATTGTCTTTCGTCTTCCCCTTTACGTCCATCACAGTATTTATTATATTGTCAAATACATTCTTCTCGATATGCATGACATCCAGGTTATGTCTGAGGAGATGGTCACTCCAATATGGTAGGTCCCAGAATATACTCCTCTTCGTCCAGTTGTGAGCGCGGCCAAATCCATCACACTTGTACCCCGCTGTAGGCTCTTCAATAGCACTTGACAATTCTTTAACTTCTTCCCATATAGTGTCCCCGGACCACCGTGGCGGTGGACTGGACTTCTCTACCACGCCAGCACGAAAAGCATTCCTGTTCCTCCGGTACGGATGATCCTTTGGCAGGAACTGTCGATGACAATCAAAGAAGTACGGTTTTCCTCCGTGTTTCAAACGAAAAGCCTTAGTGCGATCCATGCAATACGGACATGCGAGACGACCATGGGTGCTCCAACCCGATAACATTCCATAGGCCGAAAAATCATTGATGGTCCACATTAGTGCGGCCCTCATCTGAAAGTTCTGCTTTCTGGAAACATCATATGTGGTTGCACCTACTTCCCACAACTGATTCAGCTCATCTACCAAGGGCTGTAAGTACACATCGATGTTCCTCTTCGGGTTCTTCGGACCTGGAATAATAACAGTAAGGAACATGTAAGGAGTCTTCATACACATCCAAGGCGGCAAGTTGTACGGAGTAAAAATCACTGGCCAACAAGAATATTGGGAGCCCGAAAGTCCAAATAGGGTAAAATCGTCGGAGGAAAGCCCCAATCTGACATTACGCGATTCCGAAGCAAAATTGGGATACACTCGATCAAAGTGCTTCCATGCTTCCTCGTCAGATGGATGATCCAGTACTCCATCTATTTGTTCCCGCTTGTGCCAACTCATATTATCAGCTGTCTCCTTTGCCATAAACAACCTCTGCAACCGCGGCGTCAAAGGCAAATAGTGCATCGAATCTGTTGGCTTGCGTGCACCAGAAGTCCTTGTTGTACTAGTTGCCTTGAAGCGATCGGCACCACAAAATCTGAAGGCGTCTTCATCATTGTCGTTCTTATAGTACAACATGCATCCGTTGCGACATGCATCAATTTTTTCATACCCCATCCAGAGCGATCTCACCATTCTCTTGGATTGGTAGAAGTCTTTAGGTAACTTGCCACCCTTCGGCAATATATCTATAATTAACTCCAGGATTCGGTTGTAGCATTCTTGAGACATGTTAAAATCTGATTTTATGCTCAACAATCTTGTAACCACCTCCAACGGTGAATGGTCATCACAACCAGGTTATAAAGGAGTCCTTGCATTCTCCAGCAACTCCATGAACTTTGCAGCATTGGCATTCGGTGCCTCCTCAGCTGCATATTGATTGTTCGGATCGAAACTAGGCCCCGCGGCATCGAAAACCATGTTCGTCCACCCTTGGTCGTAATCAGCATGCTCGTGGACATCTACATAAGGCTCCACATAAGGCTCCGGCTCGGAGGCTAAAGACACAAGTTCTCCGTGTGCGGTCCACTGATAATAATTTGGCATAAAACTCCTCGAATACAAATGATATGTCATATCCACTTCCGAATGATATTTCAAGTTGCGACATCTCATACATGGACACTTAATTTTTGTACGGTCCATGTACTGAGGGAACGCCTTGGCAAACTGCAGGAACTGTTGCACACCCTGTATAAATTCATCCTGCACACCGCACATGTCATCAGGATGACGATTGTACATCCACAAACGGTTACGCAGATAGTAATTCATATCCATTTTAAGATAATTCTGCAAAGATTGACACAGATAATAATTCATCAGGATGACGATTGTATATCCACAAACGGTTCTGCATAATTGCCAAGTGTGGGGACGAATGGCTCAGAACACAACCCAAAATGCATTCTAGCATACATTAGTTTGAATCATCTATGTTCTGTATATATTGTGTAGTATATGTTCTTATCGAATCTAGTATCTGAAGGATGTAACAGAATCAAGATGAACCCACATAATGTAATACTAAGACATTATCTACTACTAAAAGATGTAGTGATAGGTTGTCGTATCATCATTGCCGAGGGATGGGGGTCGAAGGACAGTCAACTTTATCTACGGCTACATAGTTTCTGCCTCGCCAGTCGAATGGCTGCAGGGACTATGTCCTGATCACGATGTCGTACCGTAGATTAATGCAAATTCCTTATAGCAAATGTCATACATAGATTTCTGTCTCGCCAGTCGAATGGCAGATAATTATACAAATCAAACTAGTCAAAGGGTACTGAACAGAAAGTCTAATTAAGACTTTCAACTAAGCAGTCAAAGGGTACTGAACAGAAAGTCTAATTAAGACTTTCAACTAAGCAGCACTGTAGGATTTAAAATATGGTATTCAGGATTAGTATCCATCCTTCGTGACATAGCTGACTCTGCCAAAACCTGACCAACATATCCTACACTAATTATTCCATATTTCAGTAATGTCAGTGAGCTAAATCATACTCAACTGTCGAGAATACTTAGGAGGAAACTCATTCACAGGATTAGTAACATAGCTGAAATTTTATAGAGCTCGATAATAATTATTAGTCAATTTATTCATCATTTCAAAACCCTGAAAATGCCCAAAAAAAACTCCCAGTATCAGTAAATAGGGCTCGAACCCTAAATTAGAATTCGAATCCAAACAAAACATCAAATTGACAGTTGATATGCCCAAAAAACTCCCAGTATCAGTATATAGGTGTCACACTGTGAGTCTCGTGTCCACACAGTAGGACACGACGTATCCAAACCAACAAAATAGGTGTCACACAAACTAGAAGCGAGTCCACTGTGAGTCTCGTGTCCCCGGCAGCGAGTCCACTGTGAGTCTCGTGTCCCCGGCAGCGAGTCTACGCTCTCGTGGACACGAACTAGAAGCGAGAGAGAGAGCTAAAAGACGAAGAGAAACTGAAAAGCGTGGGGGGGAGAGTTACCTGAGGAGGAGCTACCTGAGGAAGGAGGAAGAGAAGGAGGAGAAGGAGGAGGGAGATCGCCGGAGGAGCGTCGCGGAGGAGGAGGCCGGAGGAGGGAAATCGCCGGAGGAGCGTCGCGGAGGAGGAGCGCACGAAAAATTTGGGGGGAAAATTTGTGAAAGATCAAAAAGAAAACCCTTATTGGCTATATGAAATGATTAGCGACGTTCTTTTAGGACATCGCTAAACGTCGCTGATATTTATGAAACGGCGACGCTGCTTAAAGTGCGTCGCTACACGTTGCTATATCAGCGACGTGTACCGATGAACTTGCGACGCCTATTCTCATTTAACAAATTGCAGCCGCTAGACGTCGCTATTAGTCGCTGTTAGCGACAAACAGCGACATCTTGGAAAAACGTCGCTAAAACCCCCAAAAATAGCGACGTTCTTCCTTGGAGTCGCTAAATACGTCGCTGATATGACTTATTTTGGTAGTGATCAGTCCACGTAACCCCCAAAACTGGCCTATAAGTAGCACCCTAAACCAGTCCAATTAGGACAGCATTTAGCCCCATTTAACTGTCCTAATTCAGCCTCCAAATTAGCCCCATTGCAACCCTATTTCATTCAATCCATTCATTCATTTTCTCTTTCAATCACATATCCATGCCATCCATTTCTTCTATTCACTTGTGCGTTTCATTCATCCACTCATTCCTTTATATTTTAGTCCCTAGTCCATTTCATATTCAGTCCATATATTCATTCATCCATCACATTCACATAATAGTCCATCCCCATTTCATTTCATAAACATTTCACTCATTCAGCCCCATATGGTTTGGTTGAGTTTGTGTGAGTGGTTAGTTAGGATAGTGGTTTAGATAAGTTAGTATCCTAGTAGAGAGGGCTAACCTAGACACTAGGAGAGTGTGGGAGAGTGAACTAGGAAGGTTGGATAGAAGATAGAGTGTGGTATCTCAAGATACCATAGCGTATCATGACGATACTTAAGGTAATGTTGGGATGACCAACATGGAAGATAAGATGGACTAGATGTCCTAGAACCCTAGATTTCTTGGTTGATAAACCTTAGATAGGATAGTATCTAGCTACCCTATGGAGCCTAGGCTAGTATCCTGAGATCTAGAGGGGTTTCCTTTGTAATTGGCAAGGTATCGGGAATACCTTGTAAGGGTAAATATAGGGGGTATTGGGTAATGTAAGGTATTGGGTTTCTGATTGCTAGATGGGATTAGAAATAGGGTCTTAGTAGGTAATGACTAGATGAGGGTAGTTTAGGCTAGTCTTGACCTCCGTTGACCAAGAGTTGACTTTTTGACCAAAAGTCAACTTCAAGTCAACACTTGACTTAGAATTGACCGAAACCAAACCAGAGTTGACCAGTTGACTAAAAATTAACTGTTACTCAACATTTGACTTGTTTGACCTAGGGTTGACCCAGGGTTGACTCAGTGTTGACCAGAGTTAACTTTTTAACTAAAAGTCAACTGTAAGTCAACCTTTGACCCAGATTGACCTAGTTTGACTTGGATTGACTTCCTGTGATCTTGTTTGACCTTGGTTATCCTATGTGACCCAATTTGGCTCACTATAACCTAGAGTGACCTAGTTTAGCTTGGTGTGACTTGGTTTGACCTAGTGTTTGACTTAGACTTGCATATCATGACTAGATTAGTTTTTCTTTCATTATTAAACCATGTTTTGACTTGTAGTATCTCATCTTTAGGTCTGTGATTACTCTGAGTGTCTGTTCACCTCATCTACTCAGGACCACAGGCGAGTACATTCACTGATAGTTTTCATTGTCTTGATATCTGCTATATCCGATTCAGTTGTAGTGTCTTACTCGATTCCCAGTCACGATAGTTCACGGACTAGTATATGTTGGATCATGACATGGGATGTTGTTCCTATATTTTTATGGTATATTGGTACATATTCGGTCTTATTTCTATGTATTGGTATAGACACCGATTTCTAAGGGGACTTGCTACCCTCTTATGGAATCCTGTGTCATGACGTGTCATGTCGAGATCCACTATACTATTCGGGGATGGGGGAATTATTAGGGGTTATGTGATCAAAGTCTCCTGTCACTATTTTGCTAGCGCCACCCTCACCTCACGTAGGGTGTAGCAGATACCCCATTGCCAGTTATCCAGGTTGGACGGTATGACTCTCCGTTGAGGACACCACGGATTGTCGGGCCAAGTGGATAACTCTCTCTTGACTCCCTAGCTGATCACATATCGCTCTAATAGTTCAAATCATCTTTTATATTTATTAGCGTATCTTATATTTCCAGTTCAGCTTTACTTTCTGTACTTCTCACCATGCCATGATTTTATTTCTCACATGCTCTACCTGCCTTTATACTGTACCATGATTTGAGACTATGTCCTGTTTGAAAGAAGGGTTACAACCCTAGTCCTTGTTTGGTTAAGGGTTGTAACTCGGCTTTCGAATGGTTCCCAAGTCGCCCTATATCTTTGTCTTGTATTTTATTATACTGTCTCTTATAGAATTTGTCAATTCATATGGAACTGCTGTTAGTATTTGTACTTGCTCATTTTCCTGACAGGATACCGTTGACAAATTTTACAGATGTTTCTGAGGCAGGCTGCTCGACCTATTATGGGGTCAAGACAGATGGAGACTCAGGCCAGGGCTATGGCCAGATAGTTTGGCCACTAGATTTTATACTCCCTGAGTAGTGTAGCTTAGTTAGGTTTGCCTGGCCTGCGAGCCAGCTAGTACTTTTAGACTGTAGTAGTTTATATATATTATGTGATCCTCTGGGTTGTCTGTATATAGCTCTGGACTTGTGTGGATCTTGGACTATTTCCTGTTTTCATCTATCTTATTTCCATTTCGTGCTATCTACCTTAGTTTGCTTTGTGATTGAGACTATATTGCTATGTCACCTCCATTCGGAGTGTATATACTGTATAGGTACCTTTATCTGTTTTAGTCGTAGTATTTACAGACCCTATATACAGCATTCTACCGCCGATACTGCGACATAGGCTGGACGTAACCACGTACTCGTGCCCCTCTTCAGGGTGTGGGTCGTGACACGAGAAGACGAAGGCGAGGAAGTTTCGTAGGGGCTTGATCAGGGAGATCCGGTCATTGACTAAGAGTGACCGGGATGCCACCTTCGCAGAGATCTTAGCAGGAGCTATGGCGGCAGAGGACGACCTGGGGTTGAAACTGAAGAGAGGTCGGAACTTTCTTGGAGCCAGTAGCAGTGGAGGCTAGGCCAAGAGGCCCCACTTTTAGCAGCAGTCTCAATAGAGGCCGTTTCAGCAGCAGCCTCAGGGGCAGGGCCGTACACCTTTTTAGCAGGTGCAGCAGCAGCAGCCGAGAAGGCAGCAGCAGGCTCAGAGATAGCAGTCCACCAGTTGTGCCTACTGTAAGAAGCCACGGCATGGGTGGACTGAGTGCAGGAAGAGACTGGTGAAGTGTCTTCTTTGCGGATCGTCAGAGCATCAGATGAGGGACTGTGCCCTCCCCACAGGCAGAGCAGCTCAGGAAGCCGGAGCCAAGGCTCCAGTAGGCCAGCAGAGGGGACCAGCCCTGCAGACGCAGTAGCAGAGGTTCGGCCAGCATCAACAGCAAGCAAGGGGAGGCCAGCAGGGGCGAGCATTCGCCATGGCAGTGAAGGATACAAAGGCCATTGGAGATCTTATTGCAGGTTCTGTTCTTCTTGACTCCATTCCAGCTTTTGCCTTGTTCGATTCAGGGGCTTCCCATAGCTTCGTGTCAGTATCTTTTGCTATTCGACACCATCTTGCTTCTGAGTCGTTGCCTAGGAATTGCAAGATCACGACCGAGGGTGGTATTATCCTCGTCAGTGATATTTGTAGGGATCGAAAAGTATTTTTGGGAGGCCTAGAACTGGATGTGAGTCTGCTCGTAATGCCACTACCGAACTACGATATAGTACTCGGGATGGATTGGTTGAGCAGGCACTATGCCAGTATAGATTGCCACGGTGGCAGAGTTCTTTTCTATCTGCCAGAAGAGCCAGAGTTCGAGTTCGCCAGGCGGAAGGCGGAGCAGAGCAGTGGAGACTTCTGCGGAGTTGCAGTTGAGGAGTAGACAGTGCCACATCCATTGATAGCAGACTTCATGGATGTCTTTTCGGAGGACTTGCCAGGACTTCCACCGGACAGAGACGTTGAGTTCTCTATAGACTTAGTACCCGGCGCAGAGCCAATTTCTCAGCCTGTCTATAGGATGAACAACAGCGAGTTGGTGGAGTTGAAGAAACAGGTGGATGAGTTACAGGACAAGGGCTTCATCCGATCTAGTTCTTCACCATGGGGTGCACCGGTGCTCTTTGTACCGAAGAAGGATGGGTCGGTACGGATGTGTATCGATTACAGGGCACTCAACAACCCTACGATCAAGAACAGGTACCCGCTGCCGCGGATCGATGATCTCTTTGATCAGTTGAGCGGAGCTAGGGTATTTTCAAAGATTGATCTGAGGTCAGGTTGTCATCAGGTGAAGGTGAAGAGGGAGGATATCCCGAAAACAGCCTTCAGGACGCGGTATGGCCAGTTCTAGTTTTTGGTGATGCCGTTTGGGTTGACTAATGCCCCGAAAGTATTCATGAACCTGATGAACAAGGTGTTCCATCAGTACTTAGACAAGTTCGCGGTGGTGTTCATCGATGATATTTTGGTGTACTCGAAGACCGCGGAAGAGCATGAGGAGCATTTGAGAGTGGTTCTGGAGACTCTCAGGAAGGAGGAGCTTTATGGCAGGATCTCGAAGTGTGAGTTCTTCCTAGACCAAGTTGATTTCCTGGGTCATGTTGTGACTGGAAAGGGGATCTCAGTTGACCCGAGGAAGATCACGGCAGTCGAGGCGTGGACAGCACTGACTTCAGTTGCGGAGATCAGGAGCTTCCTGGGATTGGCAGGCTACTACAGGAGGTTCGTTCAGGATTTCTCCCGGGTTGCAGAGCCATTGACTAGGCTGACCCGGAAGGATGCAGAATATATCTGGTCAGAGGAGTGTCTGGTCGCTTTTGATGAGTTAAAAAAGCGATTGACGACAGCTCCGATTCTGACATTGCCATCAGGATCAGGCGGGTTCACTATCTATACTGATGCCTCTGGGAAGGGTTTGGGTTGTGTCTTGCAGCAGCATGGAAAGGTAATTGCTTATGCTTCCAGGCAGTTACGTCCACATGAGAAGAACTAACCTACCCACAATTTGGAGTTGGCGGCAGTTATTTTTGCCTTGAAGTTATGGAAATACTATTTTTTACGAAGAGCGTGTGGAGATCTTCACAGACCACAAGAGCTTGAAGTGTGTGTTTACACAGAAGGAGCTCAATATGAGGTAGCGCAGATGGTTGGAGTTGATGAAGGACTTTGACATTGCACTGCAGTATCATCCAGGAAAGGCCAACGTGGTTGCTGATGCTTTGAACAGATATCCGACAACCATGTGTTTGACGGCAGATCGTCACTTGCTAGCAGATCTGGAGAGCCTGGGGATCGAGGTGCTAGTGCCAGGAGTAGAGATACAGATATGGGGTCTGCAGATTCAGTCGGACTTGATTGAGAGGATCAAGTCGACTCAGTTCGATGATGTTGCTCTGTGGTGCATCCTAGAGCAGGCTCGAGCAGGGTTGGTGGACGAGTAGTTCACCATTGCAGAGGATGGCGCATTGAGGCACGGTTCCAGACTGTGTGTGCCCAGTAGAGTTCGGGAGCAGGTCATGCAGGAGGCCCACCGTTCTCACTACTCTATGCATCCAGGTGCAAACAAGATGTATAGAGATCTGAGGGAGCATGTATGGTGGTGTGGGATGAAGCAGGAGGTAGCACACTTCTTCGCTAGATGCTTAGTCTGCCAGCAAGTGAAGGCAGAGAGGCAGAGGCTAGGAGGGTTGTTGCAGCCGTTGCCCAATCCGGGATGGAAGTGGGAACACATCACGATGGACTTCATTTTGGGATTGTCGGGTACTCCAGGAGGGAAAGACGCGATTTGGGTCATCGTAAACAGGTTGACCAAATCAGCTCACTTTTTGCCATTTAAAGTGGGCACATCTACAGAGAGGCTGGCGGAGATGTACATACGACAGATCGTCAGGATTCATGGGGTTCCGGTGAGCATTGTCTCGGATCGGGATAGTCACTTTACTTTCCATTTCTGGAGGAGTCTGCAGACTAGTTTGGACACTCAGCTCAAGTTTAGTACTGCGTACCACCTTCAGACGGACGGACAGTCAGAGAGGACTATTCATACACTCGAGGACATGCTGCGGACTTATTATCACGCCCCAGAACCAGAATACTGGAGAGCGGGGGCAGACATAGCTAGCTACGTATATGAAATGGATTCTATCTCGCTATACGGTCACGGCTGTCTAGATACATGAGGGTTTACTACAAGCCAACAGTCTCCTATGGTCATGAACAAGCCTAATGTCTCAATCACAAGCAAGTAAGTAAATGTTACAAGATGTATGATCATTAAATATACAATAATAAGGCGTCCCAAATATTACATATTCAGCTGATCATGAAGCTAGTCGTTACAAAATGTTAGGACTAGCAAGAGTTTAGTCATACATGATCAACCCTAGGATCTGTCAATCATGTTACAGCCCGTAGGCAGACAGTAAATAAAGTACAATCGAGCTAAACAGGTGCTCGCCGGCTAAACGCCTCAAAAGAATATTTTTACAATAAAGTGGAAGATCAAAAATAAACCCACTCGTTGCCAGGGTTCCGTCTAGTGGCCACCATCTGGCTGGAAGGTCGGTAGATCCTCTGGAGCTGCTCTGAAATCTGGCTACACAAAACCAGCTGGGTCAGACCCCAGAAAGAGCAAGTGCCACAAAGAAAGCTTCACTTAGGAACTAAAACCAGCAATCAGCACAAGATAAAAGTAAGAACTGGAAATAAAGAAAATATATCAGGATGGTATACGACGAGATAACCGTAGAACTATTCAGATAACCAGGTTACAACCCGTAAACCAAACAAGGACCGGGGTTGTAACCCTTCGTCTGAACAGAACTTGGAATTCTCACCATTTATCGATAAAATAAATACAGGCATTCTGGTCATGCAGTAATCTGGGACAAGATCAGGGCAAGACTAGACAGGTTAGACTCCATCCAATCATTTCACGGCCAAGCAAGAACTACGACTTGATACTTTAACTAACTAGGGTTGTCACAGGCCTAATTACTAACAAGATGCAGTGAGAATCTTCCACAGCCACAAGCCCTGCAGTCCACCCAGGTTACCCGGGTTAAAAGATTAGGGTTGAATTTAGGTGGGTACATCGTCCAGGAAACACATGTACCCTTAGGTAGCTTGAATGGTGCAACACATGACAGTGTGCTGGAAATGTGCCCTACTCGACGGCAGGCTACAGATCCCAAGGCGTGCCCAGGTAACGGGATTGCCTGTAGCTGAGAAATCTCGTCATGACTAATGTATTAATCTAGTTATTAGCCTTAGTCCATTTTAGTAGGTACTCCTGACCGTGGTACTCAGGAGTCCCTGTCCTAGACATGATGTAAGACAGGACTGGATTATTTGTACAAGCACAATCGCCCACGGTGTCCAGGATTAATTATACAGGTCATGTCATGTCAGGTAGCCGTCGCAACAGCTTATCTAGATATATCATGTCAGGTCTACTTGTCAGGAGTGCGCCACGACGGGCCACTATCATGTCATGTCAGGTTTACTTGTCAAGAGTGCACCACTACGGGTCACTATCGTGTCATGCTCAGGTATCATTAAACATATTAAATAAATCCATGATTTTTAAGTTCATGACAAAAGGCATAAGGATATAAAATGGACGTAAAATATCTAATAAAATATCAATATTCAGGGCTATAGAAGAGCCATGCGGCTAAGGCACATCCGGCCAGGATGGATCTCATGCGGCTGGGGAAGGAGTCGGGTTCATGCGACTGGAGAGAGATTCATGCGGGTCGGAGGAAACTAAGGACCCATGCGGCTGAATCAGTGGTTCCATGCGGCCAAGGGTTTGGGTTCAACATGGAGCAGGCGCGCGGCTTCATGCGGCTAGAAGGAAACCTAAGGCGCATGCGGCTCAGGGTTGCTGGAAGTCCATGCGGCCAGGAAATAACTGGGCCTCATGCGGCTGAGGAAAGGGAAATCCATGCGGCTCGATATAGCGGGCACACATGCGGCTACATAAGCAAGGGCGCATGCGGCTAGGTTCAGTCAAGGGCGCCTGCGGCTCAAAGGAAAGGGTTCTCATGCGGCTGGAACGGACTCGGGTTTATGCGGCTCGCGGAGCAAGATCCATGCGGCTAGGTCAATACGATTGCTTATGCGGCTGGGGGGGGGGGTAACAGTTGCATATGCGGTTTAAATAGTTGCTCCCAGTAATGCGGCTAAGTCCATATAGACTCATGCGGCTGATGAAAAATGAGCCCATGCGGCTAAGAATGGGACTCAGCCTCATGCGGCTGGGACTGAGTTTCATGCGGCTTAGAAGTACAAGGGTTTCATGCGGCTGGGGGTGACTTGCCGCATGAATACTCATGCGGTCAAGTACAGCCATGCGCCAGGGAACTGTTCTTCTTCTCCAAATTTCCGAGGAGAAGAACACTATGAGCCCATGCCTTCCAAGCTTCATAAAACCTTCATCCGGAGCCCAAATCCGAACTTCCACAGGTCAAAATGGGGTAGAACGAAATTTTCTACAACATGGAACCATCAAAACTAGAAAATAACAAGATTAAGTAGATCAAAACCCAAAAATCCAAAAATAAAGCAAAAATAGATCTACAAGAATCTAGCCATGGAAAGTAAAAATGCCAAGTTCTAAAGTGCTTTAGAATGTAGTAAAAAAGAGAATGGAGTAATAAAATCAGAGTTCCTCCATGAAGCAAGTTGCACTTGCCTAGACCTCTCTCTCCCTCTCTCTGGTAGGTAAGGAAGTAAATGAGGAAGAAGAAGATGATAAATGAAGAGAGAGAAAGAGAATGGGTTAATAAATGGTTGTGGTGGTGGTAGGTAGGGGGTTCATCCATGGTTCATGATGAACCAAAATAATCCCAACCGAACCAAGCCAACCCAAACCAAGAATAAACCAAGTCCAGGGAGGAAATTAAGCAAGGGAATCATGCAATACAAGAATAAATACGTACACGTATTCCAGAAATACGTAATACGAACATAGGCATTACAACTCTACCCACATTAAAAGAATTCTGTCCTCGGAATTTAATCAAGAGGCTAGAGGAGCAATGACAAGCTATACTAATAACAAGCAAGCTATACTAAGCAATCAATCAATCATGCAAGCAAGGAATCGAAGGCATGAGGCATAAGAAAGACATTATACCTCACGAGTCAAACAAGTCGGGATATCGCGATCGGATATCATCCTCACGCTCCCACGTTGACTCCCCCAAAGAGTGATGACCCCAAGCAACTCGGACTAACTTGATAGTCTTGTTCTTGAGGATCTTCTCTCTCCGGTCCAATATAGACACGGGCCTCTCCTCATACGAAAGGTTGGTACCAACAACCAATTCCGAATGATCAAGGATGTGGCTCGGGTCCGGGATATACCGTCGTAATTGGGATACATGGAACACGTCATGCACCTCGCTTAGCGACGACGAGAGAGCGAGACGATAGGATACATCTCCTACTCGCTCCAGAATGTCGAACGGTCCTATATACCTAGGACTAAGCTTGCCCCGTACGCCGAAACGAATGACGCCACGGTTAGGCAAAATCCTCAGAAATATATGGTCACCGACAGAAAACTCAAGAGGACGCTGATGAGAATCGGCCCAATGGCGCTGGCGATCTTGGGCAACTCGAAGATAATCTCTGACTCGCCTGACCACTTCAACTGTCTGGGCAATCATTTTTGGACCGAGCATCTGTCTCTCTCCAGCATCATCCCAGGCTAGCGGGGATCTGCACTTCCTGCCATACAGTGCCTCGAACGGTGCCATCTAGATACTGGCCTGGAAACTGTTGTTGTACGAGAATTCCACCAGGTGCAAGTGATCTTCCCATGAACCACCGAAGTCAAGTGTGTAGGACCGCAACATGTCTTCAAGAGTCTGGATCGTGTGCTCCGACTGGCCATCTGTCTGCGGGTGATAGGCTGAACTAAACTGGAGATGAGTCCCCAAACTCTCTTGCAAGCTAAGCCAAAAGTGCGACGTAAATCTTGAATCTCGGTTCGAGGTGATACTGACTGGCACACCGTGCAATCTGACAATCTGCCTGAGGTACATCTCTGCTAGCTGAGCCGTCGACTGACCAACTCTGAATGGAAGAAAGTGAGCTACCTTCATGAGCCGATCAACAATAACCCAGATAGCATCTCTACCAGCTGGGGATCTAGGTAATCCAGTCACAAAATCCATGGTCACATGCTCCCACTTCCATTCTGGAATCGGCAAGGGCTGAAGAAGTCCAGCCGGTCTCTGATGTTCAGCTTTAACTTGTTGGCAAACCAAACATCGAGAGACAAACCGAGCTATCTCCCGCTTTATGCCATTCCACCAGAAGTGCTGACGGATATCACGGTACATCTTCGTACTGCCAGGATGGATGGAATACTGAGAACTATGCACTCCTGACATGATCTCCCATCTGATATCTCCACTGGGTACACAAAGACGATTACCATGTCGAAGTGTACCATCCTCATAAATGCATAACTCTGGTCTTCGTCCTGCCTCACACTCTGCTCTGAGTCGCTGAAGCTTGGAATCTGCTGACTGCGCCATCCGGATCCTCTCGACTATGGTGGACTGAACTTGCATACTGGCCATCAATGCCACACTGGAAGGGAGAACAACTTCTATACCCATCCTCTGAAGATCGGCTAACAGCTCTGGTTGCGCTGTTAGGAAATAAACTCCGGCTCTCCTGCTCAATGCATCCGCAACAACATTGGCCTTCCCGGGATGATACTGCAAGTTGACATCATAATCCACAAGAAGCTCCAGCCACCTTCTCTGACGCATGTTAAGATCCTTCTGGGTGAAAACATACTTCAGGCTCTAATGGTCGGTGAAAATCTCTACCCTATCTCCATACAAATAGTGTCTCCACAACTTGAGTGCAAACACTACTGCCGCTAGCTCCAAGTCATGGGTTGGGTAATTCCTCTCATGATCACGAAGTTGTCGTGACGCATAAGCTATTACCTTCCCATGCTGCATCAGAACATATCCTAAACCTCTGCCTGAAGCATCACAGTACACTGAGAATCCTTCGGTACCATCTGGAAGCGTGAGAATAGGAGCTGTTATCAGGCCTCGCTTCAACCTCTCAAATGATTCCTGACACTTTGCTGTCCAAGCAAACTGTGCATCCTTGCGGGTCAACTGGGTCAATGGCGCTGAAATTTGAGCAAAATCTGAGACAAACCGCCGGTAGTAGCCGGCCAATCCAAGAAAACTACGAACCTCTGCAACTGTGTTGGGCACTGGCCATGACTCAATAGCCACAATCTTCTGGGGATCCACTTCTACTCCTTCTCTGGTGATGATATGACCCAAGTTCGAAATACGATCGAGCCAGAACTCGCATTTACTGAACTTGGCATATAACTGGTGCTCTCTGAGAATCTGAAGAACCACAAGGAGATGCTGTTCATGCTCTGCCTCACTCTTGCTGTAGACCAGGATGTCATCCAAGAACACAATCACAAACTGATCCAAGTAAGGCATGAAGATACGATTCATGAGGTCCATAAATACTGCCGGCGCATTGGTCGCTCCAAAAGGCATAACAAGGAACTCCCAATGCCCATATCTTGATCTAAAAGCTGTCTTCGGGATGTCCTGCTCTCTGACTCTGATCTGGTGATAACCTGAGCGCAAGTCGATCTTCGAAAATACTGAAGACCCTTTGAGTTGATCAAACAAGTCATCTATCCTCGGGAGAGGATATCTGTTCTTGATTGTCACTGAATTCAAGGTACGATAATCAACACATAACCTAGACGTACCATCCGTCTTTTTCACAAGAAGCATCGGGGCTCCCCAAGGCGATCCACTAGCACGAATGAATTCTTTGGTTCTGAGTTCTTCAATCATCTTGTACAATATCTCCAACTCTGACGGCGCCATCCTGTAGACTCTCTCTGACACTGGGGCTGTCCCGGGAATCAAGTCTATAGTGAACTCGATCTCCCGCTCTGGAGGCATACCTGGAAGTTCTTCTGGGAAAACATCTGGAAACTCCTCGACTATCCTGGGCATCTGAACTGCTGCTACTGCCATCCGCAATACTGGGGGAGAAGGCTCAACTGTGCCTCGAGAAAAGGAAAACTCTGGCTCGCCTGGAATGCTAAAAACAACCCTACCAATATGGCAGTCTATTCTAGCATACTGGTTCCTAAACCAATCCATCCCTAGGACCACATCATAATCGGCCATCGGAAACTCTATCAATCTAGTGGGGAACTTTCGACCGCTAACTACGATCCGACACGAGGAAAACTCTCTATCTACTCCCACAAGACCATTACCAGTAAGTATATTGAGCCTTACTGATAATGACTCGGGCTCCAATCCTACCCGTGTCACGAATCGTACAGACATAAAAGAATGCGATGCACCAGAATCAAATAAAGCTGAAGCTGGAAATGAGTTGACGAGAATAGTACCTGCCACTACCTCTCCTGGTGCCAATCCTTCCTCTGCGGTCATCACCATAGCATGACCATGCCTTCGGGGTGCTGGTCCCCTCTGCTGAAATCCTCGCTGCCTGCTCTGACTCTGGGCTTGGACTTGTGCATACTGCTGGGGGTTCTGCTGCTGGAACACTTGGGTCTGAGGCGGCAAGGGCCTCGGCAAGGGATACTGCTGCTGCTGGACTGGAGCTGGTCCTCTCATCGAAGAGCTAGAAAGGTTGGACGATGATGAACCACCCCTATTTGGGCAGGATCCAACCCTATGGTCTGGTTCTCCATAAGCCAGGCACAATCCCTGTGCCCTACGACATTCTGCCACCACATGGCCTGGCTTCCCACAATGAGAACAACCCACTGCGGAGGATTGCTTCTGCTTCTGCTGCTGCTGCTGAGGGTGCGTTGGAGTTGAATGCTGAACCGACGTTACTGAGGCTGCTCGCCTCGGAGCTCCAATATTCAAAGCCCTGGCTGCCAGGGCTGGTGCTGAAGACTGATTCATCTGGCCGTGAGATCTCTTCCGACCTCCGGCCCTATCCACGATCCTCTGGAAGGTATACTCATGCCTTCGGGCTGCTCTCAAGACTGCATCAAAAGTCTGATGCTCAAACTGCTCCACTGCCAACAAGATCTCCTGATGAAGTCCTTGCTGGAATCGCTGGGCTCTATCATACTCGGTTGCCACCAAGGTGGGAGCAAACCGACTGAGTCTGGAAAACTCGGCCGCATATCCGTCGACCGTCCTGCCTCCTTGCTTCAAGTTGGTGAACCGGGTCTGTAGATCATACCGAGCTATAACATCAAAATACTTGGTCTGGAATCTCTCTCTGAATACTGCCCAAGCAATGGGTGCTGCTAATCCAACGGCCTGCGCTGCCCACCAGCTGCGGGCAAGATCTAACAACTGCAGGCGCACCACGGCCACCTTCTCGTTATCTGGGGTCCTGGCTGCTTCTAGAATCACCTCTATGTCCTGAAGCCATGCATCTGCTGCGATAGCATCTTCACTACCGTCGAAGAATGGAGGGTTCAAGCGCTTGAAGCTGTTGGCCGCGCTGTTACCCTGATGACCACCCCGAGCTAAAGCATCCGTCACTGTCTGGTGCAAGGCATCTCCACGCCGGTCTTGGGAAGCTATCAAGGTCCTGACGAGTCCTACTAAAGTGCCATCATCAAGTTCTACAGGTTGAACTGGCTGAACTGGGGGCTCTTCTCCAATAAGCTCGACTCTGGAGGCTACTCCAGAGTGCTGGGCTTGATCTCCGGGTTGCTACTGATCTGCGGGAGGTGCTCCGTCTTGCTGGTCGGTAGGACCACGAACAATGCCGCTGAAGAAGACGACATAGGAAACAATAAGGAAGGACCAGGACAGATCAATGAGACAAGCATGTGATCAGGACAAGAATCCAGGAATTCAGAGGATACGAGCAGAGTTCAAGGGCGGATATTGATTGAGACATCTATTCGGTAAACCCTCACATATCTTGATTTACAAGAGACCTGCATGGGCCACCACTTAAACCATGTCACGCCCCAGAACCAGAATACTGGAGAGCGGGGGCAGACATAGCCAGCTACGTATATGAAATAGATTCCATCTCGCTATACGGTCACGGCTGTCTAGATACATGAGGGTTTACTACAAGCCAACAGTCTCCTATGGTCATGAACAAGCCTAATGTCTCAATCACAAGCAAGTAAGTAAATGTTACAAGATGTATGATCATTAAATATACAATAATAAGGCGTCCCAAATATTACATATTCAGCTGATCATGAAGCTAGTCGTTACAAAATATTAGGACTAGCAAGAGTTTAGTCATACATGATCAACCCTAGGATCTGTCAATCATGTTACAGCCCTTAGGCAGACAGTAAGTAAAGTACAATCGAGCTAAACAGGTGCTCGTCGGCTAAACGTCTCAAAAGAATATTTTTACAATAAAGTGGGAGATCAAAAATAAACCCACTCGTTGCCAGGGTTCCGTCTAATGGCCACCATCTGGCTGGAAGGTCGGTAGATCCTCTGGAGCTGCTCCGAAATCTGGCCACACAAAACCAGCTGGGTCAGACCCCAGAAAGAGCAAGTGCCACAAAGAAAGCTTCACTTAGGAACTAAAACCAGCAATCAGCACAAGATAAAAGTAAGAACTGGAAATAAAGAAAATACATCAGGATGGTATACGACGAGATAACCGTAGAACTATTCAGATAACCAGGTTACAACCCGTAAACCAAACAAGGACCGGGGTTGTAACCCTTCGTCTGAACAGAACTTGGAATTCTCACCATTTATCGATAAAATAAATACAGGCATTCTGGTCATGCAGTAATTTGGGACAAGATCAGGGCAAGACTAGACAGGTTAGACTCCATCCAATCATTTCACGGCCAAGCAAAAACTACGGCTTGATACTTTAACTAACTAGGGTTGTCACAGGCCTAATTACTAACAAGATGCAGTAAGAATCTTCCACAGCCACAAGCCCTGCAGTCCATCCAGGTTACCCGGGTTAAAAGATTAGGGTTGAATTTAGGTGGGTACATCGTCCAGGAAATACATGTACCCTTAGTTAGCTTGAAGGGTGCAATATATGACAGTGTGCTGGAAATGTGCCCTACTCGACGGTAGGCTACAGATCCCAAGGCGTGCCCAGGTAACGGGATTGCCTGTAGCTGGGAAATCTCGTCATGACTAATGTATTAATCTAGTTATTAGCCTTAGTCCATTTTAATAGGTACTCCTGACCGTGGTACTCAGGAGTCCCTGTCCTAGACATGATGCAAGACAGGACTGGATTATTTGTACAAGCACAATCGCCCACCACTACACCAAAATAGGCAATTTGTAACACATTATTTTTTCAATTTGTAACGGTTATTACGGTTACAAGTTTCTAACATTAATTACCGTGACAATAGCAAAATAAGTGTTACTAAAATAACTTTTTCTTATAAATTTTTATTATTTTCATTTTTCCTCTACAGAGTTTTCGTTTCCCTCCTACCATCTCTCTCTAAACCCTCTACGAGTTTTCCTTTCCCTCCACCCATCTCTCTGTCTCTCTAAACCATCTTCTCCTTTCTACTTGTAAACTCATAGAAGTAGAGAGAGAGAGAGAGAGAGAGAGTGGAGATCGGAGCATCAAGTGGGATTTGTAGATCAAATGAATCGGACATGGCGTTCGACTACGACACGTGTGCCGTCTTCCATACCACCACGACCCCTCCATCGAGAGGAGGGCCAGATGGATCCAAGGTGATACCTTTCTTATTTTTTCCTCCGATTTTGATTTCGAACTAGATTTAATTAGGGTTTTTCTATTTTTTTGTGGGAATTAGGTATAGGAAGAGGGGAGCATGTCTTAATTCCATGTACTGTTGATTGTAGGGAAAGAAATTTGAAGAATTCGTGGCCCTTCGATTGATAGAGTGGTCTAATGATCCACGCTGGTGGTTAATTCTTCGATAGAAGCTTGCTGATTGTTACCAGCATGAGAAAAAAAGACTTCTTCAGGATTAATTACTGAAATGATCATGTGCACGCCTCAATTTCATATAATATAAATTATAGGGATGAGTTTCGCTTTGCATTGTTTTAGTATAAAATTTGTTTGATTTGGGGACGACTCGCCAAGCAATTATAGCTTCATTGATAGTAAACCCTAACTCCAGGACAGCTAGACGAGTGCTAATGGCGATTTGCTGAATTTATTTCATTCTATAAGTGACCTTGGTCCTTGACACTAAATTTGTTACCATCATTCTTTACGGTTCACGATGCTGGTTTTTGGCACATATAATCACTATTGCATGTATTGGGTTGCTCAGGATTTTTCTGCAGAATCCTTCTGAAAGAAGGCCACAGTTGTGTCTTACAATTTCCTTCGCAATACCCGGGGCTTACCATGGCCTATGGATCACAAGGAAAAGGTTTCTTGACTGGTTACAAACAATGTTTGGATTTCAGGTAAGTAATTCATCAATGTATCTTTTGTTCTTAATAATTTAATCTCTATGTTGCAACTTTTGGAGGATGTAATATAATGATTTTGATGTTTAAATATGCAGAATGATAATGTGTCTAATCAAAGAGAGCATTTGATCTTGTTGCTAGCTAATGTCCATATACTCCAATGTCCAAAGCCTGACCAACAACCGAAGGTAACTTATTCCGTTCTTGTATAAGATGGAGACGTATTGATGTTCTATAAATTTTAATTTGGTTTGACTTACTTGAGATATTATCTCATTTAGATGACCGTGCATTAACTGAAGTCATGAAGAAAATATTTAGAAACTATAAGAAGTGGTGCAAATACTTGGATCAGAAGAGTAACCTTTTGCGCGTTGTCTTTCATTGTTTAAAGCATTTTTTTAGTTTCCTTATCTATCGTTGATATGGTGTTGCTTGGAAAATTTGTCATTTTGTCCCATAATGCGCTCAGTTTTATCATTACATGTATCTTAACCATTTCTAATTTTAGGTGCTTGTTCCCCATTTTTACTATTCTTTGCTCTCTGGTTGAAATTTTAGGTTGCCTACTATTCAACAGGAAGTGCAACAAAGGCAACTTTTGTATATGGGTCTCTATCTTCTAATAGGGGGACAACCTTGGTTTCGTACCATAAAGCATGAAGCATCCTCTGTTCTATACCAGGCTAACATAATTAAAGATGAGAAATTCCTTCAGAGTGCAGCAGTTCAGAAAACCATTATGGAACAAGCATTGAAGCACTTGAAGCAGTTACGGATGCGGGAAAGGTAAAATCTGATGCACTACCTCTTATCGAAACTCTTGCCTATAGATGTTTACTAGATTTGAATATCCTCCTATTGCCTTTATTGTAGAGATGTATTCTCGACATATATGTTGAAGGTGCTAGGTCAGTGAGAGCATATATGTTGAAGATACTTATTTTGGTTAAATAACTCAGTCTCAAACTTATGATTTATTCTATTTTCTAGTTTACGTTGACTATGAAGTATGAACTGAACATATATCTATATTTTATTTTAATTTTCTATTTTGAAAAGTTATTCTGCCACATTAGTTTATTGGTTAGTTTGCAGATCGGTATCGGAGCATTCCTATGAGTATGCAGATCAATGGTATCGAAACTGGTATCGGTATCGAACCCTTCCTTGAAGATAGAGGTTACAAATCATGTCTTCTTTCTAAAAACATGTCATAGTCTAGATCATGGTTTGTGTTTGGTCCATGATATGCTCGTATCATAGAGTTTGTAGTGTTTGCAGCGCATGCACACGGTCTTCCACAACCAGTGAGTTTACTTCGCTCCCTACCTCTTTTATATGACCATTGTCTGTAAAATAAAGAAACTTGATTAAAAACACAACAACCAACTTTTTGAGTCCATTGTCAAAGACTGTATCAACTTAATCAAGACTAGAATAATCCATCCTATGCTTCAGGTTAACTAGTTAAATTAGTACTTAAAAGAAAAATTAAACCTTTAGGTAATGAACATCGCTACCTCAAATACCCTTCCATTATTAAATTAACCTTTAGGTAATAAAATAAGGAAATAATGAATACATCTAATTTTCTCAACCTTCCATTATGGTATGTAAACTTAGCCCATACATCCTCAAGAGTTGTCATCTCATCAAAGGATACAGTTATTTGAAAATATAAAATATAGATGTATCAACTGGTATTGTCCAACAAATATAATCATCTTAGACAAAGTAAATAGCGAAGACTAACAAAAGGCACATATTAAATTACATATAGTGTTTGAGTCCAAAATCCTCATATTCATCTCGCTCTTATAGGCTGCATTTGCAATAGCCTGTGCATCAACACAGTTAACCTTTACTATGTCAAAGAAGGGCAACTCAGCTTGGACGGTCTATGTTCCTAGATTCTTTAGTCCAAGTTCAAAAGTCCCAGCAAGATCGGGAACACTATCTGCAATAGCCTTAGGCCTTCAGGACCATGGTATGCCGCATACAATGTAGCCATATTTGCTATTTGCATGCAGCGCCTATAGACATAGTTGGATTATAATTTGATAGGAGAAAGATATGAAAGAATTAATAAACTCGTATACTCAGGTTTTCAAAAATTTAGTAAAGAGAAACATAGCAACTAATCACTAAAGATTACCCTCATAAAAGATCAATTGTATCCCTCTGCAAACACATTCACCAAATGCTCAAATCAAACAATAGTAATCATCTCCCCAAAAATTGACACATCCTCTGACACCCATAAGGAAACCGATAAAATGCAAGAAGCCTATAAATGAAACATGCCTTAATTTTGACACAACCACTAATGGTTGTACAAACTTAACAAATGAAACAGACACCATTCTCCAAATGAAACAAATTGCCTGGAGGCAAATTGGAGAGGTTAATAGAGGATAGATAAGAGAAAAGCAGCCTCCATACAAAAATTTGTAGGAGGGTGATAAAAAGCATTATTTTGTGTAAGAATAATATAAGAAGAGCAAAGTTAATCTTGTTTATGTTTGATAAAAAAAGCAGCCTTACGTGATCTTTTGCTCATTGGAGACCCTAAATTAATATAAACTAATGTAGAGGCAAAGAGAAAAGTTAATCTTGTTTATGTTTGAAAATAGCTTATAGACTAGTTATGCATCATATGGATTCTCAGATGCTCTTATATCTGCACTACATAACCTGCATTTTTTTGTGTAATGTATATCATTTTTTTTAATTGTCGTGCCTTAGTTTTGTGTAATTTGAATGCCTTTGCTACATCTACCACCATGTTTGTAACCAAATATCACATGTTTACATCCTGTATAATAGTTTAATAATATATATACACCAAAATTACACACATTGAACACCTACTTGGGTTACTTGTGATTGTCTTTACCCTTACCCGTATACTCTAGTATCAGGCTTGGTTAGGCACATGAGTGAATTTTGCTTTCAATAAGCACAATGTATTGATTGATACATTCAATTGGACTTCTTTGGTTACAAAAGAAAAATCGCAATACCCTATACTCCAGTACCAGGCCTGGATTTTCATTGTTGAATACCCTATACTCCAGTCTTGTAGATTGCTTTGCATTTTAATCGATTAAAAAAGTGAGTCAACACCTTGACAAAGAATCTCCAGGATATATTGAATAGGTTTGCTGTAAACCTTAAGCAAGCAACTGGCATGTAATACGTGCCCTAAGATATGAATGTTACAGTGATCAACTAGTGACCCAATAAACTGTTTCATGCTTACTTGTGGTGTCTTTTAATCCTTTTTATTTTATGTTGCCTACTTCTGCTCGATCATCCAGATAGAAAGGAAAAAAAAAGAACAGTTCATTTATTTATTTCTAGAAAGATTACAACTTTACATAATATAGTTTTATGTATGCAGAGGCAATTGGAGAATCTTGGTGCTCGTAGGGCGGGCCTCGAAGATATGCTTAAAGAGACGAAAAGAAAGGTGTGGTCTGTATTAACATGATACTAGTGTTTAATTTTTCATTTTCTTTCCCTGAGGTTACCTTTCATTGATTAAACAGTTTATACTTATATGTATATGCCTTCTCAGAGAAATAATTGTATTTATGGGATGTTATTCTGAGATTCGTTGCACACAAAATATACTTGCATGTTTGTGAACATGCTAATAGTTTGGATCATGGTACTTGAGCAAGTAAATTCTACTTTGTTTATGACTATCATAGGAAGAACCATATAATGCACTTACTATCTTTTAACAATCATTGGTGAAAGCTCTTGTTCACCTTTCTAGAATTGACTACCAATATTGGATACTTACATTTGCTCAGTGTGCCTTTCAGTAATTGTTCTTGAAACACTAAGGTTGTGTTTGATTGGGCTTTTTTTTCCATGGAAAATATTTCCCTCACAAATTTTCCACCGATAGTAGTGTTTGATACCTTATATTTTCTGTGGAATTATTTTCCAAAACACTATCATTTTTCATATTTTCTTCTTAGGTCGTTTTGATTGGGCTTTTTTTCCATGGAAAATATTTCCATCACAAATTTTCCACCGATTGTAGTGTTTGATACCTTATATTTTACATGGAATTATTTTCCAAAAAACTATCATTTTTCATATTTTATTCTAAAATGAAACTTGCCCAACCCATAGGAAAATATCATTTTCCATGGAAAGTAACTATTTTTCGTGGAAAATAATGACAATCAAACACCTAAATTAAGTTTTCCATGTAATTTTTTTCCTAGGAAAATAATTTCATGGAATTAATTTCTTTTTAACATATTTTCCACCTTGCAATCAAACACACCCTAAGCGGAAACCATTTTCTTGTGATTAATTGTAATAACATTGAAATAAAAAGAACCTATTGAACTAAGATTGTTGTCACTCGAAGTTCTGTAATGTCGTGAACAAGTCTTCACGGGAGTTCTAATTTGCATACATTTATGCACTTGCAAACACATGAGTTTACTGGATCATAATATTAATTTATTTTTCATGCTGACTAGATGACATTTTTCTCTATAGAGAAAATAGGTAATGTTTCTGATTTTTCCTGTTGTCTATTCAAGTCGTAGCCATCTCATATTGTTGATACTGACAAAGTAGAATAATGTCTGCCTTAATCTGACAAGTCTAGTAAGATGTTCTTTATTTATTATTCCCTTTGACATTGTTGCAGGATGATATATTGTCGAAGTTAAAGGCAAGCACTGGATCGTATGATTATCTATTCAGGAAGGAGATTGCGAAGTATGATCATATCTGTAAAGAAACTGCAAAAAATATTGAGGCACATGAGCATTTATTGCTTCAGATTCATGTAAGCTAGTCTTAATAGTGATCTGGGATATGAAATTTATTAATGTAGTGCTCGTTATACTTTATAATGTCTTTCTCTATTATATAGACTTCTGCCATGTAGTACGTCTCTTGTACTTAAACATATAATGATATGATGGTCGCAAATAAATGAATAATAACATTTTTTTGAGCATGTACAATTATGATGGATAATATTACCCATTAATTCTTGGTCTATTGTTCAACTATATCATGTTGAAAGCTAAAATGTCATTATTGTGGCAACCTCGACACCTCAATTGGAATGGGCCATAATTAGAAAACAATTTAGTTGTTTCTTAGTTCAATCCAAATGGAAATTATGTATAGATGTACGATTGGCAAACACTATTTCAGTATTAAGTGCTTTATTTGTGAAGAAGTAAATTTCTAAATATCCACAATGTAATTCTACAACAGTTTTATGTTGAGTCAACCAAAGAAAACATTGTTTTCATTCTCTATTGAAAATTAGAAGATAGAGAGGTATGGACAATAGCTGCTTATTGGTTGCAGTGTTATTTTGTCTTTTATTGCTGCATTCACCTACTTATAAAGCATTTATTTGAAAAGCAAACAAATTTTGGAGTATCTTCCTCAAATGTTGCAGGAGTATCTCACAGGTGCAGATCCAACTAGCTTTACTTATCCCAGGTGTGTCCATTTGTATCCACTGGATATGGATTTAATCCAACTGTTTTATGCAAATAAATACTATTAAATAGTTGTCAATATTGTCTACTTCAACAATTTTCTTGAAATACATGGTTCAGAACTGGGAGACCAATATTGTCTACTTACAGTTCAAACTACTGTTAGGCAGAATAAAATAAATATTGCATACATGCATGGTTCAGTAGGGGATTGAGTGGATTCTCATGCACTACATTCACACAGTGACAATTGCATATGGGCATGCTGACATTATTCATGCACTACATTCACACATGTGTCTATTGAACAATTGTCTGGGAGGCTAGTCCACAGAGGTACTAAACTAAGGGAATTCATCCTCTTTTTATATGTCTCTGTTTATTATCATCAAATGATGTGACACTCCATCGTTAAGGAGTTTTTATTGGTACTTCAATCAGACATATATGTGCCATTAATTCTTATGTTCCATTCCAACCTAGAATCAGCTGGTTTTAATTTGATCATATATGTGCTGATGTGGATTCACGTATAGTTTGACCATGTCTTCATCATCCCAGATGAGTATCGATATACAGAAGCCTCTTTCCGCTTACATCGTACATCTGTACCATCTAACAACACTCGTATAGATGGATCGTAAATGGAGTCATAGACTTGCCATATAGGATGACTCACTGCCGGCTCACGGTTAGTACTTCCTCGTCTCAGCTGCTTCCATTTGTTACCTTATTCTGACTGATAACTCTTGATGATATATGTGTTCTTATATGTACAGTTGTTAGGTGGTACGCTTTAAGAAAGCATAGAGGTGACATGGTTTTCAAATTAGCCTTTTGTGTTCTAATACGTTGTTATTTATACTCGAGTAGTTTGTCAGGAATGTTGGTCCTTAATATTCATGTGCTATGATCATTTTATAGTTTCATTTAGCACTGGTCTTTGATATATTAGTAAGTAATTTGACTTAATACTTTCCATTCATGTTACAGTGGAGTTGGAGCTCGATCGATGTGGAAACTTCCAACCGTCCATCGATACTTCCGTAGGTCGTTCACGTCAAGATGCTCCAAAAGCATTCAAGAAAACGAAGCGAATGAAGGTTAAGTTTCGCGTCAGTGTTATCTAGAGCTTCTTAAAGGTTCAAGGTCAATAGAGTCATGTGCTACTACTTCAAAAGAAACTAATGAAATATTGAAATGTATATTCAATTGTGGAGGAGAAAATTTTAACACTTAAAATTTTCTAGTGTATTTCCTACTGTAGGAATGTAATTTGTTGTTTCAGTAATATAATAAAAATGCATTAAGATTATTTGTAATTCTTTTCAAAAGTTTGTTCATGATGTTTTCATTAATGCTTATTATATATTTTGAACATATTACTTGGCTTTGGACATAAACTGTTTTGCTTGCAATTTTTTTTCATATGATTTTTCAAATATTTTGGTTGAGAATGGTCAAGGAACTTGGTCTTATTGTTATTGGTTGGGAATGAGAGACTTGAACTTTGGTGATACTTATTGTGCAAGCGAGGTTCTTGTGTGGTTCTTGTCCGGAGATATGAAGGACAAATTATATACTTTTTCAAAAATATAAATTTTTGTAACGGTTATTACCGTTACTAGTACAAATTTTGCCATGGTTATTACCGTTACAAAACTTATTTCGTCACGGTTATTAGTGTTACTAAAAACAACTTTCATAACGGTTATTACCGTGACCAAAACAAATATTTGTAACGGTTATTACCGTGACTAAATATTAACCACGCCTCACTAGTAACGGTTATTACTGTGACGAAAAATAATTGTCACGGTAATAACCGTGGGTAATCGCCTATTATGGTGTAGTGCACGGTGTCCAGGATTAATTATACAGGTCATGTCATGACAGGTAGCCGTCGCAACAGCTTATCCAGATATATCATGTCAGGTCTACTTGTCAGGAGTGTGCCACGATGGGCCACTATCATGTCATGTCAGGTTTACTTGTCAAGAGTGCACCACTACGGGTCACTATCGTGTCATGCTCAGGTATCATTAAACATATTAAATAAATCTATGATTTTTAAGTTCATGACAAAAGGCATAAGGATGGATCTCATGCGGCCAGGATGGATCTTATGCAGTTAGGAAAGGAGTCGGGTTCATGCGGCTGGAGAGAGATTCATGCGGGTCGGGGGAAACTAAGGACCCATGCGGCTGAATCAGTGGTTCCATGCGGCCAAGGGTTTGGGTTCAACATGGAGCAGGCGCGCGGCTTCATACGTCTAGAAGGAAACCCAAGGCGCATGCGGCTCAGGGTTGCTGGAAGTCCATGCGGCCAGGAAATGACTGGGCCTCATGCGGCTGAGAAGAGGGAAATCCATGCGGCTCGATATAGCGGGCATACATACGGCTACATAAGCAAGGGCGCATGCGACTAGGTTCAGTCAAGGGCGCCTGCGGCTCAAAGGAAAGGGTTCTCATGCGGCTGGAACGGACTCGGTTTATGCGGCTCGCGGAGCAAGATCCATGCGGCTAGGTCAATACGATTGCTTATGCGGCTGGGGGGGTAACAGTTGCATATGCGGTTTAAATAGTTGCTCCCAGTAATGCGGCTAAGTCCATATAGACTCATGCGGCTGATGAGAAATGAGCCCATGTGGCTAAGAATGGGACTCAGCCTCATGCGGCTGGGACTGAGTTTCATGTGGCTTAGAAGTACAAGGGTTTAATGCGACTGGGGGTGACTTGTCGCATGAATACTCATGCGGTCAAGTACAGCCATGCGCCAGGGAACTGTTCTTCTTCTCCAAATTTCCGAGGAGAAGAACACTATGAGCCCATGCCTTCCAAGCTTCATAAAACCTTCATCCGGAGCCCAAATCCGAACTTCCATAGGTCAAAATGGGGTAGAACGAAATTCTCTACAACATGGAACCATCAAAACTAGGAAATAACAAGATTAAGTAGATCAAAACCCAAAAATCCAAAAATAAAGCAAATATAGATCTACAAGAATCTAGTCATGGAAAATGAAAATGCAAAGTTCTAAAGTACTTTAGAATGTAGTAAAGAAGAGAATGGAGTAATAAAATCAGAGTTCCTCCATGAAGCTAGTTGCACTTGCCTAGACCTCTCTCTCCCTCTCTCTGGTAGGTAAGGAAGTAAATGAGGAAGAAGAAGATGATAAATGAAGAGAGAGAAAGAGAATGGGTTAATAAATGGTAGTGGTGGTGGTAGGTAGGGGGTTCATCCATGGTTCATGATGAACCAAAATAATCCCAACCGAACCAAGCCAACCCAAACCAAGAATAAACCAAGCCCAGGGAGGAAATTAAGCAAGGGAATCATGCAATACAAGAATAAATACGTACACGTATTCCAGAAATACGTAATATGAATACAGGCATTACACTTGTGTCTTGGATTTCGGAGAATCGTGTGAGGATCACCTGTACTTAGTGGAGTTTGCATACAACAACAGTTTTCAGGCCAGCATTGAGATGTCACCGTTCGAGGCACTGTACGGGCGTAGATGTCGTACACCCTTGTCTTGGGATAACGTTGGAGAGCGAGCTTTATTGGGACCTGAGATGGTTGTGGATGCAGCCGAGAAGGTGAAGCTCATCAGAGATCGACTTTGCGTGGCGCAGGACAGACATCGGCATTGGGCCGATAGCCACCGTAGACCGTTGGAGTTCGAGGTACAGCTTAGAGATAGGATTAGAAGTCGGATTGTTTGTTTTGTGATTTTATTGATCATGTTTTATTATTATACTTAATTTAAGAAATTGATTGTGTTTAGGTCAGAGATCTGGTTTTTCTGAGGATATCTTCGACACGTGGTACCATACATTTTAGTAAAGGTGGGAAGCTTAGCCCGCGCTTCATCGGACCTTTCGTTATCAGCGGGAGAGTCGGTGACGTAGCTTACAGGCTAGATTTGCCACCTGTATTAGTGGGAGTCCACAACGTATTTCACGTGTCTTAGTTGAGACGGTACGTTGCGGACCCTAGCCATGTACTCAATCATTCGGAGATCGAGGTGGGACCTACTCTTAGCTATCCAGAGCAGCCTATGGAGATTCTAGATCGACGAGAGAAGGTACTGAGGAACCAGATGATACCCTTGGTTTGCGTCGCATGGAGGCATCATTCTCCAGAAGAGTCTACCTCGGAGCGGGAGGATGAGATGCGCGAGCGGTACCCTTATCTTTTTGGGCCTTGAGGTATGATTTTCTATCCTTCTCAGCAGTTTAGTTTCGCCTTTCAATTTCGAAGACAAGATTCTTTTAAGGAGGGTAGACTTGTCACTACCATATTTTTGGCTTGAGGGTATTTTAGTCATTTTGACTTTTTGGTGATTTTGAATTTTTATTAATTAAATATGTGCAAATTGTTAGGTTGAGACTTGACCTAGAAACTTAGCCTAATCTAGATTAGCCTTGGGCTTAGTGTATTGATTAGGGAAACCTATTAATGACAAGGTTATTAATATCTAGATATTCTAGGTAAGATATTTTATTCTTAGGATATTTGTGAAAAAGTTAGCCCTATGACTAGTTGAACCAATAGAAAGGCTTAGAATTGGGTGGACAACTCCTAGCCACTCATCTAGATCTAAAACCTAACCCTAATTGATCTATGGCAGCCATCAAACACCCCCTTCCTATAAAGCCTCATTAACAAAGCCTTAGCCTCTTTTTACTTCTTGCTTAGAACCCTAAAAGTTCCTCCCCAAATTCCTTCCCCTAATATCCAAATCAAGCCCAAATTGGTCCTAATCAATTGCATCATCACCCTCTACCATAGTGGAAGCTAGTAGGGACTTGCTAGCTAGGATTTGAATTGCTTTGGTCATTTGAAATTCAAAGGGAAACCCTCAACCTCACCCTTCTCATTGAGATTCATTCTCAATAGGTAAATTCCATGAAACCCTTATAAAATCATGTTTTATTTTCATAGATGCATGCATATAGGTATACCCTAGCTGTAGAGTTAGTTTGGTGCTAGGTAGTGTCCATTTCGTGTCCGTATCGGACACGTATCAGTGATTTTAACAAGGTGTTCAATGAAATGTTTGTGAGAAATAAATTGTGTTAATTTCAGAATCTATTTGAATGGAAAATTAGGTTATTATTTATAGATCACAAATCAACTTGACTGAGTCGAAGTTAGGGTGCTTTTCGTGTCCAAAATGGACACGCACCACACGTGCGCTGACACCACACAGTGCCCTGCTACCCGTTCAGCATATTAGACACGCTACGCCATGTAGCGGCCTGCCACTTGGCATAGACCAAGGGGCAGTGTCTGACAATACCCCCCTTGAGTCTCGTGTCACCTTGTGTCGTGTCGGAGGAGAAATCCTATGCGTACTAGTTTTGTACACAGTCTGTGCACACGAATTTTGCTATCTGATACGGGCTTCCCGTATGGACACGACGACACGGGCTCGTGTCAGGGTCCTAGGCAAGAAGCCATATTTTGGGCAAACTCAGGCACACGAGCACGTGTCATGAATTGACTCGTATCGTGTGTACGAGGTCACGACACACGTGCACGAGCCTGTGCACGAACTGTGCACCACAGGATTCCTGTCCTGTGTTTTCTTGCTTTAGACACTTCGTGTCCACTCTAGTGGACACGAATGACACCCCCTAGACACGTGAACACATGAGGAACACACCTATATGCCTGTTTGTTAATTTCAATATTTTAATTGGGTTTTCGAAATGGGGGGAAGGTTCATGTATCAGTCGGGTGTCCCAGTTGGATTTTTATGAACTGACAGTCAATGTATGAACCTAATTTCCTGAGAATCCCAGTTAAATTGATTAAACTAAAAGTTAATGTAAGCTTAGTTTTAGAATTTAGGTTGTATTTGTATATGTAAGACTGCTGTTAACATGATTCGTACCTGTTTAAATATCTGAGAATGAACTGTTAAATAAAACCTGAGATTAATGTTAAATCAATTTGGATTTAAGGTTGTGTAAAGATATATGTTAGTTTAGTTTGGATTTAACCTGAAAACTGAACCAGTGTAACTGGGTTAAGTGTGTATAGGATTGGGGATTTGAATAAGGAAGAGAACTGTAACCTGAAATTCCTGAGTGTTAACCTAAGATTTGCAATAACATTACTTATGTGTATTCCTGAGATATAGATCAAATGTTAACCTGAAATTGAATGTAGGTAACTGAGATTTAGGGATAAATGTTAAACTGAGGTTTAGGAATGTTGAATGTGTAATCCTGAGATTCTAATGTTAAGTGATAACTGATTTTTTCTAATGTGATAATTGTGTTATGGTTAAATGTTAACCCAATGCCATGTTGCTCTTTAACCCTTACTTGTATTCAATAGCTCTCTCACACACACACACACACACACACACACACACATATTTCCCTCTCTAATTTCCTTCTTCCTTCTTCAATATATATATGTATATCTATGTTCATATATATATAGCCTTCCTACATAATTATATAACATGGAATATGTGAGTGATACCTATATGTGCAATATAGTGTATATATTATAAATGAGTATTATATAAGTAGGGTTGTATTGATAATGGTGTATAGTCCTAGAGGTATAGTGTTGGCTTAAAGTTGACTAAACCAAGATAGTTGATTTCAATTGACCTAGTTGACTTACAGTTGACCAAATCCTAGAGTTGACCCAGTTTGGCTAGATGTTGACTTGGGTTGACCCAGAGTTGACCAAGTTTGACTTTGACCTGGAATGACCTAAAAATCACGTAGATTGTATTACAAACTTCATTCACCTTATGTTAAACACATTGTGCCCTGTGTTGCTCTAAATTGGACTTATCTACTCTGTCTGGACATCTACACTTACCAGATACTCAGGATAACAGGCGAGCACATTCTCTGACCGTTTCATACTTGCTAGAACTTATATTCCTGCTCTAGATTACTTTACTTGTATGCTGTCACGTTGGTAACATGGATTGGTACTATATGGATCTTTTTATGAGATGTTATCCCCCTCAGGAGCATCAGGTTCTTCATGTCTTGTGGGTTTCACTTACATCATGTATCGTCATGCTTCACTATTCATGTATACTCTGGAGTCTCATGTACTCTCATGTTCACAGAGCCCCCATGAATCAATTTCACGTGTGCTCTCATCTATGAGGCAGTAAAATCTTGAATCTTAACGTAACATGTCTGGATCCTTGTGTATTGATTGGGGCTGGGGGAGCAGAAATAACATGTGAATAATTCCAAAGTAGTATAATCTTGTTCAACCTCTCTTGAATCACCTCTACCTGTTCACATGTCTATCTTATATTCTGATTCACTAGTCACTGATTGTTCTCTATTTATAGTAGATATTTCTATTACAGTTATCTCTTTTACTTCATGTACATTCCTTCAGTTATTCACATATCGTACTCTATTGCATGTTTATTATCTTCTGACATGATATGAACTACGTGAGATGTATTGTGCTCGCTTTTGTCCTGAATGGACATGTTGATATATTACAGAGGATGAGGATGAGGCTTTCTGCACTACCTATTATGGAGCAGCCCTAGACGACACTTGCGAGCTGGACTCTCAGGAGGACCCAACTCTAGCTGACGTTATCACCCCTACTGCCTAGACTAGTTTAGTTAGGCTTTATCTTACTTATGTTGTCATTTGGGATTGAGTTTTATTATGTCTGTTATTGTGTCGTTTAGACACTTAGACTTATTTTCCCTTTTGTTTGTACTTCCTTTGAGATTTTCATATTTATAACATCGTGCTATTTCTGCCTTAGATGTGATTGAGACTGTTTTCTATACTGTCACCTCCACTCGGAGTGTATATACTATACATGTACCTTATATTGTTAGATGTTGTGACCTAGGATAACATTCTACCGCCGACACTGCGGCGTATGCTGGACGTACCCACTTCTCGTGCCCTTACTCTAGGGTGCGGGTCGTGACACCAAGGACGACAATAGAAGTAGCCAATCTTCCACTAGTGCGTGACAACGCTCAAGGGCTCATCCCATTCTTCATACTACGAGAAGAGGTCATGTGGGTCTACCCCGACCTTACTCCCGACATGATGGCACCTGTGAGACTCGTCTCACAGTATTTGTATTTGTATACAGATATATATTTTATACTGTATTCAGTATTTTTTTGGATTCCAGAGAACCGGAAGAAAACTTGATTTTTTAGAATTTACTGGAAAATCGATATACCGCCGGCATACCGGTCTGTACCGACGGCATACCACCCGGACAGATTTTCCACATTTTATATAGTTTCAATTTCAGATATTTTCCTGAAAAGTATTTTCGATATTTTCGTGAATAGTATTTATATATTTTGGTGAATAGTGTAGATGTACCCTATTAACCATTGGATATTTAGTTTTGTTTGGATGGCCACGATTGACTTAGATTTTGACATGGATCACCATCCAACGGTTAAGATTAATTCCTCCTACATATACACTTCTACTTTCTCTCTTCCTTTTTTTACACTTTCTTCCTTCTCTCTTCAATTTCATTCCTCTTCCTCAAGAGCGTAGAAAAGCTTGGCCTTGAGGCCTAGAGTGTGGTTTCGTACCCCTCTTGGTGGAGGAGTAGAAGATTAGGCTTGGAGCTTAACCTAAGCAAGTACATCTTGCCAAATTCTTGAACCATATTATTTTGTTGTTATTTTTGTTTTCATTGGTATTAAATGTTTAGAATTTTCCTAAACTCATTTTGTTAAAAATGTTTTTCTTATGATTCTCGTCTATATGCATGTTTCTAAATTTGGTTAGAATTAGGTCTTGATTTTTTGTTAAAATCCAACATCGATATAGTAGAAAACTCGGTATCGAAAGTAATACTGGGGTTACCATGATAGATCTTGGTCACATATGCATATATGAGGCCCTCGCCTAGCTTGTATACGTAGATTTTGAGTTTGGTAGGAATAAAACCCATTTCGGTATTCTGAAAACCTATTTTTGGAGTATTTTGAGGTATTGACCTATAAAATGTTTTAATTTGTGAAAACTAATACTTTCATGTTGGAGAGAATTCAATTCTATGAGATTTTGACTTTTAAAAATCCGAATTTCGATTTAAAATAAAATTTTATGGCCGAAACAAGTTTTGGCAAATTTTATAATTTTGTAATTTTATTGCTACCTAGATAATCGGAATTCTGACGAAATTTCGAAGTATACCGACGGTATACCGATTTTCTGTCCAGAAACTTTCTGTCTTTGACCGAAATACGGCCGGTATACCGAATTTGGCTGTTTTTGGCTGTTTTTCACTGTTTTGCCTGTTTCTGTTCGTTTTTGAGATTACCTTCGAGTGTGATAAATTCTTAACATGATTAGATGACTTTGTATACTTAGAGAATGATTGTACACCCTATCCTTAACACTAGCTTTTGTTTATATGTTCTTCTATACTCACTATGTATTGCTATGCCCTTCCAGATTTATTATACTTTATAGTCTATGCCATGTTCACTACTTACTTGATAGTGACCCGTTGTGGTGCACTCTTGTACATGTCCTTTCCTAGCTCACTAGATAGTGGCCTATCATGGTGCACTCTTGATTCCAGAACATATCCAGTTATCTTAGTGGCTCGTCGTAGCGCACACCAGTCTTGATGCTTGTCTTGATATATGTCTTATTGTGGTTTGTTATAGTGCACGTTCTTGCTTGTCTTGTCTAGTCTCGCATGTCTTATGTCTAGGATGGATTTCATGGAATGCCATACCCGGAATCCTGAATGAAAATGTTAGGAATTATACAACTAGTTTGATTATCTAAATCATTGGGAGGTAAGATTTTCTCGGTTACCTGCACTCCTTGGTTCATAGTCTTATATATATACACACACACACACTAGGGATTTGGAGCTATCTGTCATGATGAGCACACCGTCGAGTGGGACACCTCCTTAGGACACGCGTATCTTACTACAGTGTGTCTGCTATACTTATTTTTCTTTTGGCTTGGATCATTCGGATAGTCTACAGGGCAGGTAACTGGATAGGATTTCTCAAACTTGCATATGCTAGTAATTAGGATTCTGACAACCCTAGTTAGCTAAGGTATCAAGCCTTACTCGTTGTTTGGCCGTGATTGATGGATGGAGTCCATTCCTGTTTAGTCTAGTCTTGTTCTAGTTTGTCTTATTTTAGTACCTAGCTTCCTGCTATTTTCTCATATGCTATCATTTCTGCTACAGTCTTAGTTTCACTATATGTCTCGCATACTTGTCCTTACCACTTGTCCCACATGCTCGATTTTATCACATACTACATACCCTTATATTAACATGTTCATATGCTATTTTTTTTACATATTTCTAGTTTTCTTTCATATTCCTATGGTACCTTTACATTATTCTTGTCCTGCTTTACTTTAGATTTGCTATGATTTGCATGCTGGTTTTAGTTCATAGTTTGGCTTCCTTTGTGGTACTTGCTATTGGGGGTCTGACCCTACTGGTTTTGTTTGGCCAGATATGGTAGAGATGACCGAGGATCTTCCATACCTTCTATTCGTTGGTGATTACCCATAGCACCAGAGTACCTAAGTGGGTTCCTTCTTTTCGTCCACTAGTTATGTACATTATTCTTTTAAGGCTTTTTGCCACCGAACACTTGTTTAGCTCATGTTTGGATTTGACATTTAACCTACGAGTTTAGACATGAGATATCTAAGATTCTTAACCTTGGAATGCCTGTTGGATTATAGTAGCGACCCCCATCTATATAGCTTATACGTTATTTCAGAGTACTGGGGTACTTTGGTGTACGTAGGTGACCTGGTCTGTCCCTACTTGCCAATATTCTGGTTCTGGGACGTGATATAGGTTTTAGTGGTGGCCCCTGCAGGTCTGATTTATCATATATGTGGGGGTTACTGGTAGTTATCTCGGTCACAAATCTTCTTCATTGATATCCTTCGTATTTTAATCTACCTCTGTTCCTTCGACTTGATATCTGCTTTAATTGTTGATCCTTTCTGTTTCCTCGACTTGATCGTTGTGTCCTTTAACTTTTAGCGGTACTGTTCTTAATCCTTTGGACCATCTTATTTGGGTTCTGTCGATGCCAGGTCAGCAATCTTCTGTTAGGCCAGTTATGGAGGATCAATCCCGGCATTCAGGGGCAGAGTTCAGAGTTGACCCAAGGACAGAGATGCCAGTTCACCCTGTTCAGCCAACAGTACCAGTTCAGCGAGAGTAGCCAGAGGGTGTTGTTAGAGCGCAGATGGGCATGACCGTCGATAGTTATGCGACGGAGTTCAACGGGCTTAGTTGGTTTGTCCCTTCTATGATGGTGACCATATTGGATCAGGCGAGGAGGTTCCAGTAGAGACTTCATCCAGAGATTATCTTGGGAGTGGAGCAGCATGAGTTTCAGACTTTTGATGCCGTAATAAGAGCGGCTATGAGGCATGAGTATGCACCCCAGAAGATTGGGGATAGAGTTGAGGGCCAGAAGAAGCCTCGCATTCAGAGGGGATCATCTTTCCAGTCGTCGGTACCTGCTCCAGCAGTTTGAACTTTGACGATTGGATCTTCGAGGGGACCGGCTCCGATGGCTTCCCTTCAGTAGTCATCTCAGCCGCGTCTTCAATAGCAGAGGTAGTCTACTTCAGTTGGATGTTCTCATTGTGGAAAGGCAGGACATGTGTTGTCAGAGTGCCGTAGGGCTCAGGACTTGTGCCTAGCTTGTGGAGCATTAGACCACACGATAAGGACTTGTCCTCGGAGGAGTTCGCCTGGTTCAACATCCTTTCAGCCAGCAGTTCAGCAATTCGGGGTGCCAGTACCGGTTCAGCAGCAGCAGGCTCATAGACCATTACCGATGCAGTCTTAGCAGTTCCAGCAGCTGAGGCCTCAGCAGTATGCTCAGGCTCAGGCTCAGATTTGGAGATGGAGAGGTCGACAGCAGAGGGATCTAGTATCCAGAAGTCAAATCCAAGGTTACACAATTTCTTTTGAGGAGGTAGCAGGGGAGTTGGTTATTGGTACCATTCTAATTCCCTCTCATTCAATTTTAGTATTTAATTCTGGTGTTTTGTATTCATTTATATCTGTACGATTTGCAACACGAGTTGGATAGAAGCTTGAGACATTGTCTGTAAGGTTGATTATACTTATTGGTAACCGTCCTATGGGAGTAGATCGAGTTTATGCCTCGTATAGAGCCATAGTGTGCACGAGGGAGTTTCCTGCTAGGCTGGTAGAGTTTTCTTTGGACGATTATGATGTCGTCCTAAGCATGAATCTAATTGAGTGCTTGACACGCTTTGATAGATTGCCATATTGGTAAGGTTATCTTTTGTGTTTATGGTAGGAAGAAGTTCTCATTCTCAAGAAACGAGGTAGAGTCTTCTTCAGTGGTCTTACTGATGGCAGTTCCAGAGGAGGTACAGTTGCCCAGAGTGGTTTGCGAGTTTCCATAAGTATATTCCAATGATCTTATGGGTTTGCCTTCATCTTGAGAGATTTAGTATTATATTCATTTGATTTTAGGAGCAGAGCCAGTATCAGCGAGAGTTTACGGGATGTCCCCTTCAGAGTTGTTGGTGCCGTATCAGGCTATTGAGGAGCTTAGGATCAAGGGATTCATTCGTGCTAGTAGATTGCATTGGGACTCCAGCCCTTTGAGAAGAAGATGGATGGTTCATCGTGTATGGTTAATGACCATTTTTAGCTTGACGCGGTGATCGTAAAGTATAGGTATCCCTTGCCAAGGATAGATGTTTGTTTGATCAGCTGAGTAATGCAGTTGTATTTTCAAACATTAATTTACTATCCAGATACCATTATATCAGAGTCAGAATATATCCAAGACAGTATTTAGATCTCATCAGATTGAGAAGGAGTGCAGGAAGCATCTTCGCGTGGTTCTCCAGATGTGTCGGGACCACAAGAAGAACTATCAGATGTATGATCCTGAGTTAGCAGTGGTTGTGTTTGTCCTTTAGACGTTGGAGTCATTATCTGTATAGGGATCGAGTCAAGATTTTCACCCAGAGGGATTTGCACATGCAGCAGAGGAGACAGCTAGAGTTGACGTCAGATATTGATGTTGACCTTCTATACCATCCAGGGAAGACAAACATCGTTGTAGACGCCTTGAACAAGAGATCGAAGCTTATTTCTTGACGAAACAGCGTCACTTTTGGGACGATCTTCAGGAGATGGGCATTGAGGTAGTGCTAGGTGATGAGGCAGCTATAGTGGCAGGATTGCAGGTTCAGTCTACCATTATGGAATTAATCAGAGAAGCACAGGCCAGTGATATCAGGCCTCAACGTCTCAGAGAAGAGTGTGTTTAAGGGCACAGGCCAGGGTTATGCGTTCATGATGATGGGATACTCTAATTTGGGAGTCGTCTTTGTGTGTCGAGTGGAGATATTCGACATAAGATTATGACAGAGGTCCACAGTTCTCAGTACTTAGTTCATTAAGGAAGTACGACATATACCATGATATTCGTCAGCAGTTCTGGTAGAATGATAGGAGGTGGTGGAGACAGCTCGATTTGCCTTTTGGTGCTTGGTTTGCCATCAAGTTAAGGATGAGCATCAGAAGCAAATCAGACTTCTTCAGACTTTGCCAATTTTGGAGTGGAAGTGGGATCATATTACTATGGACTTCATAACTGGTCTTCCTAGAACCCCGATTGGTAGAGACGCCATTTGGGTTATAGTGGATCGACTCACAAAGGTTGCCCACTTCCTACCTTTTAGAGTTGGCCAGCCTACAAAACAGTTGGCCAAGTTGTACATGAGGCAGATTGTCAGACAGCATGGAGTGCCAGTTAGCATTGTCTCAGATCGAGATTCCAGATTCTTTTCATTTCTGACAGAGTCTTCAGCAGAGTTTGGCTACCCGTTTGAATTTTAGTGCATTATACCATCCTTAAACAGAAGGTCAATCGAAGCGTACGATCCAGACTTTGTACGATATGTCTAGGTCATACACTTTTGACTTTAATAGGTTCCTATGAGGAGCTCTTATACTTGATAGAGTTCTCGTACAACAACAGCTTCCAGAAGAGTATTCGGATGGCACCTCCCAAGACATTATATGGCAGGAGATGCAGATCGTCGCTAGCTTGGGATAATATTATAGAGAGACAAATGATTGGGCCAGAATTGATTACTTAGTCAGTCGAAGTAGTCAGGTAGATCAGAGATCAGAGTAGCTCAGGACTGACAGCATCTTTGGGATTTTCAGCTATGGTGTTCTCTTGTGTTCTCAATCGACGACCCTGTATTCCCTTAGATTATGCCTACCCGTGGTGTCATTGGATTTGGTATAAGGGAAAAGCTTAGTCCAAGATATATTGGGTTGTTCGATATTCTCAAGCACGACGATATGATACATATCCTTTTCCCAATCATCTTGCTCTTCCACCGTCGTTACACGAGGTACATGACGTATTTCACGTATCTCAGTTGCATCGGTATGTTCTGGATTCGAGCTATATCCTAGATTATTTGTGATGACCGTTGGTACCGACCTATCACATGAGGAGAGGCCCGTATCCATTTTGGACCGGAGGGAGAAGTTCTCAAGAACTGGACTATTCGATTAGTTCGTGTTTCCTGGGATCATCACTCACCGGGCGAGTCTTCCTGGGGAGGGCGAAGATAATATTCGAGCTCGTTACCCGTATCGGTGTGGCTCGTGAGGTATACTATTTTTGTATGCCTATTTTTCTACCTATAGTACTAGGGTGATTGTTTGATATGTATGGCATTGTTGCTGTGTTCTGATTTTATTTTCATTTTCTTGTACATTTACACTAGTTGGATTTCATGATTTATGAGTTTCCTATTTTGATCTTGATAGAATATTTTTTTGGATTTTTAGCCTAATTTATTGCTTGTCTTTAGAAAATTTCGAGGACAAAGTTTTTCTAAGGATGGGAGAGTTGTGAGACTCGTCTCACAGTATTTGTATTTGTATACAGATACGTATTTTACACTGTATTATGTGTTTTCTTGGATTCCGGAGAACCAGAAGAAAACTTGATTTTTGAGACTTTACTGGAAAACCAGCATACCGCCGGCATACCAGTCTGTACCGCCGGCATACCGTCCGAACATATTTTCCACATTTAGATATTTTTGATTTCAGATATTTTTGTGAATAGTATTTTCAATATTTTCGTGAATAGTATTTAGATATTTTGGTGAATAGTGTAGATGCACCCTATTACCCATTGAATAGTGTAGATGCACCCTATTACCCATTGGATATTTAGTTTTGTTTGGATGGCCACGATTGACTTAGATTTTGACATGGATCATCATCCAACGGTTAAGATTAATTCTCCCTTTCTTCCTTCCCTCTTCACTTTCATTCCTCTTCCTCCAGAGCATAGAAAAGCTTAGCCTTGAGGCCTAGAGTGTGGTTTTGTACCCCTCTTGGTGGTGGAGTAGAAGATTAGGCTTGGAGCTTAACCTAGGCAAGTACATCTTGCCAAATTCTTGAAACATATTATTTTGTTGTCATTTTTGTTTTTTGGTATTAAATGTTTAGAATTGTCCTAAACTCATTTTGTTAAAAATGTTTTCCTTGTGATTCTCGTCTATATTCATGTTTCTAAATTTGGTTAGAACTAGGTCTTGATTTTCTGTTAAAATTCAACTTCGACTTAGTAGAAAACTCGGTATCAAGAGTGATAATGGGGTTACCATCATGAATCTTGGTCACATATGCATATATGAGGCCCTCACTTAGCTTATATACATATATTTTGAGTTTGGTAGGAATCGACCCGTTTCGGTATCCCGAGAACCTATTTTTGGAGTATTTTGAGGTATTGATATATCAAATGTTTTAATTTGTGCAAATTAATACTTTCATGTTGTAGAGAATTCAATTCTATACGATTTTGACTTTTGAAAATCCGAATTTTGATTTAAAATGAAATTTTTGTCGCCGAAACAAGTTTTGGCAAATTCTGGGATTTCATTGCTGCTAAGATAATCGAAATTCCGACGAAATTCCAAAATATACCGACGATATACCAATTTTCTGTCCAAAAACTTTCTGTCTTTGGCCGGAATACGGTCGATATACTGTATTATACTGTCGGTATACTGAATTTGGTTTTTTTTTTTTTACTGGTTTTGCCTGTTTTTGTCCGTTTTTGAGATTTTCTTCGAGTGTAATGAATTCTTAACATGATTAGATGACGTTGTATACTTAGAGAATGATTGTACACCCTATATGCCCTTGAGACTAGCTTATGTTCATATGTTCTTTTATACTCACTATGTATTGCTATGCCCTCCCAGATTTATTATACTTTATAGTCAATGCCATGTTCAATACTTACTTGATAGTGACTCATTGTGGTGCACTCTTGTACATGTCCTTTTCTAGATCACTAAATACTGGCCTGTCATGGTGCACTATTGATTCCAATACATGTCCAGTTACCTTAGTGGCTCGTCGTAGCGTGCACCAGTCTTGATGCTTGTCATGTCTTATTGTGGCTTGTTATAGTGCACGTTCTTGCTTGTCTTGTCTAGTCTCGCATGTCTCATGTCTAGGATGGATTCTGCGGAATGCCACACCCGGAATCCTGAATGAAAATGTTAGAAATTATACAACTAACTTGATTATCTAAATCATTGGGAGGTAAGATTTTCCCGGTTACCTGTAACCCTTGTTTCATAGTCTTATATATATATATATATATATATATATATACATACATACTAGGGATTTGGAGCTATCTGTCATGATGAGCACACTTCCAGCACACCGTCGAGTGTGGCACCTCCTTAGGACACACGTATCTTACTGCGGTATGTCTGCTATACTTGTTTTTCTTTTGGGTTGGATCACTCGGGCAGTATGCAGGACAGATAACTGGATCGGATTTCTTAAACTTGTATATGTTAGTAATTAGGATTGTGATAACCCTAGTTAGCTAAAGTATCAAGTCGTACTCATTGTTTGGCCGGGATAAATGGATGTAGTCCATTCCTGTTTAGTCTAGTCTTGTTCCACTTTATCTTATTTCAGTACCTAGCTTCCTGTTATTTTCTCACATGCTATCATTTCTGCTACAGTCTTAGTTTTACTACATGTCTCGCATACTTGTCCTTTCCACTTGTCCCACATGCTCGGTTTCATCACATGCTATATACCCTATATATTTACATGTTCACATGCTATTTTCTTACATATTTCTAGTTTTCTTTCATATTCCTGTTGTACCTTTACATTGTTCTTGTCCTGCTTTTACTGTTTTACTTTAGAGTTGCCATGATTTGCATGCTGGTTTTAGTTCATAGTTTGGCTTCCTTTGTGGTACTTGCTATTGGGGGTCTGACCCTACTGGTTTTGTTTGGCCATATATGGTAGAGATGTTCGAGGATCTTCCTTACCTTCTATTCGTTGGTGATTACCCAGAGCACCAGAGTACCTGAGTGGGTTCCTTCTTTTCGCCTACTAGTTATGTACATTATTCTTTTGAGGCTTTTTGCCACCGAGCACTTGTTTAGCTCGTGTTTGGACTTGACATTTAACCTACGGGTTTAGACATGATGTGCGTATTCTAGACTATAGCTAGAGCTTATCATGTATGACTATTACTCTTGCTAGTTCTTCATTTTGTATTACTAGCTTCATAATCATTGATATACGATGGTTTGGGACGCTTTACTATTTTATATTCCAGATGATCATACTTCTTGTACATTATTTACTCCTATGATTGAGTCTAGGATTCTTGACCTAGGAATGCATGTTAGATTGTAGTAGTGACCCCTATCTATACAGCTTATACGTTATTTCGGAGTACTGGGGTACTTTCGTATACGTAGCTGGCCTGGTCTGTCCATACTTTCCAGTATTCTGGTTCTGGGGCATGACAGCACCTACAACCCCTCCGTCAAAGGGAAGAAGGTCAATACATGTCGCATGGTCTCGACATCGACCGATGACACCCTGGTGACCACTCGCTCGACGCGGCAGCAAGAGGATAACCAAGCTCCAGAGGAGGCAGCAGTTCCATCAACTACAACCCCTGCTCCTGATACATCAGAAAAGGCCCGTTTGAGACTCCTGCCGTAGATAGACAGAAGCAAAATGAGGTTCGCTTTGACAAACCTCTAAGGAAAGACTCGGCAATAGGGCCTATCAAAACATATAACTTCGACATACTGGCACAGCTAGCCAATACCCCGGCTAGATTGTCACTCTTCGAGATCCTCCATCTCTCCAAAGAGACCCGAGGTGCGCTCAGCGAAGCCTTGCAGAACGTTGAGTTCTTTCTCACTCAGGTGCGACCAACCAAGGAAGACCCTATGGCCTTCCCACATTGTCACAGTGTGGTCGAAGTGATCCCCAGTATCACTTTCACCCAGCAAGACATGCTGCTGAAGAATAACCGGCATAATAGGCCTCTGTACTATATAAGGTATGTCGGTGCCATTAAAGCCGATCGCATCCACATCGACCCAGACTCCTCTCTCAGCATCATCCCAAGGAGTTTGCTCCAAACACTAGGATTCTGATGCATCGGCTGACTGCATCGAACACAACAATCAGCGGCTTCAACGCAGGGAAGAGCGAGCCCCTGGGCAAAATTCGCTTAAAGCGCCAAATAGGCGACCTCCATATTGAAATGACTTGCTATGCCATCGACGCTGACATAAACTACAACATGCTGTTGGGACGACCATGGATTCATGAGTACATGATCGTTCCTTCCACTCTCCATCAATGCATGAAGTATGTGACCAGCGACGGGACTATCAAGACCGAATTCGCTAAAATCGACCCGTTCTGGGGACTTGAAGCCTACTATACAGATGTTGATCTGTACAAGTCAGTCCCCTGGGACAATGAGAGCAATGATGCAGACGACGAGGCAGAGACGGCCTCAGAAAGTGCAGTGGTTTCTAAAGAACCACTAAAGGTTCGACTGAAGGGAAAACCCCCTAAGGTATCAGCGCCACTCATTGTCAAGCTCCGAGGCAAAGCGCCATTTTTGCCCTCGGTGATGTCATATGATGGCCAGGAGCCTATACGAATAAGGCTACGCCAGAGATCCCCAAAGCCAACCAAGGCGCATGAACCTCCGACCGCAGCCCCCTTGGTGGTCAAGCTAAAGGGGAAGCATCCTCCCCTTCCTCCCTCGACAGCCCTAGTCCTCATCGATGATGAGCTAGAAGACTACGTCTGCGTTAATACCGAAGCGCACTCTTTAGATGATGTAATCCCTCGGGATAAAATTTCACATTTTATTAATAGAAAGTTGTCTTCGAATTACTCTTGTGCATGTTGGAACACTAGATATTTCTTAGACAACTCTCTATATATGCGACAAACACAAGTGACAACCGCCAACCTTGTGAGCCGAGTTGTCCCTTCCCAGGGCTCTTACTTCCTAGTTCCAGCAAAGAAGAAGGAGGAGGTACCGATCATCTTTGGTCGATTGGAGCATCCTCAGCGACTAACTCTAGGAGAACCAGAATCCGACAACGACAAGATACAACTCTGTCATTATGCTACTCAAGCCAAACACCTTATCCAGAAGATGGGTTATGAATTGAGCAACAACAAAGGACTCAACTATGGTAAAGGCCGGTGCCTTCCCTTACAGATTCGAGCTCCAAAGGGAAATGCCCAAAACTATTACCAGCACACCTGCCGGGGGTTGGGTTATGTTACACCCACTTCAATTTCAGGAAATGCTCAAAACTATTACCATCGCACCCGCCGAGGGTTGGGTTATGTTACACCCACTTCAACATCAGAAGACTCAGAGACAGAAGTCATGATGCATTCACACTCTTCTGACTCCTCAACTTGGGACTCTGACACCAGTACCGATCAGATCTTCAAAAAGATGTTGTCTGCTAACATGGTCTCCACAAATCCTCCAGTCAAGGACGAAGAATAGATGTTTGAATACTTCGAAGATAAACCCTAGGCGCAACGCCTAGGATCTCAATGGAAATAGCATTTCAAAAGTGCAAACCTCCCACATCCCAGTAAGTGTTCATGGATTCCGTTAAAAGAATTCGTCCCTTCTATATCTCTCCCCAGTAGAAAACTTTCCACGTCTATTTTACCTCTGGATTGATTCCCTACACCTTAGTCAAAATCGCTTCTACCATGTCCACATTACCTCTAAGTAGTTGCCTCTCCCATGATGACTCTATGTTGTCATAACTATCTAGAAAATATTTCACGTCCATATCACCTCTGAAGTGTTATTTTATACTGTGTCTACCATGTCCATATTACCTCTGAGTAGTCACCCCTTTCTATGATAACCTTGAGTTATCATAATTCTCTAGAAAATATTTCATGTCCATATTACCTTTGAACTGTTATTCTAGTGAAGGATGTCGGCCATGTTCATATTATCTCTGAGTAGGCAACCCTTCCAAGACGATCCCCCGCGGTTGTTATTTATAGAACCCTTCACGTCCATACTACCTTTGAGTCGTTCTATACTCCCGCAGAGTCTATCCTTGCCATGGCCATATTATCTTTGGTAAGGAAAGTGTCTCCACAAAAAGTTCTGTGTTTACCATGTCCATATCACCTCTGAGTAAATAACCTTTTCTCAATAGAGTTATCTTCTCTAAGGAAATTCTTACCTCTGTACAAGATTCACAACCACAAAGACAGAAAGAAGAAGAAAGCCAATATTTCATATATAAATGAGATGGTATTTTCTATTACAAAAATAGTCTCTCATAAACTGAGAGACAAGAAGAAGAAAGAAAGAAGTCAAAATTGAGAAGATTGGTTCTTAAGCTCTTCCAACCGGCTCCTCAAACGAGCCCTCTGATGCTCAGCCAATACTTGGGCCCTCCGCTCAGCCTTCCGACGCCGACCGACTTCATCTTCGACAGAGGACATAGCTTGGCGCGCATGGGCCAACTCAGCCTGACGAACGCCCATGCTCTCCCTCTCCTGAGATAGGGCTTCAGAACGTTGGCGAAAGACCTCCTTCTGGTCCTCGGACGTCCTCAGGTCATTCTCAGCAAGGGCCATAGTCTCCTTCAATTGCTGAATCTGCTCTCGGAGGTCTTCGTATTGCTCCTCTGTGTCTGCATGACGACGATCCCAAACCTCATCAACATCGGTCACCTCCTTGAGTGCAACCTCGATGTCCGCAAGACGGGACCGCAAATCTTGACGCCGCCGTATGTGTCATGCTTCTTTTCAAAGTATCCCGAGCTTGACTAAAGTTCGGGACACTTTGAAGGGGGTCTTGTAGAAGCATGAAAAAGTGCAGGATAACACAAGGCGCAGGTGGGTACTCTCGCTACCCACCCATCTTCTCAAAGGCGCAAAAGACAAATGTCACAGGTTGGTGCTCTCGCTACCAACCCAGCTTCACAGAAGCGCAGGCGGTCAAGCTCGCTAACAGAAAAGACAAACTCATAAAAAATAGATAAAAAGTTCAAGGAAAGTTCTTTTTATTAAGTCATGGCTACAAGAGTTTATTACAGATTCGTCACGATTATATAAAAGAAGACTCCCTAATTACAAGGATCTATTACAAAGTATTTGTGATTACGTATGCTGAAATAAAAACTCCTACGGATCTACGCCGGGGTTCATCTTCATCGTGTAATCGTCATGAGAGGAGAGACCGTAGATAGAAGATGTGAATACAGTCTCCATCAGAGGCTGCTACCACAGCACCCCCCTCTCAAACACACAGTTCTTCCTGAAGCAGCTATTGGCCCGAGCAAGAATTCAGTCCACAGCACAACATGAGTCCCTTTTCAAAAGCACATCAGCTTCTGGGGCTCTTCCAGCATAACGGAAGCGCGCAACCGCCAATGAACAGGGCATAGCACAACCCGTGGTGCTTCATGTTGGCAACCAGACCAAACTCGGTCGTCAGGACCTCCAAGTCCTCCAAGATGTCGCTCAGGCTTGAACTCCCATAAGAAGTGTTCTAGCGTATCCTGAAGCTTATCAGTAGTTCTTCTATGAAGGCACAGCTCTTTTGAACGAAGGGATCCTCAACCAAAATCTGACTTAGGCAAGGTCAACGACCGTTCGAAGCCAAGTCTGGATCCAGCATGGTGTTGAAGGAACAAAAGAGGAAGACTTGACTCTTCGAAAGAAACTCCCCCTTGTATAGGACGGGAGTGGTCCAAGACATAGGCCACGGGGCTGTTGGTCAAAATTTACACATTAATGGGATGAACCTAAGACTCACCACGATGAACCTCATTAAATGGGTTCATTCGACTACGTCTTAGACCATTAAAAGACCCCTTAAAATTCCCCAAGTAACGGTGGCAATCAAGAGGGAGTCGTTCCTTAAAGAGCTGTCATTAAATGCTCTTAAAAAAGACTTCATAAAATAGCTTCTTCAAACCAGATGTGCAGCTACAATCCTGTGCCAGTAGAAGGCACAAACTAGTGATGACTTTCTATCATCCTGGCTTCAACGGTGCAGACCTCTGCTTCGACACAGAAGCTCAACCTCCTTCATCAAAGACTTGGAAAACACCAGTGCATCCAACACAAGTCCGTCTGCCGCTCCAAAAGAATAGTAACCTCGTTAGCCTGAAGCACAGCCTACTCGTCGTCCTAAAGCACAGTGACTTTACTACTCAAAACACAGCCTACTCATCGCTCAAACGCACAAAGATTTTGTCATCTTCGAAACATATTCCACTCGTCGCCTGAAAGCGCAGAGGCTCCGTTGTCTCCAGGAGAATAGTCTACTCGTCGCATCAGAAGCGCAGCAGCACTAAGACCTCGCTAGAGGCGCAGGTTGCATGGTCCCACCCAATTGGTTTGTTTAAACTGCCACTGTCAAGGATAGGACCGAGGTTTATCATATTGATAAGTGCAAATATCTTATCAATTAGTTTAAAACTCAAATAAGGACGAAGTTTGCTCTTTGGATAAATGTCGTATCAAGTCGATTTGTTTAAACCGATCACCTCATGAAGATCAAACAGAATCCTACTCTGAGATGAAATCCAAGATCTACTCGGCTTCATATAAACAGAGGATTCCTAGCAATTGACACGCGCCACGTGTCTCCTCATTTGGTTATTTTGATAACTATCCAAAATCTCGATAGAGGGGAATCTTGACGTCCGCCACGTGTTAGCTCAGCAGAAGCCCGCACCATACAATGATAACAAATTCCTTCATATCTCAAATCTTAGTGCACATCATATATGTGTTCCCTTTCCCCTATAAATAGAAGAAGTTTTTCCTTCAACAAAAAAGAGGAGAAGGACACACACAAAGAGAAAAGAAGCAGAAGGCTAAAGACAGAGCTTCGAAGTCTTCAACTCCGACATCCTCTTGATCGGTAACCCTAGAGTTCCATCAAAGGTTCCAGAAAGCCAAAGCAAGTCCAACTCGTCGTCAGATCGTCAACAGAGTAAAGGAGACGTTGTAGTGCTCGGTCTCTACCGTCACGCTTTCCCAAAATTCTTGTACTTAGATTTTCTCGCATAGGAATCGATTGTACCTTTTTTCAAGTTCAATAAATAAAAAGTTCATGATAGTGTTGAACTTGACTTGACTTGAACATGATAACATGAACCTGTCTTGATATTCGTGATAGTGGCCCGTCGCGATGCACTCTTGACAAGACTAGTAAACCTGACTTGACATGCTAGTGGCCCATCGAGGCGCACTCGTGAAAAGTACTCTTGATATGACAAGTAAACCTGATATAACATGTATAATCTTGATTGCTGTTGCGACAGCTATTCCTGTCTTGCTAGTATAACTCTTGTCTTGACACCGTGGTTGATTTTCATGATTGTGCCTGTACAAGCTACCTGTCATGTTTTGCATCATGTCTAGGATATGGATTCCTGGTTACCCCGGTCAGGAATTCGTACTGAATCTGACTAGGTTAACAACTAGATTGATCAAGTAGTTCATATAGAGATTTTCCCAGTTACAGGCGATCCCGTTATCCCGACCACACCTGTGGACTTGTAGCCTACCGACGAGTAGGGCGCATTTTCAGCACACTATCATATGTTGCACTCTAAGTCACTTAATAATTTTCTTGATTCTTGATAACTCTTGTAACCTCGCCTGGATAACCTGCAGGGCTTGTGACTGCGGAAATATCATATTGCATCTTATTAGTAACTAAGCTTGTGATAACCCTAGTTAGTTAACAATAGCAAGCTGTAGGACTTGATTGGCCGTACTTTAATGAATTGTTTCATGATTAACATGGGAAATATATTCTACCTCTTGTTTCTCCTACTGCAAGCTAATTTTTATGTTAACAAAGTCTTTTATGTTATTTAACTATGTTCTTTTATCAGTTCTTCATTTATTATATGCTAGTTTTAGTTCCCAAGTGGAGCCTCCCTTGTGGCACTTGCTCTTTCTGGGGTCTGACCCAACTGGTTTTGTATGGATTGATTTTAGAGAAGCACCCGAGGATCTACCTGTCTTCCAGCCGGATGGTGAACACCAGACGTAATCCTGGCAACGAGAGGGTTTTCTCATTTTGCTCTCCCGTTCTATTATAAATTATTCTTTTGAGGCATTTAGCCACCGAAAATGTGTTAGCTCATGTTTAAACTTTATTTCTGTCTGCCTAAGGACTGTAACATGATTGACAAATCCTAGAGTTGATCATATATGACTTAACTATTGCTGGTCTCATATTTTGTATAACTAGCTTCATAATCATCTGAATATATAATATTTGGGATGCCTTACTTTGTATGTTTGATGATCTAACATCTTATAACAACTATTTGCTTGCTTGAGATTGAGACACTAGGCTTGTTCTGATCATAAAAGACTATTGGCTTGTAGATAAACCCTCATGCATCTTGACAACTATGACTGTATTGTGAGGTGGGTTGCACTTTAATGTACGTAGCTGGCTGTGTCTGTCTCCCACTCCCCGATATTCTGGTTCACGGGCATGACAGCAGGAGTTACGGTATTGATGCTGCTGCGCTGTTGTGCTGCTATGTGCGCAGGCTGACGGGCTAAGTGGACTAAAGGGCACAAGCAGCTAATGATGTAGCTGATTGGAAGATTTGAGCGGTTATGGAAAGATTGAGTTAATTGATCAGATCTAATTTTTGTTGGATTTAAATTTAATTCATTCAGATCTTTCCATTACTTCCTCCTATCTTTTCGTAATCAATTACGGCCAGGATTAGGATTAGGGTTTCGGTCCTTCTCTATAAATACTCTCTTCGTGCCTTCATTAAGGACTTACGCTAAAATAAAGAGATGAAGCGAGTTGTGCGGCCGCTGCCTTTGGAGTTCTTTGAGTTCGTGAAAGGAGGTGACAGCAAGCGTTCCAGAAGTTCTTTCGAACTTGCTGGTTCGTGGGAGCAAATCGCAATAGGGTGAATATTGCTTTAAGCAACAGTGATCTTTATCACCCCAGCAAAGTCGTTTCATCAACTCCAGTTGAGAACGAATATTCATCTTCCTTGCATCCACTTCAGTTGAGAATGAATATTCATCTTCGTTGTATCAACTTCGGTTGAGAACGAGTTTTCATCTCTCTCTTAGGAGAACGAATTTTTTGTCTCTCTGGAAGTAAGAGATCGAGATTTCCATCGAACGATCTGTTTTGGGAATAATAATCTCAAAGCAAGATTCAAATCTGATGGAGAACAACCGTGCATAACTTTTCGATACAAGTTTTATACTTGAGAAGTTTGACGGGGAGCACTTTAACGTTTGGAAGAAAAAGGTCAGCCTCAATCTTCAACTCATGAGCGTCGACTATGTGTTGATAGATCCTGAGCCTTTGATTCCAGAGGGTAAAAATGCTCGAAGGGTTCCTGAAGCCACGACTTTGCAGCCAAAGTAGAGGCGGGATAACAATCTCTGCAAGTTATTAATCCAGAACTCGATAGAGGACTCTCTAGCGGAGTTATATAGCAAGACGGTCAATGCAAAGGATGTCTAGGAGTTTGTAGAGAATCTCTACAAGATAGATGAGAACAGAAACAAGATCTACGTGACCGAAAAGGTCTGGAGGATGCGGTTTGAGGACGACAAAACCATGTTGCCTCAAGTCAAGGAGTTCCTCAAGTTACATCAGAAGCTGGCAGATGACGACATGCTCTTGGTCGATGCTTTTGTCGTTAGGGGTATTATCACCACGCTCCCACCTGGGTGGAGCAACTTCATCGCGGACATGCACCGCAAGAAGATGGAGATGGATCTGGAATGCCTCTTGTACTGGGTACATATTGAAGACGAGTTGATGGCTCAACTCAAAGTGGACATCTTGTCCAAGCAGATGGCTAAGGTGAACATGGTGCAAGGAGAAAATTCTAAAGAAAAGCAAAAGGCTCCCTACCAAAAGATGGAAGACGTTCACCATCTGAAGGTGAAGTCGGCTCAGTTCAAGCCCAAGTCCAAAGAACCTGGGACTTGTTTCAACTGTGGCAAGAAAGGCCACTGGAAGAGGGACTGCAAAGAAAAACTAAAACAAAAGAAGCAAGGTGAGACTAACTTTGTTGCTATAATTGCGCAGGTTGACTCAGCTGGGATTGACATGGACTGGTGGATAGACACTGGGGCCTCGTGTCATGTTTGCTCAAAGATGGAGTAGCTCACCACGTTCCAACCGATTTCTGAGAAGGTTATTGTGGCGAACGAGACACATGCTAAAGTACACGGGATCGGGATGGTGGTATTGTAACTGACTTCGAAGAAGTCGCCGATGCTTCAGAATGTGAAGCACGTACTTGTTAAAGCCAAGAACCTGGTCTCTGAAAGCCTGTTATGAAATACAGGCTTGAGGAAGGGCGTTAACGCTTGTCAAGTCATGATGTCCTATAAAGAAACATACTTCGGGAAGGCCTTTTGCACCGAAAGGATGTTCAAACTTCTACTTGTAACTCCTATGGAGATAGTGAATGCAGTTTCTTCTTCCGATTATTCTTTTGAGTTGTGGAGTAATAGACTAGGACATGTTCATTGTAAAACAATAAATAAGATGTCTAGTCTAGGGCTTATCTCTAAATATGGGGGTAAGGAGTTGGAAGTATGAGGTCTGTGCGCAGACAAAGATCACAAGGAAACCGTTCAAGCGGGTAAACCGAAATACAGATGTTCTGGAGTTGGTGCACTCAGATATCTGTGACTTGAAACAGTTCTCCACAAAGGCCGGGATAAAGTATTTCATTACCTTCATCGACGACTTCTCAAAGGATAAAAGATGTCGAATCAATATAGTTGTCAGTAACTTAATTTGATCGACGGACATACGACATCTTAACATGGGTAAAACGAGCATATAATAAAAGGAGCCCACAAACATAATTTGGGATTAGGAAGGTAGTGCAACAATAGCTCATTAGTGGACCGAGCTATTGTTAATGGGCCTGGATTATGTGTTTGGACTGAACACGGGATATCCAGATCTGTTAGGAGGCCTAACCCTAATTTCTCCTCATGGTCCCTGCCGTAGCCTATATATATCCTCTATTCTCTGGCCGCCAGATTACTGATTAGAAAAATCTAAAATTTTCTCTAAATTCGTAATTCACGTAAGGAGAGAAAGAGAGGGCTGCCAAGGAGAAGAAAAGGTTGGGAGATCGTCGCCCACACGACGTCCAACTCGAGGAAAGAATACGTGCAGAAGATCATGGGGTCGTCCGCTCGAGATTGCCAGAAATTACTTGTCTATTTTCTGTCGCATGTATTATTCGTGAACCCTAGTTTCCGCCTATGAAGGGTTAGAACACGTATTAGATCTGTTTAACTTTTTATCGATCAATACGCACACCAAAGGAAGGGTCCTGGGAATCCCCAGTTCCATCAATTAGTATCAGAGCCACTTTGGATCTACGTATTGATTGATACGTCCATGTTGTCCAATAAAACTTGCGATGTGTAATAGTCAGTAGATGTAGATCTGTTCTAACTCGGTTTTGCAGACATCTTAGATCCAACTATTATAGTCCAATGTATGTTTTTTTGATTGTGTTGTTTAAACCATGGACATGTCGTGGATGTTGTTGTTGCTGTGGATGTAATTAAAATCACGAGGGTTGATCGTGCTTATTATTTTAATTTTTCAATCTATATTATGTGTTAACTCCTTCGGGAGGCATAGGATTGATGTAATTTTAATTATTTTTTATCAATCGTGATGGCGGTGGTGGCTGTTTTTGACGCCGGACGAGATGCTGGTTTTAAGCAGTCCAGAGGCAGACAGATGATTTTCGATGAAGGAATCGACAGCCAAAACCTAAAAAAAAAGGGCCAGATTTTGGATGAAGGTCGAACCCCGTATTGATCTGCGCAGCGCCAGATTTTGGATTCGGATAGTTGAGGATGGAGCAGCAAAGATGACCATAATAGTTGGATATTTTCTCTTATTTTTGGCATTTTGCTTTTTCTGATTATGCATGTTTATTATTGTGTGGTTGTTTTTTTTGAAAAACTAAGCCTACATTAATAATGGACAACATGGACATAATATCAACTAGTAAAAAAACCCTCATTGTTAAATAACTAAGTGGAAGAGGATTTTTATTTAGTATAAATCCTATGGTCTCCATTACTGGTTTATAGGTGATGTAATTATACTTGCGTGTTGGCTTTAGTGCTTTTCTCCATATCGGATGAGTATAATTATGGATCACTAGTACAAACTTCCTTAGAGATAATTGTAGAAAGTTACCTAGTATGTGTTCACTTCTCCATCTGAAGGAACTCATTACAAGGTAATGGACTTAGTATTAAGTAATGGTATGCACTTAGATACAAATAATGGTATCCTTTCCATCGGAGTCACTGCTATAATTTGTATGACCAGAGCAAGACTAGTATATTAATTTTATTTGTCATAAAGTTATATTGACATGATAGTAAAATTAATAAGAAAAATCTACTTGAACAAAGTTGAATTTGTATACGTCCACACTATCGTGGCATGCTAAATTCATGGTGTTCAAGGTGTTGGTGAATTTCTTATTATTGTTTTGAGGGAATCAATATTTAGTTAATTCAAAAAGTTTTTTTTGCCCTACATAATTTTATTTATGTGATTCTCAGGATTTCAAAAATGGGTTCTTTCAGTCTACTTATGGTGATTCTTAAAGAAAACAAACTTACTGGACCTAATTATATTGACTAGAAACGTAATTTGGACATTGTTCTGACTGCTGAGGAGTACAAATATGTACTTGTTGAGGAATGCCCACCTAACCCTGATGCTAACTCTGATGAAGAGGTCAAAGAGGCTTATAAGAAGTGGAAAAAGACAGATGAGATGGCGCGGTGTTACATTCTGGCATCTATGTCAAATGTACTGCAACATCAGCATCAGGCCATGGCCACAGCTTATGACATAATGTATAACCTCAAGGAACTCTTCGGACATCAGAGTAGAGCAGCTAGGCAGTTTGCTATGAAATGTTTGATGAATACAAAAATGGCTGAGGGTACACCAGTAAGGGATCATGTTCTCAAGATGATGGATTATCTAAATGAGATGGAGATCCTTGGAGCTGAAATCGATGGGGAAACCCAGGTCGATATCATACTCGGGACTCTGCCTAAAAGTTTTGACAATTTTTGCCTTAATTACAATATGAACAAAAGGTTGTATAGTTTGGCAGAACTTGCAAAAGAGTACAGGATACTGAATCTCTCTTTAGGCAGAGTGGTCATGTTTTTGTTTCTGAAAAGGCTTCTACTTCTAAGCCAAAAGGCGGTAAGAAGAAGAATAACATTCAGAAACAGGCAAACATAGCAAAGAAGGGCATGGGACCTCAAGGCGCGGTGAAAAAGCCGAAAGGCAAATGTTTCAAGTGCAAAGGGTCAGAACATTGGAAGACTGATTGTCCACTTCTCAAACAAGGGAACAAAGAAGGTATATCTTATTTACTAGTAGTTGAAACATGTTTAGTGGTGTTATCTACCGGTACCTGGTGTATAGATACAGGAGCCACTAATCATGTCTACAATACATTACAGGGGTTCCAGGAAACCAGACGACTCAGTGATGGAGAGATATGTTTGTTCATGGGTCATGCTACAAAAGTATCGGTCGTTGCATTAGGAGATGTTACTTTATCTTTTGGTAGAAATAAGTCTTTGACATTGAGAGATTGTCTTTATGCACCTTCACTTAGAAGGAATTTAGTTTCTGTTTCTATGTTAGTTAAGGATGGATATTCAGTTTATTTTAATGACAATATTGTTATTAGAAAGAATAAACATTTTATCTGTTCTGGTGCATTGGTTGATAATTTGTATGTCATTAATCCTATTTCGCCCACAATGCAACTTATGGAAATGAATAATATGTCATCTAACTTAAATAAGAGAAAATAACCTTCTTGTATGAACCAAACATATCTTTGGCACTTGCGATTGGGGCATATTAACCTAAGAAGGATTCAAAGACTGGTTGAAGATAGACCTTTGAGTTCATTGGAAATGGAGGCACTACCAGTCTGTGAATCCTGCTTGGAAGGTAAAATGACCAAAAGGCCTTTTACGGCAAAGGGGTATAAGGCCAAAGATGTGTTAGAATTGGTTCATTCTGATTTTCGTGGACCCATGACTATCCAAGCTAGAGGTGGCTTTGAATATTTTGTCACATTTATTGACGATTATTCAAGGTATGGATACATTTATTTGATGGGCCGTAAGTCTGAGTGCTTTGAGAAATTCAAAGAGTACAAGGCTGAAACGGAGAAATATTATAGAAAATGTATCAAGTCATTACGATCAGATCGTGGTGGCGAGTACCTTTTTGGAGAGTTTAGGGATTATTTATCAGAGGCTGGGATTGCATCCCAATTGACTAGACCTGGAATACCCCAACAGAATGGTGTAGCCGAAAGAAGGAATAAAACTCTTATGGAGATGGTTAGATCAATGATGAGTTATTCGAATTTGCTAGATTCGTTTTGGAGATATGCCTTAGAGACTGCAGCTTATATTTTGAACTTGGTTCCTTCTAAGTCAGTAACTCTCACTCCCACAGAGCTGTGGATTGGGCGTAAGCCTAGTCTGAAACATGTTCGCATTTGGGGTAGTCCAGCACATGTGCTGAATGGAAAAGCAGATAAGTTGGAATCTCGTACAGAAGTACACTTGTTTGTAGGCTATCCAAGAGAAACGAAAGGAGGTTTATTTTATAGTCCTAAGGATCAGAAGGTCATTGTTAGCACCAATGCCCGATTCTTAGAGGAAGACTATGTGATGAACCATAAACCCAAAAGTAGAGTTGTTCTAGAAGAACTGAGACATGAGACACCAAGTACTTCAGTACCAACAGTACAAGAGGATGAACCACAAATAACTGCACAACGTGTCACAAATGTTACACCACAACCGATAGTGCATCGTCGTAGTGGGAGGGTTGTGATACAACCTGATAGATATATGTTCTTGGGAGTGTCGTCAGACTTCGTCCCTGAGGAACAAGATTATGATCCCTGTACCTACAATAAAGCACTCCAAGATAAAGATGCAGAGTCTTGTCAAAAAGCAATGATATCTGAAATAGAATCTATGGATTCTAATCAGGTCTGGGAGCTTGTAGAACCACCCGTTGGTGTAAAAGCCATTGGATGCAAGTGGGTCTATAAGAGAAAAAGAGGATCAGACGGTAAGGTTGAAACCTTTAAAGCTCGGCTTGTAGCAAAAGGTTTTACTCAAAGAGAGGGTATCGATTATGAGGAAACATTTTCTCCTGTAGCCATGCTTAAGTCTATTCGAATTCTTTTATGTATTGCAGCTCATCTCGATTATAAGATTTGGTAAATGGATGTCAAGACAGCTTTCTTTAATGGAAGTCTTGAGGAAGACATCTATATGAAGCAACTAGACGGGTTCATTGAAAAGGGCCAGGAGCATCTTGTTTGTAAGCTCAAGAAGTCCATTTGTGGACTTAAGCAAGCTTCCAGATCTTGGAACATATGTTTTGATCAGGTGATAAAATCCTATGGATTTGATCAATGTCAGGATGAATCATGTGTATACAGAAAGTGTGATGGAAACGTGGTGGTGTTCCTAGTACTTTATGTGGATGACATCTTGCTTATTGGAAACAATGTGAACGTATTATCTGATGTAAGGGTATGGTTATCCAAACAGTTTGATATGAAGGACTTGGGAGAAGTAGGTCACATCCTTGGGATCAAAGTTCTACGAGATCGCAAGAAAAGGATGTTGGGCTTATCCCAAGTTTCCTATATCGATACTGTACTAACTCATTTTAGTATGAAAAATTCTAAGAAAGGTTTCTTACCTTTTAGATATGGAATTGCTCTATCAAAGGAGCAGTGTCCGAGGAAACCTAAAGAGATAGAGAACATGAAGGCAGTTCCTTATGCTTCAGCAGTAGGAAGCTTAATGTATACAATGCTATGTACGAGACCAGACATCTGCTTTGCCGTAGGCATGGTCAGCAGATATCAGTCTAACCCAGGACAAGAGCACTGGACTGCCGTAAAGCATATTTTAAAGTACCTGAAAAGGACTAAAGAGTATATGCTAGTTTACCAGGCAGATAGTTTAGTTCCCTTGGGATATACAGACTCAGATTTTCAGTAAGATAGGGATTCCAGGAAATCTACCTCAGGTTATGTGTTTACTTTGGGAGGTGGAGCCATTGTGTGGAGGAGTATCAAGCAAAAATGTATTGCTAATTCCACTATGGAAGCCGAGTATGTGGCAGCCTCTGAGGCAGCCAAAGAAGCAGTTTGCCTCCGAAACTTTTTGTTGGACTTGGATGTGGTACCTAGTTTGCCTAAGTCTATTACACTTTATTGTGATAATAGTGGTGCAGTTGTAAACTCGAAGGAACCACCAGCCCATAAGACATGCAAACACATTGAGCGCAAGTACCACCTGATACGAGATTTCGTAAAGAAAGAAAAAGTTGCTGTGATCAAGATAGCATTAGCCGACAACCTAGCTGATCCCTTTACAAAGAGCTTACCAGCTAAGGCTTTTGACAGTCATGTTGAGGGAATGAGAGTCCGATGTGTAGCAGCATGGCTTTAAGTATAAGTCGGAGATTTGTAACAGTATACTGAAAAGCAATGCTTTGAGTATAAGTGGAAGATTGTTAGGGTTATATACTAAAAGCATCACTTTTGTAGTAACCTTATTTCCTTAAATTTTGAATGAGAATCATATGGGCAAATGTTTGCATATTGTATTTGTTGCAAGTGTTAATGCAAATGTCTGATATTCTATATTGTAGATAATATGGTGTGTGGTTTCACACAGAAGATCATATTATCAATTTTCTATGGAGTATATAAATAGTTCACAACCTAGATGGACTTGGACAATCTATTAGAAAGGTTGTAGTGTAATATGGTATTAGTCTATCTTGACTATAGGTTTACACTAGTACGCTGTGTGTATTGAACAGGATCACTTGAGGTTGTTCTCTTTGTACTGACTACATAAGAAAACAAACACCTCTGTTATTATGGATGATTGTGCTCTTAATTCGGATATAATAACGGACATGTATATGCAGTGTGCATTACTTTGACTCATAGAAGAGTGAGATTCATTATGGATCAATAATCTCTATGAATTGGGTAATAACATTATATGTATGATGGGTTGTTGATTATAAATGGAATCCATGTCCCGATATATCGGGTTGATGATGTCCTCTTAAGGAGCTCATAAGGATTGTCATGTAAACCCTGCAGGTGGATTATATCCGACATGGCAAATAAAGTTGAGTGGTACTACTTAAGGATAAAAGATGTCGAATCGATATAGTTGTCAGTAACTTAATTTGATCGACGGACATACGATATCTTAACGTGGGGAGCCAAACGAGCATATAATAAAAGAAGCCCATAAACATAATTTGGGATTAGGGAGGTAGTGCAACAATAGCTCATTAGTGGACCGAGCTATTGTTAATGGGCCTGGATTGTGTGTTCGGGCTGAACACGGGATATCCAGATCCGTTAGGAGGCCTAATCCTAATTTCTCCTCATGGTCCCTGCCGTAGCCTATATATATCCTCTATTCTTTGGTCGCCAGATTACTGATTAGAAAAATCTGAAATTTTTTCTAAATTCGTGATTCACGTAAGGAGAGAAAGAGAGGGCTGCCAAGGAGAAGAAAAGGTTGGGAGATCATCGCCCACACGACGTCCAACTCGAGGAAGGAATACGTGCAGAAGATCTTGGGGTCGTCCGCTTGAGATTGCCAGGAATTACTTGTCTCTTTTCTGCCGCAGGTATAATTCGTGAACCCTAGTTTCCGCCTATGAAGGTTAGAACACGTATTAGATCTGTTTAACTTTCTATCGATCACTACGCACACCAAAGAAAGGATCCTGGGAATCCCCAGTTCCATCAACAAGAACATTGTTCTTGCAGATATTCTGGAGAACAATGTGAGTTCACAAACCCTAGAATTCTAATTTTGGATTTTCCCTAATTTGTATCAAAATAAAATGGAGGAATCCTTCAAATAGGAAGAGGAGAGCCTCAACTCCTCTCTAATGGAACCCTAATGGAATGAGGGTCCTAAATGAATGCATCTACACTAAAGGAATAAAATGTGAAGGGTTAGAGGGCTCTTACCTATTGGGAGATAGATTTCTAATGAAAATGGATCCAAGAGTCAAACTCCCCCAAGCTCCAATGCTTCAATCCTTCCAAGCTAGCCAATAGAGTCTTATCCTCTCCAAGGAGAAGAGAATGAAACTAATTTGGGGGGAATTTAGACACAATTTGGGAATAGGGGGATTTGGGGAAGAAGACTCTAATTAGGGTTAGGGTTTGGGATGAAAGAGGGAAGAGGATGATAAAATGAGGCTATTTAATGAGGGTGGGCTGCTATGAGGGTTAATTTTAGGGTTTTGGTTAAGGGAAAAGGTCCACTACACCCCTCTCTTTAGTCATGATAAGTTAGGGATTAAATCTTCCTTTCTAATTAGGTGTTTAGTCAAACCTTTTAGCTAATTCTTCTAATCTAGCTAGAGACTATTTAAAGTTTAATTAGGCTAGTCCTAATCGTCTAATTGGGGTGATCATGACAAGTTGGTTGGGTCTTTTAGGATCACTAACCACTATTCTAGTCAAAGGCTAACCATTAGTCATTTTTAAGAATAACACATATACATAATTTAAAAACTTTAATTAATTAACTAAAATATAAAGTTTAAATTTTGAAAATTAATTACCACTCAAGATATAATATAAAATCACACTAATAACAGTAATTAGGAAAAAGTTAAAAATACCCCTGTTCCAGGAAAGTGGTAGTTACAAACCTACCTCCCTTAGAAAAATTTCGTCCTCAAAATTTAAAGTTGGTCGTAGTCCTTCTAGGTTAAACCCCCAACAATCAAAGTCAAGAAATTTCTTTCTTAACAACATGCATGATCATGATCCTATTGGTTGTGATTTCACAGTCTCAAACGGGGTCTCTACACTATCTAGGACAACACAAAATATTCTGATAGGTACTAATAAAATCACACAATCAAGATGGAAAAGAAGAACAGGAAAAGACATACTGCTAACCTGTCACCCATAGCGTCGGCCTCCTCGACCGTCAGCGCAAAGCCCTGCCCCTCAGGGGTATATCCCTCTGATGGTGCAGGGCATGATGCTGCACCACAGGTGGCCTAGCTCCCTCTCTCTACTTTATGATACTTAAGTGACATCCTTCCATTATACTAGGGTACCGTCTATAGGGTATCTATCTTGCAATCTGATAACCATATCCATCTATCCAGAATCATGTCACCAGAATCCTTGTCACGCCAGTAAGTATGGCTGCAATAAACTATAGGGTCCGCAACTAAGGTACATACCTCTAGAATTATGGTATCAAATTTTTTTGTATTGCCGCATGCTTGGCTACAAAAACTTTAAATTCTCACAACCCGAGAAATACATCCAAAATAAGACTCTATGTCTTCGCCACGCCAGCTAATATGGCTGCAGAAAACTCTAGATTCCATAATCGAGGCAACTTAGCCCAAAAGATTTTATCTTGGTAGAAAATCAAGTCAACAACAAACACCAAGAATCAAATTCAACAACGGACGAAGGAAAGTAGACAGAAACAGTTGAAATCGAATTTCGATATAGTTTATAATAAGATTCTCAAGGGTCATCCCAGGAATCTTCTTAGGAAGTCCTAACTATGATTGAGTATCCTCTCACTATAAAGCCCATTCCTTATTTCCTATCGCAGACGGTATTAGTACAACTAAATCGTTGCACTACCACGATATCGTACTAATGCGAACAACCTGCATAGACTACCACTAAAAATGTGTCACAATCCGCACCCGGTATAGGGGCACGAGGGCGTAACAGCGCCCAGTTTATGCCGTAGAATCGGCGATAGAACGCTGTTCTAGGTCGCTAACTATCAACTCACACAATAATATAATGTACCTATCATAGATCTCAACTCTGAATGGAGAACAAGTATAAAGATATGGTAATACTCAATCACAGTCTAAAGTACGATAAGATGTCACAGAAGTCTAAATAACTATAAAGACTAAACAAACAACAACTAAATAATATCTGAAACAATCTCAAATACAATATCAAAATCTTCACTTATTATAATTCAAGTTCAAACAGGAAATCTAAAACAAGTCCACTAAACTAGTCTCTCGGTCACTCCTGAGAATCGGGACCCAAGGTAGCTGTCCGCTCCTCGGATCCGTAATAGGTAGGGTATGTATCCTCTACACAATCATCTGAAAAATATATCCAATCGGGATGGAACGAACACATCTCCTCTAGCAAATCCAAATAAATGATAAAGACTATAAAGCAGTTATAGACAGTTTATACTTGATGAATCAAGGAAGTTGAGGCAGGTAATGAAATAGACAGTTTAGGACATGGTAAGTAAATACAGAGAATCAGGAGAGCATGGAAATGAATACTGTAAATAGAGATAACTAACTAGAACAATGTGAGACGAGTCCAATCTATAAAATATGAGACAATGTGAATCTAATACAAGACACTAATCCAGTATGATTTGAAATACTATTTTCGACATGCAAATGGGTAGCGAGTAATACGGCACACCGCACACTTAGAAAGCATGCGATGGCTATCATTCATGATTAGATGAGTAAATACGACACAATGCATGCTTGATCGAGCGGCGACGACTATCTTTCTTGTAATATGGCACATCGCACGCTTGGCCAAGCGGTGACAACTATCTCTCTTGTAGGTGGTTCTTGTTGAATACGGCACGTCGTACGCTGGACCCAGCGACGACGACTATCATTCTTGTAGTGATGGTTCTTATATGATTGGAATAATTAGTACTTGTAGGTGTTTCGAGTAGGTGGTTCTTGTGAGTGGTTTAAGTAATAGAGTCTAAATGAGTCAAATACATGTGTTGCGAGTGAATGAATCAAGAATACCAATACGTGTTGTGACAGAGAATCCAATAGAACTATACTAGAAACTGAATTACAGTAATCATCAAATAAATAAAACAACTATCAGAGAATGTACTCGCCTGTCGTTCAGAGCAATAAGTGAGGATCAATGCCCAAAGTGGTGTCACACAAACCTATATTGAGATGTATAGGGTTATTTATTGTTCTAGAGTAAACAATGAATCTAAATGTTATTTACATGCTTCTAGGCCTTTCTAGGTCAAGAAGTCAACTATTGGTTAAACTAGGTCAATATTGATCTATTAGTCTAATCTTGGTTACAAAGTCTAATTCTAGGATATTAGGTCCTTGCTCTAACTAATAGCTATCTCACTAAAGGTAGTTTAAGCCACTGACCAACTTTATATATATAATAGCTATATACATGTACCCTTACCATAGGAACCCTTTATGTTCACTCAACTCACTACCTCTTCTCCACTCCTCATCCACTCTCTCAAGCATATATTCACTAGCCCAAATCCTATAAGATATAACCTAGGTAGCCATCAATCTACCCATCTATATAACCCAAATACCTATATATTACCTATATGAATACCTTCGGTACATCTATAACTTGGTATCTATAACCATGCTCATCCTAACCAATTTCTAGTCACTCTAACTCACACACATGACACAAAACCCCCTCTTCTTGAATTGTACTGCATTCAAAACATATGTGTGTGTGTGTGTGTGTGTGTGTGTGTGTGTGTGTGTGTGTGTGTGTGTGTGTATATATATATATATATATATATATATATATATATATATATATATATATATATATATATATATATCCTCACCACATATGCCATAAACTACTGCTATACACTAACCTATATCTATACCATATACAATCCTATCATCTATATAACTGAACACTACCAAGAACCCAGGGTAGATACTCCACTGTTCTGCTCTCCTTCCTGATGCAATGTATCAGAACAATTACCTCTAATACTGCTACTGCCAATACCATTTCTAATTGATGTTCCACATAACTGGGGCTAACTAAATCTCCAATATAACCTAAGGTTTCATAGCTTCACTCATTATCTGTTGTCACCAAAGTAGTCTACTGCCTTGCCTCTCCCTGGCTAAGCAAGGCCCCAAAGACCCTGAGCACCGCGCCCACGTCCTCCTCCGGTCAGACCCCTCTCCCTACACTCCGCCTTTCTCTCCTCTCTATTCGTCTCTCTCTCTCTCCCTCTTTCTCTCCATCAACCCTTTTCACTCTATCTCTAAATTATAAATTCCTTCTTCTAATAAGCAAAGCAGCAGCACTGCTGCGTTTGGATTTTTTTCTTTGTCTTTTGTGTTCTAAACTGTTACTATTAAACTTAGTATAACAGTAGCAGAGTGACTGGTGTACAGTATTAATATTTAGAATATCTTAATAATTACTATTTTATGGTATAAATATATATACAAATATTATTAACTTAATATCACTGTTATTAGTAACATATGCACTCTTACATTGCATTATCTATGGGGTAACTAATAAGAACTTTTATTATTAAATTTTATTATTTATATTATTTTTATTAAATAAGTGTATATCTTTCCGAAGAAATATTTTGTAGCAAAAAAAAAAATAATTTGGCCTAGACTAAATATATTACTAAAATATTTCATTATATATATATATATATAAATATATATATATATATATATATATATATATATATATATATATATATATATATATATATATATATATATATATATATATATATATATATATAAGTTCCAAATCAAATTAAGTTTTTGGAAAATAAAAGATTTTTCCAGGTTCACGAATATTTTATTATTTTTGCTATTAAAAAGTAGTTACCAAAGTTGTATAATGACTTTCCTAGTATTTAAAAATATTTTTCCAAGTATTTTTAGACAAATAAAAATTAGTTTTCAAATATTATATATAAAATTTTAAAAATACTATAAGTATTCCTGTACTCCAATTTTTTTTTCGATTATTATCATCGATCATGGCTAAATCGTGCCTTCATATTTTCTTATGGACTTCGGACCTCTACACATCGAACATGGCTATTGGACTAATTGGGACCTGTCAGATCACCCCACCAGGCACAAACACCAGGCAAGATACCTTACCATATTTACTGCTTACATTTAGTTGCATTTTATTTCAGTTATTGTATCTATATTTCTTATTTATTATTTCCTTATGGCATATGGACTTAGAGTTAAGGGACTACTGTCAACTTAGTGTATCTCATTAAACTTGTCATGATTGTAGCACGAGTTGTGTGTGAGTTGTGAGTATCATGTAGTGGTCACTTGCGTGTTGGCTGATCACCCGTGCGCATGCGTATGAATAACTGTCAATAGATGCATGTTAAAAGACTTGATAGTTATTAGGTATGAAACAGTGTTGTGGAAATGACACGTGTTGGTGTGTCATTGGGGGGAGATGATATCTACTAGTGTAGGGGCTACATTTACTTTTACACACATTTTGGGCATATAGTGACTCATATGAGCGCTACTTTCTGCCTCGGGTCGATAGTGTCTCGGATGAGCACTACTTGACGGCCACTCTTTATTACTTGCGTGAATCCTTACAGCCCCTGCGTAGAACGTTGTCCTCAAAGTGCATACCACTTAGATGGTTAGGGACCCATTTGTATTGTAGTTTTATAGTATTTACAATTGCAGTTATAATGGCATGTTCTTCATGTATCTTGTTACGTCCCTCTGAGGACCTGTCACGCCCCAGTACCGAAATACGGGGACGGACGTCGGCCAGCTACACCATATAAGGTACGAATACGCTATACGGTGATGACGGTTGTCAAGTCTTGCTGGGTATGCTAGCATGCAATCAATCTATAGCCTAAATCCGATCTCATGTCCACAGGAAAATCACAATAAAATACTGAACAAGAGAGAGAATCATATGGAAAGTAGGAAATACTCATATGATAATCAGAAAATCTACAGTAAAGGATAATAATGTAGATGAGTATACCTTCCCACAGTTCCTAACATGGTCAGGAACTGAAGCACGTCCTCCAAGTCAAGTCTGGAAGATCCACAGGGTCGGTCATAGGCAATCTGGGAACAATCCAGGGTTGGTCAGGCCAACCGTAGTAAGTACCAGAAAGGAAGGCTCAAGGACGGGCGAAGAAAACCAGCATGATATGATATATAAGAGGAATAAATGTATGAACAGCAGTAATGAGGGTAAAAGATCGTGCGGTACCAATGCACGATTACAGAATATAAGACAGCAATCCAATTACTAATACGTTAGTAACCAACAATCATCACAGTTATCCTAACATCCACTAATGTCTGGGATAAGGCTGGTAATGCACGATCTCGGGATTTCGTTCCCCCCAATGCTTCTACCAGTTTAAGTTACCTAGATTATCTATATATTTATTCGGGATCACATGCCGTGGTCACATGATCACCCTCCTAGATGTCGTACCTCGGTACGGGAACGCTAAGTAAGAATCAACCTCGGTACCTGTAGTCCCAGTTGTGATTCATCCTTAGTGTTATGCAACAAGCAAGCAAGCAATCCTGACCATGCTAAGACTAAAGGCCAACTACCAAGGTACCTGTGCAGGTAATCATATAATATATCTAGAATATCAAGATGGCATCGCAATGCCATATAATCATGGAAGTAGCACCTCAAAGTGCCAGTAGACAAGGGGCACCGCAGTGCAAGGTCAGGTCCAGTACCTCAAAGGATAACTGGACTTATAGCACGGATACAAGTAGTCAGGTCTGGGACAAGGACAAATCTGTCAGTCACAAGAAGTCATCTGCCCATATCGTGGCATGGATATCAAGTCAAGTACAAGATCAGAACCTCTACTATAATAACATCTCAAGCATATATGGGAGCCTAGAGCTCCAATCATCCAGTCGGTCTATCCACCAGATCAATCTATCAAGTGTCACCCCTCTACGATGGAATCAATATCATGTCAGGAAGGTCAATAACCAAATACAAAGCTAATCACTATAAGCAATGCTAGGCCTCTGGCTTACAAGAATCCTCCAAGTCAATAATCACAAGCCACTAGAAAACGAGCCCCTCAACTACCAAGACATAGCAATCAAACCAGGTTCCCCAACTACCGGAATACACAAAGGTACCAGGTTTTGGGCATTTGGGAAGTCGAGTAAAAATTATATAATAATACCCTTGATATTCTCCTCGTTCTGCGAAATATACGCACAATAATCCAACTCCAGGAATCCAATGAGTCTACCGATAAATTATTCTAGATCAATCCTCAAATACTACGCAATCTAAATATTCCCAATGTCATAATTCCGATACATAAGACAATTGTCAGCCCTATCTGGCTATACTAGGACAACTCCTAGAATGAATGGTCAGGGTACAAGTGTTTATTAATTAATGCCGCCAAAAAATGGCAAAGAATGCATGAACCACTCTAGAGCAGATCCACAACCCTTAAACCAAACAAGGACCAGGGTTGCAGACCGTCTCCCGAGTAGAACCGCGCTCCTTACGCTATCCGACGGACAAGACATGTCAACACGCTAGGCGACTAATCTAGTCGGGAGTCTACCTAGCAGGCAATAGGATCAGGTAAACTAGGCCAAGATGAACATACATAAATCCAGTCCAACAAACCAAAGGAATGGTTCTGTCCAATCCTTCGAACCAAATTCTCGACCGGGAATTCTGGAAAAATTCGGCAGAGTCTCCCTTGTAATCTGGACGGAAGCACCCTACGAATTGGGGCTAAAACCACTCGGCGCAACCCGTCGCAGAATCGCAGGCTGAGAACACTAAGTCTCAGCTACCAGCAGCACTACGATGCGTACTGAAAAAAATTGATAGCCGAGAACACTAAGTCTCGGCCTCCAGCAACACTACGATGCGTACTGGAAACCAATCGAACCCGAGACCACTAAGTCCCGGCCTCCAGCAGTACTACAATACGTACTGGGCGCCAAGCCAACACATATAACAAGAAATCGCCTCGCAGGACGCATCACAGCAGATGTCCATAGTTCTAACCCAAGCACAATCACAGCCACAAGAATAGTTAGCCAGAGCCGTTACCCGACCGCGAGTCGGACACGGTGTAGTGCCCCGCTCCTCGCGGTCCACTATGTAATACCTACGGCTTGCTGACTCAGTCTCGAACTGAGTCTTTGGTGAAACCTTTGCCGGTATCGATTGATCACGGATGAAATGCAATGAACCTTTCCAATTGATGGATTGGCTTCTATTGAAATGAATCCAAGAGTTTTACTGAATGTTTTCTCTTCGCTGCTTGGTTTTGATGAATGCGTTTTCGTGTTGGTTTTCGATGATTGGTTTTCATTGTTCGCTTTCATCGCATTTCGCATTCATTCCGAATCTTGAGAGAAAGAGACGAAGTATGCTAATCAACTATTGGTGCCATTGTAGGCCACGTGAATTGTTCGTGAACGGCGCGTGAAGTCCCTCCTTCTCTCAACTAAGATTCAACTCGGTGAGTTGCTTGAACCGGGCTTGCATTTATTTGTATGCCCTAATAAAAATGATCTCTAGTCTACTCTGTTGCCTTATCCCTGTGATCAACGATGCCTCAATAACAAAAGATAAGAGAAGATAATGAATGAATCATATGTAAAATAGAACTGTCGCTTGCTTGCTTCAATATGAACTGTATGCTCTTATGAATTGCCTAAAAGAGATAGCTCGGTATGGAAATCACGGCTTGACCGTGCAAGAAGAAGAAGAGAATGGAAATGGTTACAAGTTGCTAGGCTCGTGCATGGTAGAATTATCTGATAGCTGCATTCGCATTGGTCTAGACAACTTGTGCACAAGGAGGTAATCTCTCGATCGATTCTGGGGGCACCTGGAGTCGATCGGCCTAGGAGAGAACAGGAGACTTGGGGCTAGAAGTCCCCGCAGAAAAAGGGTGTTAGTCTATTAGTAGTTGGGCAAGAAGTTCCAATTGCTAGTAATGGGAATACCCATGGACCACAATAGTTAGGTTCATGCATATAGATAGAGATTTATTACAAGCCTAACATGCAGGGACGGAAATGAGAATGTTTAATAGATACAAATTGTGCTAACCTGTTTTATGCAGGGATGACTGTCGGCGTTGGTAAGTTGGCTATGAATTTTCTGCTGTCATGTTTCTTATGAATTGTTAAAAAGAACCTAGACAAGTAGAAAGAGCACTAGTAAATATGTAGCTTCACATGTTGAATTAGTGCAGATATTTGTGAGTTTCGGCGAAGAGCCGCTCGCCAGTACATGATGTGTGCTGACCCACGTTGTGGGCATCCTTTTCAGAAAGCAAAGAAGACAGGGAGATTTCAAGGAGGCACTAAAGCTCGTCTAGCCCAGTAGAGCTGCGGACTGCCTCAAAGCTTTCTTTTATTTCAAGTCAAGTGCAAGTTTCTTTTCCTTCTGAAGGTGTCTTTCAATTCCAGCTTGTAATAAAGGGATATCATGTATGGGCATTGTGGCTATTTTCAAAAGAGTGTTTCAAAGAAATCTTGTAGCCAAATTATAAGGCAAATCTGAGTTGCAAAGCTTTGTACTTGTATTCCAATCAAGCTATCAATAAAATGAGTATTTCCATTTCAAATCTCTGTGTTCAATATTTGGTTTTCTGCAATGGGTGCGTACGTGTGTTTTGCTTAACTAATGGGTGCGTGCGTGTGTTTTTGCTTGACTAGTTGTTTTGTGCAGGTACATGGCCTTGTACAAGCACAACTTAGGCTTGCACGGCATCACGCCTTAGCGAGGACGATCGATTCCGCAGGGATCCAGGCAAGACGGACGACCCTAGCGGGATCGAGGCGTGGCAAAGTGGTATCATAGCACAGTTTTACGTCCTTGGCCTCTTGCAAATATCGTTTTCAAAAAGTATATAAAGTACTTTGACGGCTTTCAAAAGTGTCCCAATTTTGAGTTATGAAAACCAATATCCCATACAATAAGTCCATAATATTTTATGAGACTGACAGAAGTTATACTATTTTGTAGAGAAATGGCTCCTCCTCGTCCATCTGGCTCGACCGATCCGATAGAACGGATCATAAGAATGTTGGAGCTGCAGAGGCAGGATAGTGAGGAAAACAACCAAATTCATCAGGCCCGAGCGGCTGCCCAACAAAAGCAGTTGGATGCCTTGACCCAGCTTGTCACGGCGCTTGCGGCAAATCAAAATGCCACCGCAGCGACGGAACAGACGGGAACGCCTGAGATCGAGCCCGTAGAGGGTGATGAGCCCCAGCCAGCACAAAGGCACACTGTCTTTAGGCCAAAGGACTTCTTGGACGCGAAACCTCCGGAATTTGAAGGCAGGACGTCACCCGACAAGGTGATGGACTGGATAGATAAAATGGAGAGTCTGTTCGCGTTCATAGGAGTTCCAAGTAGCAAAAAGGTAGTTTGTGCCGTTATGCTCCTACGGCTGCGGGCGAAGGATTGGTGGAAGACGAAGAAGCCGGCGCTACTCGCAACGGCTAGGAATGGGAAGATCTCATGGGCCTCCTTCAAGAAGGCGTTTCTGGATCAATATCTGCCTCCAGCCATGAGCAAGAAGATGGAGGATGACTTCATCACACTGAAACAGGGAGATATGTCCGTGGAGGACTATGAATCCGAATTTGCTAAACTAGCAAATTTTGCCGCTGCTTTGCTTCCTACGGAACAGTCTCGCATAAATCGATTCGTTGATGGTCTGAATAACAACATCCAGTTAAGTCTGCTGAATCGAGAATGCGGGTCCTATTCTCAAGCCTTTGAAGCGGCGCTACAGGTAGAACAATTCCAGCAAAAGAAGGCGTCAGCAAAGACGCAGAACAGTCGGAATCAGCCCGCCAAAAGATATCATGACGGGAGAAAAAGACTGACGGAGAAAAGAAGACTGGCGGGGAACAATATAATAAGCCCGTGTGCGCTTTCTGCGGTAGGCATGGACACACAAAGGAAGTTTGCCGTTCTGCCAACGGAGAGTGTTTCAACTGTGGACAAAAGGGCCACCGTGCTATAAATTGCCAGAATAAGAGAGTTCGGCCGCTGAACAACAACGACACTGAAGAGCGTGGGCAGCTGCCAGGCCCACCGCCCCTTCGAGACCACCCGAAGAACCAGCCACAGCGGACTAATGCGCGCGTCTACAATCTCTCCACGTTGCTTGACCCAGAATGCAACACTAGTGGAGGTGAGTTTTGTTTCTTAAGTTTTGAGGACAAAACTTTTTCTCAGTGGGTTATTATGTAGTGCCTCGCTCCTCGCGGTCCACTATGTAATACCGACGGCTTGCTGACTCAGTCTCGAACTGAGTCTTTGGTGAAACCTTTGCCGGTATCGATTGATCACGGATAAAATGCAATGAACCTTTCCAATTGATGGATTGGCTTCTATTGAAATGAATCCAAGAGTTTTACTGAATGTTTTCTCTTCGCTGCTTGGTTTTGATGAATGCATTTTCGTGTTGGTTTTCGATGATTGGTTTTCATTGTTCGCTTTCATCGCATTTCGCATTCATTCCGAATCTTGAGAAAAAGAGACGAAGTATGCTAATCAACTATTGGTGCCATTGTAGGCCGCGTGAATTGTTCGTGAACGGCGCGTGAAGTCCCTCCTTCTCTCAACTAAGATTCATCTCGGTGAGTTGCTTGAACCGGGCTTACATTTATTTGTACGCCCTAATAAAAATGATCTCTAGTCTACTCTGTTGCCTTATCCCTGTGATCAACGATGCCTCAATAACAAAAGATAAGAGAAGATAATGAATGAATCATATGTAAAATGGAACTGTCGCTTGCTTGCTTCAATATGAACTGTATGCTCTTATGAATTGCCTAAAAGAGATAGCTCGGTATGGAAATCACGGCTTGACCGTGCAAGAAGAAGAAGAGAATGAAAATGGTTACAAGTTGCTAGGCTCGTGCATGGTAGAATTATCTGATAGCTGCATTCGCATTGGTCTAGACAACTTGTGCACAAGGAGGTAATCTCTCGATCGATTCTGGGGGCACCTGGAGTCGATCGGCCTAGGAGAGAACAGGACACTTGGGGCTAGAAGTCCCCGCAGAAAAAGGGTGTTAGTCTATTAGTAGTTGGGCAAGAAGTTCTAATTGCTAGTAATGGGAATACCCATGGACCACAATAGTTAGGTTCATGCATATAGATAGAGATTTATTGCAAGCCTAACATGCAGGGACAGAAATGAGAATGTTTAATAGATGCAAATTGTGCTAACCTGTTTTATGCAGGGATGACTGTCGGCGTTGGTAAGTTGGCTATGAATTTTCTGCTGTCATGTTTCTTATGAATTGTTAAAAAGAACCTAGACAAGTAGAAAGAGCACTAGTAAATATGTAGCTTCACATGTTGAATTAGTGCAGATATTTGTGAGTTTCGATGAAGAGCTGCTCGCCAGTACATGATGTGTGCTGACCCACGTTGTGGGCATCCTTTTCAGAAAGCAAAGGAGACAGGGGGATTTCAAGGAGGCACTAAAGCTCGTCTAGCCCAGTAGAGCTGCGGACTGCCTCAAAGCTTTCTTTTATTTCAAGTCAAGTGCAAGTTTCTTTTCCTTCTGAAGGTGTCTTTCAATTCCAGCTTGTAATAAAGGGATATCATGTATGGGCATTGTGGCTATTTTCAAAAGAGTGTTTCAAAGAAATCTTGTAGCCAAATTATAAGGCAAATCTGAGTTGCAAAGCTTTGTACTTGTATTCCAATCAAGCTATCAATAAAATGAGTATTTCCATTTCAAATCTCTGTGTTCAATATTTAGTTTTCTGCAATGGGTGCGTGCGTGTGTTTTGCTTAACTAATGGGTGCGTGCGTGTGTTTTTGCTTGACTAGTTGTTTTGTGCAGGTACATGGTCTTGTGCAAGCGCAACTTAGGCTTGCACGGCATCATGCCTTAGCGAGGACGATCGATCCCGCAGGGATCCAGGCAAGACGGACGACCCTAGCGGGATCGAGGCGTGACACACGGGACATACGGGGACAATCCGTACAAGTGAGTCATGCTCGTGTCCTCGGAGGTATGGATGACCTATCCGAGCTGTCCGATACGGTCTATCCCGGTATTGGACCAAGCTATCCTAAGTTATCATCATGGCAGTTCTACTACTAGGCTACACTAATCATGATTATACAATTTACAAGTACAAATTAATTAAATACAATAAAATCCAGGAGAGATGGCAAGAGCCGTCGATGAGCAAAGGATACTTGCCTAGAGGGCTCGGCTAGGTAAGCAAGTCTTCGACGATCGCGATCCAAGCTAGCACGTCCATCGAGGTCCTCAGAACACATAATAAACAATCATTAGAATCAAGTAATAAAATAATAGAAGAAATTACGGGGGATGGTATGGTGGCCCATGCAGGCCTACGTTCATCACTTCGATTACATTACTGTGTCATCGTGAGCCTGCACATAGGATTAGAAACTTAGGATCTCATCCACGTGTCTTGAAAACAGTATTGATCTCTGTCCTTGATTTCTATTTGAATCTTTGACTTGCATCCTGCTTGAAATCTTCGTGCCATCTAATATTTCTTTTTATTGTAGTAAATGGATTCTCAAGACAGGAATAACGCTTTCCTGAACACCCTACCGGCTACAGGAGGATTCTTCTCGTACATGACTCCGCCAACGCAGGGAGGCCAGCTTACCCATCAGGGCGACCCGGCTCAAACGCAATACTCGAGATTCCGCAGAGACGACTTTCCTCCACCTGCTCCCTTCCATCAGCCTGCACCCTTCCAGCCAGCATATGTTCCACATCCAGCACCTACCATGCACCCTGCACCAGCGACGTATCCAGCGCCTGCCATGTACCCATCACATGTTCAGCCTCCGCCACCTCCGTTGGACAACGTTGCCCTTCTCGGGATCTTCCAACAGCTCATGACTTCTCAGACGCGACAGGAGGACGTCTTTCGCGATACCTTGAGAGAGGCTCTCCAGACAAGAGACGCTCCACGACCGCGCCCTGGAACTTCCAAGAATTTTACGGACCTTAGGCCCAGAGAATTCAAAGGAACGGAAGGGATTCTCTACGCGGATGAGTGGTTAGAGAACATAGACCGCAACCTTCGGAGGGCTCGAGTTCCTGAAGTCCTGATGGTCGAGAATGCCAGCATGCAGCTTTACGACATCGCCCACACGTGGTACAAAGACGAGCCACGGTTCACCGCACCAGACGTGACTTGGGAGGAGTTCAAGGAGCTGTTCAAGACGAAGTTCTTCCCTGAAACAGCCCGTGAAGAGTTGGAGAACGAGTTCGAGAGCCTGGAACAAGGCAACCTCTCCGTTGACGAATACACCGCAGAGTTCTCCCGCCTCAGCCGCTTTGCAGACGTCTTGACCCCTGCAGCCAAAGCCAAGAAGTTCAGGAAAGGACTTTCATATGAAATTCGCATAGCCATTGCCACCAGCCAGGCCACCACTTACGAGAAGATCTTGAAGGTCGCACAGACGGTAGAGACAGAATTGAAGCGCAAGAGGAAGAGAGATCGAGACACGTATGGAGAAGGCAGCAGCCGATCAGGAGCGGTGAAACACCCCAACATTCCAGCACAGCAGCATCACCAACAGCCAAGAGACGCCTCGAATCGAGAACTTCCAACATGTCAGCATTACAAAAAGAAGGGACACATTGAGAGCGACTGCCGCCGGAGACTGGGCCAATGTTTAAACTGTGGTTCGGATCAGCATCAGTTGCGAGATTGCCCAAGACGTCAACTTGTAGCACCAGGAGGGCAAGCTTTTGCCATGATCATGGAGGATGAGCCAGCACTACAAGGAGGAGCTGACGGAAGTTCATAATAGATTATAGTAATAAGTACCAATGAGAGTCCTATATTAGACTTTGTGAGAACTTGAAAATATTTTAGTAGCAGCAAGTTTTGACTATTCATTTATATCACAACTTTATTTGAATTTCGAGGACGAAATTGTTTTAAGGTGGATAGATTTGTGAGCCCTTGACCCGAAATCCTTATTTTATTTATTTATTCTTAATTTACTGAATTATTAACTAATGCATAGATAATTGTATAATGAAGTATATATGTATATAATATACACATAATGTTACTTTTATAAATCATAAGAAAAGAAGGGGGTTGTTTGCAACTATCCAAAGAAACATGAGGACTAGGCTGCAAAATTTACAAGTTTAAATTCTGATATGATCTAAACGGCCATATAATACGAATCCTGCTATCAAATGGATTCAAATCCTTCTCTAGATAGAAGTGGGGAAGTTCGACCTTATCCCCTCGATCCACCCAAACCCTCGTATAAGTAGAGGGATCATCAGGGCCCCCCTCACCGAAACCCTAATATCCTTCGCAAAGCTTGTAGACTTTCTTCGTCGAGACCGCCAACACTTCATTGGCAACCAACGAAAATTCTTCATTAAGGTAATGATCAAAACCTCCTTTCCATAATTATATCATGCCACTTATTTGTTTTAATTGCTAAGAAACTGTGAACTTAGAATAGAAGGTCGATTGGGAGAGAAACATGGAGTTGGGTATCAGTTCAGATCAAGTTTTGAGTATAGGTATTGCGTATCCATATTGGGTAGGTAATACGAGGATTGATAGGGGAGTATCTCAGTTGGTTAAATAGGAAAAACTGATGTGCAGGTCCCGGCATTATGTACTAACAGTAGTATCTTAGATGCAAATAACAGATACATGTGGAATAGGTGTCTGTCCTTACGGATATAGATAATCTGAATTAGGACTGTGTTGTACATGGCAGCAGTTTGAGAAAGATTCATGGCTCGTGTGTGAGCTTTCGTGCACACCGAGGAAAAACAGGGATACCCGGACATATAGGGATGGTTATCGTGCAGATAACCCAATTTTTAATGTGTCAGAACGTTGGGTGTCATCTCCTAATCATGATTTAAATAATCATGCAGGATGATCCTTGGTGTGAATGATTTCATATAATTAATCCCAAGTATTGACTTGGAGTCATGTAGAGCTAGTGATCATATATGTCTCTACATTTCCAGAATGCTGATGAATCAATGATATATATACATTCTTTCAGACATATGGGGCTCCAGTTGGTAGGTACTTCAGATCCTTTAATGTCAAACATTCAAGCGACTGGTGTTATAAGTTCCTGGTAGGGCGTTAATGGTTGCATGCTTAGTTCTGGTAGGAAGTTAGCTACAGCAGCAAAGCAATACAGAACAACGGCAATGTGGGGAACACCATATTTGAGTCCTCGTATTAACATTGAAACATTATGCAGGTTGCCTTAGTCTTCACCTAATGGAAATAGAAGAGGAACAATAAGTTTCTCGGTTAGCAGAGTATAATAGGAATTGACCTAAAATTCCATGGCTCACCTACATGTGAGGAGTTAGTTCTAATATATAGGGTTTTAGAGAAGAAAGTGTGGAGGTCTGATTTGCTATACCGAGTGCACATGTGTGCAGACATGTAGTAGCAACTGTCGGGTCAAGCATCAATAATTATATTCAACAAATGCAAAAGTATAATTTTGGGGGTACATGATCCCCTATTAAATTGTCATAAGGAATTATTGAACAATAGGGAGTGATGGAAGTTATAGTGAAGGGGTCGAGATTACTCTGTATCGTATCACCTTGTGTCTGATTTCCTTGAATCAAAATCATTAGTATCAAATGCTTTGCACCCGACCACTTAGTATCAAAAAACGGAGGAAAGAAGAGAAGTAACGTAGCTGACAACCAAGGGTCTCAGTAGTTGGTAAAATAGTGAATTAGGATGCTAGCATATTACAGGGAACGGGTATCAGTTGTTGTATCAGTTTCGGAATTGGTATCCAATTTGATACCTGATATCGAAATCGTTTTAGTCGAATATATGAGTATCAGTCATTTAGAGGACATAACAGTAATCCGTGAACGGATACAGATGCCTGCTTTTGGACTGTGTGGTAGCAATTGGGTTTATTTAGGGAGTACTCAGGGTTGTCCGATTAATGCCAGGCTGTACTGCAACCAAGGAACACAATACCAAGTTATGAGAAACAAGCCTATATAGCCGTCCCAAATCAGCCCTTAACTGATTGATCAAATCGTGGCAGACTGCCGCATTGCATGTGCTAATGGTTGGCATAGCAGGGGATGGCCAATTAAACGACCTAGGAGAAGACTTGTGGTCTGTTTCATGTCAACGAGATCAGTAGGAATTCGTAGAGGAATGGGTTCTGGGGACCTGATGCATCGTACAATTGCTTAAAAGAGGTTACTATTGTATAAGCAAGGGAATAGCTTCTTAAGGAGGTATTGATTAGATATGGGTAGGAAGATGTCCATTATATATCTAATGTCAGGTCTGTGCAACCATGGGTCCAGAAATCTGAAAGGCAAACAGACACCTTATGTGCAGAGCTATGGGCTGGTTACAGTCTCAAGATATAGATGTTGCCCCTAGTCTGTACAAATAGCAAGAGCTGCCATGAGCAGGGTTAATAGAATGTAATATAGGTTTTGAATAGAATGAAAGGCCATGGGGTCTTTCATTGTAAAATAAGGAAAAAAAAAAGTTAGTATAAGGTTTTATATCGAAGAACGTGTTTACTTGCATGATGCTGCTTAATCTGAATGTTCTAACAAGTGTCATCGTGGCCTTTCATGATGCTGAATAGAATGTCCCAACTAGCTGTGGGCTAGTTGAGTGGTTATGAGAAAGTGGGATAGCAAAATACAAGCATGGGCCTTAAACTTTATATGGTAAATTGTCTAATAACATTATCACTGATTTTGGTTTGATTTGAACTGGAGGTGATGCCTTGAGTAGCTGATCTTGGTCTTGATTAGGTTAAAGTCAGAACTTGATGAGAGGGATCATGGAGTCATGTAAAGCTTTGTGAGCTTCAGTCAGATTAGATTACGTTGTTATGTATATGATACACTCGGGCATTAAGATCTTGGGTGAAATGAGGTCTGGATTTTATCACTCATTTTATTGGTCCTTCTGACATGAGACTTCCTTGACCATAGAATTTATTGGCAAATACTTTCAGATGAATTGCAAGTAACTGGTTCTTATGTGGCCTCCCCTTTGGGTTAAGGTTTCTAGTAGGCATATCCTATATTCATATGTACATAGTAATGTTAGGCTAAGGTTAGCTAAGTTTGGGTATTTAGGTAGGTACTGATTTGATATAAGTAAAGTTGACATAGAATGACCAAGGTCGACCAAGGTTGACTAGTTTGACTGAAAGTCAACCTTGAGTTGATATTTGACCTAATTGACCTAGAGTCTTAATCACCAAATAGATAGGCTCATTCGTACTCTTTAAATTGTAAATTGATTCCATTAATCTATAAACAGGTTCATTGAATTTCGGACTCAACATTTGGCCCGTGCCAGCAGCTCAGGACCACAGGCAAGTATACCTTGCCAACTTGTACAATACAATTTATATGCGTGTTCATCATCTCGCTGCTATTCTTTTCCTTACTTTCGTGATTACTTTATTCCATGTCTTGTACACTCATCCTGTCATGGTTTTACTTTACATGTTTCTAGTTTCTTGTTCCTTTTCTGTTATGATATTTTTCTACCTGTTACACTGTGATAGTCTCATACGTATTGCTTGATAGAGTCGTCTAGTCCTACACCACGATTCCCTCGACTTGACTTGACTTGACATGACTTGAGTAGGACTTGACTTTGACATTCTATAGAATGTGAGTACTTACCTTGACTACGGTCTATAGGATTTTATACTAGGATTGGCTACTGTCTTGGTTGTGAGTACTTGCCTTGACTGCGATTGAGACATTATAGATTGTGAGTACTTGCCTTGACTGCAGTTTATAGCCAGCCATTTCTAGTATGGCATGCCAGTGTCTTAGGAACCTTGCGTTTAGATCTTGTGTCTTAGTTCATTTTGTCTCGCTGGATATTCTTGATTGTTCCTTACTTCTTGGTATATTTGTACTGTTACCTGTTGGCTTGTATATTATGTATCTTGCTAGTCCTCTGAGGACCTGATGATCTCTTCAGGTTTAGCCGAGTATTGAGCCAGGTGCACGTGAGCAGTTGGAGCTAGGATTGGACCACGGTGCCACTACAACTGAGGGTACTTTTGACAGTTTAGACTCTGCTATTTCATTTTCATGTTTCAATGTTATTATCGTCTATTGGTAGTGGATTTGTGTCCACCGGACGTGACTGAAAATTCTTGATAAACTGGATACTCTATTTATATATTCATTCAATATTCAGTTTCATTTGTGTTAGTGGATTGTATCATATATTGTGGATGAGATCTAGATTGCCTCTGTGACTTGGTTATATACTAGACAGCGTTCTACCGCCGACACTACGGCGTAGGCTGGGCTTGGACACGTCTCGTATCCAAAAAGCGGATGCGGGTTGTGACAGATGGCAGGAGGCTATACCGTATGGGTCCCGCAAGTAGTGCAATGATCTGGCACGGAAACCGAGGCACGCAGACCGATATAGTCGTGCAAACCGAGACGTGTACGTATATCGAGATGCGCACGAGAATCGAGATGACTCGAAGATCAAGATGAACAGGAGACAACGTACACGTAAATAGAGACGCACACGTAGATCGATACTGGCACGGAAACCGAGACATGTACGTAAATCGAGACGAACACGTAGGATCGAGGAATCACGAATATCGAGACGGCACACGAATCATTATGACACACAAATCGAGGCATGTACGCAAATCAAGACGGAGCGAGATTCAAGGAAGCACGCAAATCAATACAACATACAAGTCAACGTATGCACGCAAATCGATGCGGTACAGAGTCCAAGGTGATACGCAAACAAAGGCGACATGTAAATCCGTACGTGCATGCAAACCGGGATGGCACAAAGTCCAAGGTGGCACATGTACCAATGCAGCACGCAAATCAATACGGGTACGCGAATCGAAGCGGCACAAAAACCGATATGGACACAAAGGCCGAGACACGAGGATCGAGACAATACATAACTCCAGGTGGCACGGTGCCCAGGGCAGCACGAGACTCGAGGCGTCCTGCTGCCCAAGACAGTGCGCACATTGAGGCAGCACGAAAAAAACAAAACTGACACGTACACCGAGGTGTACGCGTCCCGAAGACACAGAAAATGAAGGCACACTGCCCAAGAGCACGCAGGCCGAGGGGGCTCACTGCTCGAGCGACGCAGGGCCCAAGGGCGTCCCGCCGCTCGAGGCTGGCACCTTCTCCGAGCACGGCGGCCGAAGGTAAAGGAAAACAGGGAGGCGGAGGAACCGAGGACCCGTCGGTGAGCTCGGCTAGGAGGGTCGAGGGCTCCTGGCGGTGGAGGAAAAGACAGAGAGGGAGAGACGAGGGCGGAAGTGGAGGCGACGCTCGCGGGTGTGGGCGGCGGAGGCGACCGTAGGTGGAGACGATGGTGGCGAGGGAGGCAACGGCGGCGGCGACGATGGGGGTGGTCGCCATGGCGGTGGTGGCTGAAGTAGTTGCGGCGGCTGCAGTGGTGGGCGACCGCAGCCATGGGGAGGAGGCCGATAGGGAGGATGAGGAGAGCTCGAGAGAAGGGGAGAGAGAGTTGAGGGAGAGAGATGATGATCTGAGAGAGAGAGAAAGGAATTGGGGGAGGGGGCTGTCATTTAGGGAAGCGGTGCGGCTGAGAGTGGGTGAGAGAGGGACAGTATGGATTGGGGTTAGGTATAGGAAAATTAAAATGATAATAATAATAATAACAATGATATTAATAATAGTGGCAAGAATAATAATGCGAATAAAATTCACCCTCAAGAAAATATCAATAAAATTTTAACAATACCCAAATTTCAAAAATCCTCCAAATACACAAATACAGTCAAATACTATTTTCAAAAATAGGAATTTGACATCCTACCCACCTTACAAAAATTTCGTCCTCGAAATTTCAAAATTATAAAAATAGGGTTTTCAAAACTACTACATATATATCTGCCATGAAAAACTCTACCCACCTTACAGAAATCAAGTAATACAATAAGAAACGAACAAAATCTCAATATAAAAACATCAAGGAGAACAGTGTATGGCTACATAAATCAACTCGTAAGGTAAATCTAAACAATGAAGTAATCTCAAAGAAGCAAAATCTCGCATGCACGAAATAACCCCATAAATCAAAACAAGTACAAAATATAGAAAATAATGTCCAAAAACGTAAAATCTCAACTGCATAAAAATCCTCATAAATCATAAAATACAGGATATCTCTCTCGAACCGATGATCGTAGTTCATAATATCCGAAAAATGTGTGCCATGGTCATTCCTTGCCACGCCATCCGGAATGGGTGCAAAAGATTCACCAAAACACGGTAATCGAGCGGCTGCAACTTTCGTTACCACGCCGTCAAGGTATACTAGGGTCACCCGGTACTCTCAACAAATACCCAAAATGAATCAAATCCATAACCCAAATATCCAAATCACCAAAATCACAAAATCTCTAACAATGTAATGAGAGTCCTAGAAAACAATCAAAATCCAAAATCCAGGTGAATCGTAACATACATCCAAAAATATCTTCAATAATAACCACAAGATAGCTTTTCTAGGAAAATACTACATATCCGTAGGAAAATACTCCAAACCAAGGATCCATATCCAAATATAATGTATAGAAGGTATATCTATAATCAAAATAGTATCTGAAATAGATAATCATGAGTGCGGAACTGTCCGGAATCAAGGAAGCCGAATCGATACGAGAATATCCCTCGGATACTCAACAAATGCTAAAATATCCAGTCTCAGAGTCTAGATGAAATCTTTATTCCGCAGCAATCTAGACAACGCTCGAAGAGGGCGATAATGATACTAAGTCAACACGAAGTCAACGCACGAAAGGGATAATAAGAAATCAACCAAGACAAAACACCGATAGAGAGTACAGAACCCAAGATAAATAATCATGTAACCCAAATGATGGAGATAAGATAACATCTCATCAAATAAGGTGATCGACATGACCAACTATAGGATCATATCTATCAAACAAGGATCAGAGGTAGATAACACGAATAAGACATAGCCAAGCAAGATAGGTCCAAGTAGAGATGAGGACCAGTTCACAAGTTCAAGGGAGCGAAGGACAAGTGTAACAAGTGGGAATACCAAGAAATAGTGGACTGAGATCAATAATCATGTGATACCCAACAAAATCTTAAAATAAGACCTGCATGGGCCACCAATAAAACCTTGTCACGCCCCAGTACCAAAATACGGGGACGGACGTCGGCCAGCTACACCGTATAAGGTACGAATACGCTATACGGCGATGACGGCTGTTAAGTCTTGCTGGGTATCCTAGCATGCAATCAATCTATGGCCTAAATCTGATCTCATGTCCACAGGCAAATCATAATAAAATACTGAACAAGATAGAGAATCATATGGAAAGCAGGAAATACTCATATGATAATCAAAAAATCTACAGTACAGGATAATAATGTAGATGAGTATACCTTCCCACAGTTCCTAGCATGGTCGAAAACTGAAGCATGTCCTCCAAGTAAAGTCTGGAAGATCCACAGGGTCGGTCACAGGCAATCTGTGAACAATCCGGGGTTGGTCAGGCCAACCGTAGCAAGTACCAGAAAGGAAGGCTCAAGGACGGGCGAAGAAAACCAGCATGATATGATATATAATAGGAATAACACGTATGAATAGCAGTAATGAGGGTAAAGGATCGTGCGGTACCAACGCACGATTACAGAATATAAGGCAGCAATCCAACTACTAATACGTAAGTAACCAACAATCATCACAGACATCCTAACATCCACTAATGCTTGCATCGCCAACTGGAACTCGTAATCTGTCATCGGAACAGTAACTCACCCCTACATCAAACAAGAACAAGGGAATGAATTACCGCACCGGGACAGCGTTACGTGCCAGCCAGCTTAGTAAGCAACAAGCCATACAATTTAGGAGAATGAGCGGCCACTCAAAATGCCTACGGCTCTCTATGTGGAGGTTGGGTTACCCAACAATGCAAGTATGGGAATCCTCAGATCGTGCCGTCCAAGCAGGGCTAGCGGGGCCAAGTATATCAAGACTAGATGAGCGTCGGTCCCTTGCAAGACCACCGGGCTCTGCATGTCACCATCGGTCCCTCGTAAGGCCACCGTGCTGAGCATGCCTTGTATATAAAGTATAGTACATAAAGTAGCCGGATATTGCCATCCACTAGTACGAATGGTAACAATATCCGTGGCGGCCAGCCTGCAGGTCATGACTAATGTCTGGGATAAGGCTGGTAATGCACGATCTCGGGATTCTGTTCTCCCCAATGCTTCTACTAGTTTAAGTTACCTAGATTATCCATATAGTTATCCGGGATCACATGCCGTGGTCACATGATCACCCTCCTAGATGTTGTATCTCAGTACGGGAATGTTAAGTAAGAATCAACCTCGGCACCTGTAGTCCCAGTTGTGATTCATCATTAGTGTTATGCAACAAGCAAGCAAGCAATCCTGACCACGCTAAGACTAAAGGCCAACTACCAAGGTACCCGTCCAGGTAATCATATAATATAGCTAAAATATCAAGATGGCATCGCAATGCCATATAATCATGGAAGTAGCACCTCAAAGTGCCAGTAGACAAGGGGCACCGCAGTGCAAGGTCAGGGCCAGTACCTCAAAGGGTAACTGGACTTATAGCACGGATATAAGTAGTCAGGTCTGGGACAAGGACAAATCTGTCAGCCACAAGAAGTCATCTGCCTACATCGTGGCATGGATATCAGGTCAAGTACAAGATCAGAACCTCTACTATAATAACATCTCAAGCATATATGGGAGCCTAGAGCTCCAATCATCCAGTCGGTCTATCCACCAGATCAAACTATCAAGAGTCACCCCTCTATGATGGAATCAATATCATGTCAGGAAGGTCAATAACCGAATACCAAGCTAATCACTATAAGCAATGCTAGGCCCTCTGGCTCACAAGAATCCTCCAAGTCAATGATCACAAGCCACTAGAAAATGAGTCCCTCAACTACCAAGACATAGCAATCAAACTAGGTTCCCCAACTACCGGAATACACAAAGGTACCAGGTTTTGGGCATTTGGGAAGTCGAGTAAAAATCATATAATAATACCCTCGATATTCTCCTCGTTTCGCGAAATATTCGCACAATAATCCAACTCCAGGAATCCAATGAGTCTACCGATACATTATTCTAGATCAATCCTCAAATACTACGCAATCTAAATATTCCCAATGTCATAATTTTGATACATAAGACAATTGTCAGCCCTATCTGGCTATACTAGGACAACTCCTAGAAAGAATGGTCAGGGTACAAGTGTTTATTAATTATTGCCGCCGAAAAATGGCAAGGATTGCACACTACAAAAAAAGTTGGCTTTTGGGACAACACTTTTAAGAACTCTAGTTTTAAACGTCCTAAAAAAATATTATTTGGGACTACTATATTTTTTTGTAACAAAAAACAAATTTATTGGTGACAGATTGAAAAATGGATCTCTTATTTGGGACTATTAATATTTTTCGTTCCAAATAAATTTTGAGACCGTCTCAAATAATCTCAGCGGAAATGGCAATTATTTGGCGGCCCAAACCAAATTTTGTAGAAATATTTTTTCACCTGAATCAAATCCTTCCCTAATTTGAAAATAAAATTTCTCATCGTCTTCTTCTCCTCTTCATTCTTCTGTATCAAACCATGGCATTATTTTGCTAAGTTCCTACTCTTTCCCGTAGAGACCAAAATCCCCCAAATCCCTCCACCTCCCTCCTCTTCCTGCTATGAGAGTGGATCCTAAACCTTAGATCCAACCCTCCCCAAATCATAACCCTAGATCCCAACCCACCTCCCCAAATCCATGCCCTAGTGTTGCCGCCACGCTGGCCATCATCGACGAGTCCGACACATGGACGGGGAGTCTTGCGTCTCTTTATCCTTTCCTATTTCTAGAAAGTTTCAATTTTGACTGAATTTTTTGGGATTACAGTTGAGGAACCCTTCCGCACTCAAAGTGTTCGACGAGGTCATCGCCGTTTCCAAGTTGAAGCAAATTGTGATGTCCCTCGACTACGTCGGCACCCTCTCGCCCATTGTCGATGAGCCCGAGGATACCGTCATGTCCGAAGCAGTGAGCTTTCTACTGATTTTTCTGTACCAAACCATTTTTCATGCAAAGTTATTGTCTTTAGAATGTGTGAACTATTGCACAGGAAAGAAAAGTTGTGATGAATTGAATGTTTTCATGCAAAGTTAATGTCTAAAGCAGCGAGCATTACCCATAACATGTTTTTAGGATTACTGGTGCGCCCTATTGTACAGTAATTTAGGGGTTTATGGAATATGTTTTGGTATATAGAATTCTAAACTATGTTACTAGTGTGCCCTACAGTTAATGTCCGAAGCAGTGAGCATTACCCATAACATATACTTAACTGACTTGGTTTACTAGAAATGAAGTGGTTTAGTGTGTTGATACTTGATACAACCGCTTGAACTAATTCAATTCATATAGGATCGTGTTTAGGTAACTTCTCTTTACTTGTTCAGGATATCATATACCTTCTTATGTAAATTTCTTGGTTCTCATAATTATTATACCTATATTTCTATTTTTTCCCCTAATTTATCTAAATCTTATAGATGGTTGATGTGGCAACACTGCACAACCATCAATTTTATTGTCTTCCTAATTTATGTGAACTTGAAGGGTACACTACACCAAAATATTAAATTAGGAACAGTAGGCATTTTGCAATCTGGAGTTTTTGAGCTGCACGACTTTGTACGATGTTCTGGAATTTATGTTTTATGAGGTTGGTTTGTTTGTGAAATATTAATATCATCTGCCTACCATTAATACTTTGTTCAATGTTGACAGGTTGGTTTATGTGTGAACATTAATTAATATAATGAGCTCATTTTTTTCGTCCACCAAAATTTGTGTAGATATTCACCATTTTACTCAACGGTCGCCATTTTTGAAACTAAAATCATTGTAGTTTTTATCCTGAAAGATATGCATGTTCAACTTAGGTTGTGTTTGGAGTCATGTATATTACTCTATGAAGTTGTAGATAGTAACTGGGCTCCTTACTTTTCATACTCAATTATGTTTGGTGTTAGTGTGACTGTGTCAAATTAGTTTCAACTATGATTTGAGATCCTTTGCAACCTAGACATGACTGACGTATGGCACGTGTAGAGGATGTATCATCTCGGATACATGTCATACACAGATTCAGTCCTTTGGAGGTGACTATGCAGCGTAGCTTGGAATTATATCAGAAATAAGTTTTTAAGCTTTATATATTTTACTATATTCTTCAACTTTATTGAAACCATGCTCATTGTTCATATTCAATACTTTTCATACTCTTTTGAAATAGGTTTTCTTTCCTGCTTATTTGTAGATCATTGTCATAAGATATCTAATACATTGTACCAATCATACCAATAATACATTGCACCATATTGTAGTCCTATCTATTTCTCAGCTCCACAATTCATATTATCTAGTGATAGTTCGTCTTAGTTTCCTTGTTCTTTTAAATGTTCATTCTTGACTAATCTATAGGATGAAACACCATTCTTCTAGTTCTTTCATGTTCTTATGTTCCTTTATTGAAAATCAAATCGTGGACTATTTGAGTAGGTATATCTTTCATAATGAGCTTGTGTTTGACTTAATTTTTTTCCTGGTAATGGTATTATGTTGTACATGCTCTATAAAAGTAGGTCATATTGAACTATGTGACGCAGGGCAGAACTAAAGGGACTCTAGATGAATCAAGGATGCAATGTCACACAAGATAACAAAAAAAATAGTGTTATGCAATAAGCCAATAAAAATTTATAGTTTAGCATTAAACAAGGTAGAAAGATTCCTAGTATGCAGTCGGTTTAAGAGTGTTATAAGTTGACCTAAGGATTGTTGGAGTAAATTCACACAATCAAATGTGCCCAAATCCTGATCTTGGATGACATTCCTCCTCTTTGAACCTCCGATTCCAAGATCCAACGATCAACCATGATCCAATGGAAAAGAGCTTGGGGGTAGAAAGAAAAGATCCGAAGTCATCCGATCAAGTATGATAAAGAGAGTATATTTATAATCTTCATAATCGAAAGATCAATGTCATAATGTAAGTCCACCATACAGTCTAGAAGCCAAAGTGAAAGTTACATCAGATAGGAAGAAAAGCTCCAAAGTCAGTAACCACAGAACATAGTCCCAGCCAAGGTTGTCTTGATTACCTACTACACCACCTAATTTTATCTCGATCCCCGTCTCTCCCCCCTGGAGGCCACCACATAAGCCTTTTGGTCCTTGCTGCCTTCGCAAGCTTGCTCTTGATTTCTATCGCTATGTAGCTGGTATCATCATTGTAGTCATAATAATTTGTCTGTGAAGTGAGAAAGTTGGACAAATAAGATACCTAGACTATTCTTACAAGGTATATAACTTTGGCAGGATGGGAACAATTTTTACTTTTGGGGTTAGTGTGAAACTTCTTGATTTGATCTGGTTAGACTCTGAAGTGTAATCATAAACTAGGGCAAGTTATAATGCTTTCAGATTCATTTGTCCTGATTTGGGTTCCGATAATCATTTCTATGGCCTATATTTAAGAGCACAAAGAGAATCTCGCTTCCTGCACCAACATCGAACCATTGGGGATTGCAATATTATCCTGAAGTGGCTCGTTCAAGCGAACATAATTATATTGGCTCTTTTACAGCCATTTTAGCCGCTTAAAGAAGTTTTCATAAACTAAAACTATTTACCATCTATTGTAATTGTTTTAGGAGCACAACCATCGTATTTCTGTATCTTGTCAAGGTTCAAATGTACCAGAAAATTTGTTGTTCAAGCAAAACATCATTATATTGGCTCGTCTACTACTCTCTTTAAAGGATTGATATTAAGCTATAACTAGGTGTTTACAGTCTATCACAACTGGTTTGGGAGAGCAGAATTTGTACAATCCTCTTATTCTGTATTTTTGTCTAGATTACATTTGCAGGTTAGTTACTAGTCCAAAAGGACATGGCTGTGCTTACTTTCTATATTGCTCTCTTACTAATGTCTTGAACAAGCCTTATGCTTCTGGACTGTTTCATTAATTGTTTTTTTCCACCTTTCCACCTTAGCCTTAATCTTGCCGGTATATATATCCAACAAAACTATAAGGTAATTGGTATGTGACATCCATCTGTTTCTATGCAGGGTCGACTTCAGGATAGGATGGCAGGCGGAAAAGAAGAATACAGTGCTTTTTTCTATTCCCTTATTTCCACTGATACCCAGGTGGGACTACATATCTGTTAGAGGCTTGCTAATGTCTTCTAAACACTAAATAAGCATTACATAGAATAATTCACTCATTCTGTAATTTCATCACCCCCCAATCATAACCATGTTGCCTGTTGGACACAGGAGATGTATTACTCTACTAAAAGGCAGCAATTTTTGATCGACCAAGGTTATAGCTTTAAGGTACTCCCTCTATTATATATTTTATCTTCATAAGAAGATATGATTATGCTTTCATCTGATCTTGTTGCGATTGTTTTTGGCTACAACGCGTGAAGAGTTAAAAGTTCTTTTTATATGATTTAGAAGCAGTCTCCAGCTCCTTGGGTGTAATGTTTGTTTTAACCCCCTTTTTTCCAATACTAGTTAGTAGTTGTACAATAGTAGTTAAAAGTTCGCATTTTCCTTGATCTGTATACAGCTAATTTTACTATAATTTTAAAGCTAGGTTCTTGTTTAATTGCATCTAGATGAAATTATAGCCTTTTCTGTGGTTGAAGCATTTTCTTGTTGGTATTGTGTGTTGTTTGTGTGTGTGTGTGTGTTTTTTTTTGGGGGGGGAGGGGTGTCGGGCACTGTTTTATTTTGTTTAGCCTGCACTCTGCAGTAACGTTTATCTATGATGAGTCGATAACCATCCTGATCTGTGGCAGACAGGTCAAACAAAACTATATAGTAGGAAACCTTAAGGCTTGGCCAATCGAGCATATGCAGTAATCGATCTTTCGCATCCCTGCATGACTTCTTACAACGAGTCAATGGTTACCAAACCTTGAGTTCTTGTAAATTCTCCAGAAAGCGAAAGGAGATGAGAGACGGACCGAGCATTCTACCTCCTTCAATTGAAGTAGTCGAGTGGTATAATCTAAGGTCATGCCCTCCCTGCAGCAAGTTCTGAAACATCTGGTTATAGTGCTCCCATGGACCAGGTATGCTATTTTTCGACTTCGGCTCAGTTTTAGATGTTTAACTGTGTATTGCCATTAGAGTATCTGTGTTTTCTATATTCTAGGCATGTCCAATTTGTTTGACGAATCGGAAGGATATGGCATTTGGATGTGGTCATTTGGTAAGCTATTCTGTTATAGCGGTAGAAATTAATAAATCACTTTCTTTTTTCTTTATTTTTTTTATTAGTAATAGGATTGACTCGTTATCTTGATCAAGTTTCCCATGAAAATTAAGGAAAGTCTGTTGTCATTCAGTTTGTTTCATAGCATATCAGATAATCCATGAATTCTTAATACTTTTGAAAGACTTTGTTTCCTAGGTTGTCACAGGAATGTAATGCTAGTTTGTGATTGACCTCATACTTTGTTGTAATCAATTTTAATTCATATGCATAAACTGTAACTTAACTGTTGATGTATGTCATTGTATGTAAAGGTATCTTGGGCATCTCCTTGTTGGTAAAATCACATCCCTTAAAAAGTCCTTTTTAAGGTAATAATACCACACCATGTATACGTTAGAAAAATTTAACTAGGTTGAGTGTAAAAGCTTCTCTAAATATGGGATGCTGCCAGTATCGACAGTAAAGGTTATGACATAATACACTTGTGCTGGTAGTTACTGTTTGTTTTTATTTTCTATGGATAGCAAACTTACTTCTCACTATTCACATTTTAAGTTGTTCAGCTTGAGTTATTTAGATTATATTTCATCAACCTTTCTTTGATTTATCAATAATGTGAATAAGTTTTATTCGTAGGTTGCAAGAAAGCACGCATATCATTGTCAGACAAGTGTGATTAGCTTTTCTTGTAAGAAAGCACGCATATCATTGTCAGACAAGCGTGATTAGCTTTTCTTGCAAGTAAGCACGCATATCATTGTCAGACAAGCAAGATTAGTATGATCAGGTTGCAAGAAAGCACTCATACTTTTTATTCTCAATGCAACATGAGATTGAGGAGCAAGAGGCCATAGCCAGATATATAAAAAAAATGGTAATTTTCTGGAATAAATTACTAGATTTACTATTTATTTTCATTAGCTTTTTAATATTTTCTTTGATCTTGATTAATACAGTAGTTACTGGTTCAGAGTATTAGCCTCTACTCCCACAAGAAGAGAAGTCGAGTCTTATTGAGTCCAAGCATTCATATATCAATGAAGACTAATTTTTTTAAAATAGTATGCAATAATTCATTGTCCTCGTAACTTTTATTTTTTCTGTTTGTTTGTTTTTCGCATGGAATAAAAGGATATAGTGCTTTTAAACTTGAGATGAAAAGGAATACTGGTGTTGTTGCTTGTGTGGTTCTCCTTCCTACTCCTACAAATGAATAAGGTATTATATCCATTTTAAGAACTATAAGTGTTTGTTATTTATGTTAGTGTATATACTAATTTTTTAATATGATCATTCTGATTAGTAAAATAGATTGTACAGTTATCCATCTTTTTTATATATTGATTTTTTTTGTCTACTAAATATTTTTTGTGAGCTTTTGACTTTGTAGACCCGATTGCCATCTTAACAATGATAGAGTTTGATCACAAAACTTGAATCAATTGTGAGAACTAAGAGGAAGGAAATAGCAATATGGAAGCAAGAGAATGAGGAGCTCTCAAATTATATTTCACAGCACTAGGTCATTTTCTTTATCATGGTAGTTTGTAAAATTGTATTAAACATACAATGTTTGTGTACTTATGTTATGAATGTTCCTTTACTTTCATTGGGTGCGCCTAGATCGGTTCTCTTCTGTTGAGGATGCGTATCAGGATGGAAAGAAGAGACTTGAAAGTTTGCTAGATAAAGTACATAATGCTGATATGTGAGTAACTTGAACCTACTTCCACATTTTCCTAACGGTGTTTGCCTTTTTCTCCAACTTTACTCTTGATTCTGCTTACTTAACACTTCATATCTAGGCCAAAGTTATCATCTGGATCTGTAAAATTGCATACACGCCAGTTCGGTTCTTCATTGAAGCAGTCATCAGTGAGTAGTGAGGAGTACAAGAATGTCGTTTTGCAGGCAAAAGAACATATCCAAGCTGGAGATATTTTTCAAATTGTTTTGAGCCAGCGTTTCGAGAGGCGTACATTTGCAGACCCTTTTGAAGTGTATCGGGCATTAAGAATTGTGAATCCTAGCCCATATATGGCTTATTTACAAGTGAGTCAGCTCTATGAAAGAATTTTTTTTATTATAGACAACCACTTTTACCTTTGACTAGTTTATGTGACTCCAACCTTATCATGCATTTTTTTTACTTTTTTGCACTGAACTATCCACGCATTATTTATTTTATGAACTTCATTTTTCATTTTATTTCTTATGATTAGGCAAGGGGATGTATTATTGTTGCATTAAGCCCTACACAATATGTTTTAGAAAAAAAAAAGTGGAAATAAATTCGCAATTAGGATAAAGCTGACGCAAGGCACTCGTTGTATGAACTGAGAGAAGGTATTGTAGTCATGTTTTAACAACTTGGCCAATCAGGGAACAAGTTTTCCATAAACAACTTTGAGTGGTAACCTGCAATACGTGAAACGTAAGAGTTCATGTAGTCTTTCCATTTGATTGAGTACAAGGAAGTAGAAAACTCAAAAAATTAGTTGGAGTCTTTCAATTTGGATTCTTTCTTCTTCCTTTTTTTCTGACTCTAACCTTGTTTGTTCTTTTTAGCTCTTAGCAATTCTGCATCAATCTGGCAAATGAAAAATTGTAACAACATTTTAATCAGGTTTGACTATTTAGTCTTTTCAGGGTTTTGAATTGCTTGATGTTATATATATATATATATATATATATATATATATATATATATATATATATATATATATATATATATATATATGTTTTGATGTTTATAGGTTCAGATCCCAAACCCATTCTAACATTGTTTTGTTTACTTCTATTTACAGGTCCTTCCAATGCTTTTTGTACCTATTTTGCAAATGATGGAAGATGTCACTTTAGAAAATCAAATATGTTTTTGACTTGTGTAAAAAGTTGTAGATTTTATTTTGTAAATTAAGTGAATGCTTAATGATGTAAAACTTGATGGGAGAACACTCGAAGTGATGTAAGACTTGGATTTCATTTTGTGAACAATGGGATATTACCTTTAAATATGTTTTATAGAAATCGCTTTGTTAATGTTGCGGCTACCATATGCATTTGCGATTAAATAAAATAGTTCTGTATGAATTTTTGTTGTATATAAAATTCAATTATATATTTTATATATAAACAGGAAATTAGTAATTCCATAATAATTTAAACAATTGTTAAGTTTTTCGGACGATTATAGTACTGTAACAAAAAGTAAATTACTTTTTTTGGGATTTTTTAAAATTTCGTCCCTTATTTATTAGGACGAAATATATCTGTTACAAAAACTAATTTTTTGGGACAAATTAATAAACCGTCACACAAAAGCATAAATTTGAAAACTTTTGAGACGTTTTGCCTAACCGTCCTTTAACAGTAATTAGGACGGCAATATCCGTCCCTAAAGTTTTTGCCACGCCACCCTAATAGGACCGTCTATTCCCGTCCCAAAGGCCGTCCCAAATATCTGTTGGGACGGTAATTGCAGCTTTTAAGACAGTTTTTTGTTGTCCCAAAAGCCAACTTTTTTTGTAGTGTGCATGAACCACTCTGGGGCAGATCCACAACCCTTAAACCAAACAAGGACCAGGGTTGCAGACCGCCTCCCGAGTAGAATCGCTCTCCTTACGCTATCCGACGGACAAGACATGTCAAGACGCTAGGCGACTAATCTAGTCGGGAGTCTACCTAGCAGGCAATAGGATCAGGTAAACTATGCCAAGATGAACATGCATGAATCCAGTCCAGCAAACCAAAGGAATGGTTCTGCCCAATCCTTCGAACCAAATTCCCGACCGAGAATTCTGAAAAAATCGGCAGAGTCTCCCTTGTAATCTGGACGGGAGCACCCTACGAATTGGGGCTAAAACCACTCGGTGCAACCCGCCGCAGAATTACAGAATCGCAGGCTGAGAACACTAAGTCTCAGCTACCAGCAGCACTACAATGCGTGCTGGGAACAAATCGATAGCCGAGAATACTAAGTCTCGGCCTCCAGCAGCACTACGATGCGTACTAGAAACCAATCGAACCCGAAACCACTAAGTCCCGGCCTCCAGCAGCACTACAATGCGTACTGGGCGCCAAGCCAACACATATAACAAGAAATCGCCTCGCAGGGCGCATCACAGCACATGTCCATAGTTCTAATCCAAGCACAATCATAGCCAAAAAAATAGTTAGCCAGATCCGTTACCCGACCGCGAGTCGAACACGGGGCATACAGGGACAATCCGTACAAGTGAGTCGTGCTCGTGTCCTCGGAGGTGTGGATGACCCATCCCAGCTGTCCGATACGGTCTATCCCGGTATCGGACCAAGCTATCCTAAGTTATCATCATGGCAGTTCTACTACTAGGCTACACTAATCATGATTATACAATTTACAAGTATAAATTAATTAAATGCAATAAAATCCAAGAGAGAGGGCAAGAGCCGTCGATGAGCAAGTGATACTTGCCTAGAGGGCTCGGCTAGGTAAGCAAGTCTTCGACGATCGTGATCCAAGCTAGCACGTCCATCGAGGTCCTCAGAACACATAATAAACAGTCATTAGAATCAACTAATAAAATAATAGAATAAATTACGAGGGATGGTAGGAGGCTATACCGTGTGGGTCCCGCAAGTAGTGCAGGGATCTGGCACTGAAATCGAGGCACGCGAATCGATATAGTCGTACAAACCGAGACGTGTACGTATATCGAGACACGTACGAGAATCGAGATGACTCAAAGATCGAGATGAACGGGAGACAACATGCACGTAAATCGAGACGCGCACATAAATTGATACTGGCACGCAAATCGAGACGTGCACGTAAATCGAGACATACACGTAGGATCGAGGAATCACGAATATCGAGACGGCACACGAATCATTACGACAGACAAATCGTGGCATGTACGCAAATCAAGACGGAGCAAGATTCAAGGAAGCACGCAAGTCAATACGACATATAAGTCGACGTATGCACGCAAATCGATGCGGTACAGAGTCCAAGGTGATACGTAAACCAAGGCGGCACCTAAATTCGTACGTGCACGCAAAAAGGGATGGCACAAAGTCCAAGGTGGTACACATACCAATATGGCACGCAAATGGGTATGGATACGCGAATCGAAGCGGCACAAAAACCGAGATAGGCACAAAGGCCGAGACACGAGGATCGAGACAATACACAACTCAAGGTGGCACGGTGCCCGGGGCAGCACGAGGCTCGAGGCATCCTACTGCCCAAGACAGTGCGCACATCGAGGCAGCACGAAAAAAACAAAATTGACACGTACACCGAGGTGTACGCATCCCGAAGACACAGAGAACGAGGAAACACTGCCCAAGAGCACGCATGCCGAGGGGGCTCACTGCTCGAGCGACGCAGGGCCCAAGGGCGTCCCGTCGCTCGAGGCTGGCACCTTTTTCGAGCACGACGGTCGGAGAAAAGGAAAACAGGGAGGTGGAGGAGCCGATGACCCGTCGGTGAGATCGGCCAGGAGGGTCGAGGGCTCCCGGCGGTGGAGAAAAAGACAAAGAGGGAGAGATACGAGGGTGGAGAGGCCGCTGGCAGCGCTGAAGGGAGGATGGAGATGGCGACGAAGATGATGGTGGCGGCGCTGGAAGTGGTGGTGATGATGGTGGCTAGGGGCGGTGGTCGCGGCTGGAGACGGAGCGACCACAGCAGAAGTGGAGGCGGCGCTCATGGGTGAGGGCGGCGGAGGCGGCTGTAGGTGGAGGCGATGGTAGCGAGGGAGGCGACGGCGATGATGGGGGTGGTCGCCATGGCGGTAGTGGCTGAAGTAGTGGCGGTGGCTGCAGTGGTGGGCGACCGCAGCCATGGGGAGGAGGTCGAGAGGGAGGATGAGGAGAGCTCGAGAGAAGGGGAAAGAGAGTTGAGTGAGAGAGATGATAAGCTGAGAGAGAGAGAAAGGAATTGGGGGAGGGGGCTGTCCTTTAGGGAAGGGGTGCGGCTGAGAGTGGGTCAGAGAGGGAGAGTATGGGTTGGGGTTAGGTATAGGAAAATTAAAATGATAATAATAATAATAATAACAATGATATTAATAATAGTGGCAAGAATAATAATGCGAATAAAATTCACCCTCAAGAAAATATCAATAAAATTTTAACAATACCCAAATTTCAAAAATCCTCCAAATACACAAATACAGTCAAATACTATTTTCAAAAATAGGGATTTGACAGGACCTGGTGATTACTCCATGTGTGTTTTGTGACTTCCTGCAGGTGCTCTAGCTAAGGCCATGACTTGTGCTCTATTCCGTCGAGATATTGCTTTTGGATCGCCATCCCCTTCGCTCGACCAAATCACTTTCTTTGTATATTTCTTCTCTATTTAAATTAGTTGGTAGTGGATTTGTCTCCGCCCAACGATTGTATACATGACAAACTCAAAGTTGCTTTTATATCATTATTTATCTTTGTGGATGAAATTTAGTGTCTTGGCTTTCTACATTTACAGCTTATGTATACATACGAGCCTTATATTTACTCGTATGTATACAGCTGGCATGATACGTTTCTAGTCCTTCTATTTTGGGACTGGGGCGTTACAGTAGCCTACTGCCTTGCCTCTCCCTGGCTAAGCAAGGCCCCAAAGTGCCTAACACTCTTGCACATGCCAAGGCTATTTGTTCCTACCCTTCTCTTCTGTGGCTTGAGCAGGGCTTGGAAGTTCACTGCCCCTCACAGCAAACATACTCCTAACTCATCCTTCTTCATGTTCTCTCACTAATCTCTCTAATACTGAACACTTCCTAACCAATTTCTCCTTTCTTCACTAACCTATCATACCCAGCAGTGACCATATTGGCCTGTACTACCCTACAGGTTGCAGGATATAGACTAATCAATTAAGCTGCACACACAATGACTCTTTCCTCACATGGTACATGTCTCACACAATATCTAAATTGTAACCCCTCTTTCCAAAATTTTAAAATATTTTTATTATTTATTTGAATTAAAAGGTAAATTTTTGGAATTTTATAGTTATTACGATAGAATGCTTTAGTCATGGTTAAGATTTGAAGTACAAGATGACTAGAAATTGTGACATGGATAGTGCAATGGCGTTCCTTGACTAGTATTTTAGCCATGGTAGGGAAGGTCGAGCCATAATATGTTCCAACTAGAAAAACTAGGCCAAGTTGTGACTTGATCCCTATAAATAAATTTAATTAGTTAATTATTGATAATACGACTTTTAGGAGACCCACTTAGACCGAAGTTGCCCGAACTTGACCCGAACCCAAACAAAGCCCATGTAATCATGTAGTGAGTCCAGAGACATCGATGTAGGTGTACATTATTGTATATGTATATGTTTTGTACTAGTGGGCTAAGTAAATATTTTCCAGATATTTGATGTATATATGTATATAAAATAAATGTGTTAGTTGATGTTAAACTTGTCATATTATTTTGGAAATGTGTTACTAGATGCCAAGAGTCCCTTCTTAGATTTTTATAGGAGTGCTTGCGCGTGTAGAAAGGTATTTTACTACTATATTTAATAGGTTTTTATCTACAAATTTATATAATTAAAGGAATAGGAATTTTATGTTTAATTGTAATTTTGGTAAATAATATTGAATAATATTTTGCTCGGTTTTATAATATTATATATATTCGAGGAGGGCACCCAGTATGTGTAGCTAAAATATCTATACCTAAATGTATACACACACACACATGTATATATATATATATATATATATATATATATATATATATATATATATATATATATATATATATATATATACATAAAGAAGAAAATAGGAATAATAATAGCAATAATAAATAATATGTGATAAAATAGAATACAGTTCTGTAAACTTCTGTTCCTATAGGAGAACCAAAGCCCCCATACATATATATATATATATATATATATATATATATATATATATATATATATATATATATATATTATACAAAACACAAAGGTTTTTGAATCCTAGGGCTGACTGTGCCAAGATAAAGAGTGGTTGGGATTTAATCTTGGTGAATCAACGGTTGTGGGGTTTTATGGGGAAGAGCATTATTGGGAGTGGGATTTTATGGGGAAGACGGAGTGGGGTTTTATGGGGAATCCAAAGATGGGGATTTAATATTTTGATGGTTGGGATTTAATATTTTGATGGGGGCCTCATAATGGTTGTGGATGAACATTATTGAGAGTGGAGTTTTATGGGGAATCCAAAGAAAATTCACATCCAGCAGTGGTTGGGATTTAATATTTTGATGGGGGCCTCAAAATTATTATTGTTCGTTTAAAATTGGGGGTCCAAGATTTTGAGGGGGAATACCTTAAATGAACTATGCCCTATGGGTACGGGTTATGACTAGTATATATATATATATAATATATATATATATATATATATATATATATATATATATATATATATATATATATATATATATATCGATAGAAAGAGAACCAAAACCCTAAACCAACCCCGCCACCCTCGAGTTTGACCCCTGTCCCAGGCCCCTGGCCGTCGCCACCATGCGCACCACCACCGGAGCGTCCTTGGCAGGCCATGGCGATAGCAACGCGCGCGCGCGTCTGGAAACGGATCAAAGGAGGACAGCATCAGCGTGCAGTCTTTGGGCTGACTTCGCAGCGACGATTCATCATGTACAGTCGACCGTTTCACGATCCATTTTCTCGGGTATGTTCACTACGTATACGCCTCTAATTACCTTAAAATATTTCATTTTAATTCGTTGTATGTGCAATGAAAAACGAATTCCAAAATTAAGAAAAAAAACTCGATATTTGGATGTTAGAAACTGTCCCAACATCCCCTGTTTACGCTCGATTTGCGACCAGTATGTTGCAAGTTTTGAAAATCAGTTTGAATAGAATTGTAGGCAACCTATAGGAGATTAAAACCCTTCTTGTAGATTTAATTTACATCCACTTTAAAGAAGTAATTCGTTTGTGAAGTTTAGGAAAAATCTGGTTCTAAAATATTATAAAACCTCGATACGGAGTCCGACCCGACAAACTGGACGACTTGGTCGCGAACCAGTTATACGGAAAGGTGCATATGGACTTCATACATGTGTAGGATTTGACAGAACTCAAATTGGTTGCGTGTGCACGACGAATTCGAGGCGTATCCGCTAAATTTCTCCGTATCGGTGATTTTCTAATTTTGCCAATTACTTCGTGCACGTGTATCATCTCGAGACAAAACTTGTGCCAACTGGACCGTATCATTTTTTTGATGATGTATGCCAAGTTTGGTCCGATACTGAGAAGGTTGACCAGAACGCCCTTTTGGCGGGCTCACGACTCGATCCTACGGACGAATTTGTGCATGACCCACCAGAATCAAAATTTGGACATACGGTTGGGTTTGTCTCGTCAAACCAGACTCGTAGATATATAGTTTGATGACTTTAGAGACCAAAGCCTCTGACACGCTTTTCGGTGCAAAGCGAGTCCAATGACGGACATCGTTTTGGCCCAATGCCCCTCTGTCCAGAATTAAACTTTTGGGCAAGCATTCTTAGATATTTCTTTTATACCAAACTCGTTGATAATGTCTATTTTAGCATCTGAAGACCGTTGCACGAGTTGGACTTTTGTAGCTCCCTGAGTGGTTTTGTATTGTTGGTTTTACCAGCTCAAGACCACAGGCAAGAGCACTTTCTGATTGTTTTCAGTTCTGAAAGTTTTTCCAGTACATATCATATATATGATCTCTTGCTTGTTGATACGCTAGACACACAAGTTAGTATCATGGACCTCTACTCATTATATTCTCGTTTTATCATGCTTATCGTGTTCGTGACTTGTTCGAGTCCATGAGTACAGATTGGGAGGAGAAATATCTTAGTAGACATGTGAACTACCCTTTCTATCCCTCGTATCTTTCATAGAGAATAGCAGTCGCACATTTCATGTGCGCGGTACCTGATTTACCGCATAGCCGTTCACACGTCGAAACTGATATTTCAACACACGTAGATCGTTGTCTCATTTATTATTTCTTTATTTTCTCACCACTTGTCATGTCACCATGTTTACATATTCTGTTCTAGTGGATATATACCATGTTCCTGCTTTCATACTCGTTATGCCATGACATCAGTTTACTTTCTAGTTTTCTTCCACATATGCTATTTTCATGTATTACAAATTCTATTATGTTGCGAATAGCTTGTCGGCTTGTGTGCTTGTTCCATTCCTGACTGAAAACCAACATTTTTCAGGTTAGCTGTGACTACGCTTAGCATTGAGGAGATGGGTATACTTGCAGGCCAAAATCTAGAGACCAGTTAGATAGTTGAGTATTTATTCAGTTGTTCTTTATAAATTGTAAGACATTGTACCTTGTATCAAACGTAAATCTTTAAACATTGCAATTTTGTTTAGCAATATGAATGAGCCATAAAGATTATCTTCTGAGCATTTGTTTTATCATGGCCTCGACAGCGTTCTACTGCCAATACTGCGGCGTAGACTGGCTTAGACATGCACTCGTATCCCGAAAAGCGGGTGCGGGTCGTGACATAAATATCTAGTTATTCCTATCTATCCATGATACAAATGAATTGAAGGTTGAACTAAGTAAAGTACTGATACCATCGAGTATCAAGATGGAACAGTCAATATGCAACCCAAACTATGGCCTCTGACCTATAAATCTGATACCATGGTATAGCCCACATGATTTCACATGTGTCACGCCCCGATCCCTGTACATTTATAATACTTACTCTGCCTGCACATGACATTGTTAGCACCTGACCTATCTATATGAAGGTCACTGGCGACACACCATCCTGGACCGTCTTACAGGTATACAGCGCCCTTGCCAGTGCAGGTAGCTAGCCCCACTGCAAGTCCTGTATACCGTGCTACTACTTCAGCACTGCTACTACTTCAGCATTCATAGGACGATTCCCGCCACGATCGTATATCCTTCCAAGCGATCACTCGCATATTCCCAAGTCCAACAAAGCTTCATCGAACCAACCATCCATCATAAGGCATCTTGCGGGTCGGAGCACTACAATATATACCACCCAAAAAAAGTTTCGTCCTCGAAACTTAAAACAAAACTCATCCCCAAACTTCAACCAACTTTTCATGAAACTTCTCAACGATCAACTTGCACCATTTAATATTTCTCTTCAATATGTCGATTGATTTCAAGTAATGTACCGTCTCGATATAGCATCCCAATTGATTCAAAATAGTTTACCATCTTTGATCTTTCCTCTGATACTCGTACAAATTCATAGCACATGATAACCCTCCCCGTGGCTTCATTTGAATTCAGCATACCACTTAGTTGGAATCATACACATATTTTAGGCGTCCCAGAAATACATGCATTTCAGCCAAGTTCAGTGATAGAAAAGACAAATGAGCTACGGTATAACTTCCTTTCCGAACATCAGTAATTCTCTTTGAGTATCTCGTAAAATCCTACTTGTTTATTCAATATTCCAAATCGTACCATTATTCCATTCTAGTAACATCTCTCGCTGTACTCCTTAACCAACAAAATAAGGCAACTACATAATCATATTTCTTCCGAGGAATCATTTATAAATTTTCTAGCACCAACACGGTCATATCTTAGCAATGCACGTTAACTATCAATATTCGTTTTGCATCATCTTCTTGTGATTCCATAGGAAGATTTACTATTCATGCACCGATCCAATCTCTATAGCACCAATCATCTAGCATTCGTATGTTGGTCATCTTAATGGATATAACATAACTCATTAGCTAAGTCATAATCCAACAATTCTATATTCCACCCAAACTTGTTATTCATGCGACAACATCATCTACCGAAATGGTCTATTATATATCGCTGCACCTCGATACTTATTTGTATCCCAGCCATTCAACTCTCGTAAAGAACATCTACTCTTTCATGCATCAAGGACAAGTACTCATTCTCTATGCCTCAAAATAGTCAAGGGTCGTAACTTGTTAATTCGGGACATCAATTTCTCTCAAGCACAACTGCACCACGTGCTAAGATCGTCTATTCCTCAAACCCATTCTCTAACTTTTCGGTCATCGATGCAACTCTCTGCATCTTCTAAATCATTCGCAACATCCCGATAAGCGTCTAACATTACCATCAATTCTGTCGATATCCAACATGCAATTTCTTTTACTCAATTCCAACATCGTTCAATATTCGGTCCATAGTTGTTCTCGTAAAATCTTTCGATAGCAACACTACACCATCATTACCAAGCATACCATCCTCTTTACCCAACTAATTCAAGTCCTCGCCTGAATCTGAAATTTGTTTTATTCCCAACCAAGGCATTCATTTTATATTCTCAATTCTCTTATTACCCAATATAATGCTAACCGACAAGGTCTAGCGATGGTTCACCTGAACACATCAAAATCTCGCAACGGGTCATCCGAACTTAATTATCAAGGAACACGCCTAGCCAACATGTATTAATCATAAGCTCAGCTACGATTCGATACCACCCAATACCTTATAGGTAAAGCAATCACAAAATCATAAATACATCAAGGGTCAAGGGATATCTTATCACGACGAGGGTATATGTAATATACCACTCAGAGCTCAAGCCATTCCGACACAATATTCCCTCGCAGCAAACCAACGTCCAATATGGACAATCCATCCTGCAGTGGTTATGCTGACCACAAATATCGACTCAAGATTCTGTCAATTCCCATTCACTAAAATCCACGCACATTCTGTTCCAACATACCATGCCATCACCCACGGTCGATTGCTGCATAACAATCGACTTCAATGAATCCCACACATAAGACATCCAGCATACATCACAAACTTATTATCACATTGCATCATTGTTATTCTTTTTGGTATCTTTTTAGAAATTCAACAAAGCACACATATCACAGCCCACATATTTAGACTTATTGTATGAAACACCCAGTGAGATATTAGAATGATCAACGGACCTTCTGTCAAGGGAACAACTTAGAATAGTTTGGAAGCAACACAGAATAATCGCAGAAGCACTATGAGTCATCATAAAGGCAACTTGATTTCATCGCGGAAGCAGCTTTGAGTATTCGTGGAAGCAACTTTGATTCACCGCGGAAGCAACTTTGAATAATCGCGGAAGCAATCTTTGAATCATCGCGGAAGCAGCTTAGAATCATCTTAGTAGCAACATTGATTTGACACAAATCGAATAAGAATCTAAGGACGTAAAGCCGTGCTCTGATACCATTATGTCACGCCCCGATCCCTGTACATTTATAATACTTACTCTGCCTGCACAAGACATTGTTAGCACCTGACCTATCTATATGAAGGTCACTGGCGATACGCCATCCTGGACCGTCTTACAGGTATACAGCGCCCTTGCCAGTGCAGGTAGCTAGCCCCACTGCAAGTCCTGTATACCGTGCTACTACTTCAGCATTCATAGGACGATTCCCGCCACGATCGCATAGCCTTCCAAGCGATCACTCGCATATTCCCAAGTCCAACAAAGCTTCATCGAACCAACCATCCATCATAAGGCATCTTGCGGGTAGGGGCAATACAACATGTACTCTCATACACTCTCATACAGATACACCCATATCTGAAATAAGGGCAGGTCCTTAGGCTAAGGGTCTGAACCTAGTGGAGGTCAGGACAGATATGAACATGAAGGAATAGTTTAATTAAGGAAAATGACTCAAAACTAGTACAAGACAAGGAATGAAGGTTGTAATGACTGAACAAGGATTTTCTAAGGGACTGAGTTTTTGATGTAGACTGATGTCAAAGTGTCTGAACATTAGGATTTCATGGACTGACAACAAATCCTATACTAAGCATATCCCATACCCAAGCCTCTTTCTAAACTCATCACTGACACTATGGGGCCACAACTGATACTTAAAAGAGTGTGGATTGACCATGGAAAAAGGGAAACTGGCCATGGAGTGAATCATTTGTTAAATCCAAAAGTGACTGATACACAAAGTAGGTTGCAGAACAAAGAGAAAAGAACAATAAACACATCTAACTTTCACAAACATGAGCCTATAATTCTCCTTCTTTTACCTGTAGTATTAGGGAGAAACTCCTCCTCTAGGCTAACACAGATACTTAAACTCGAGTCCTCATCATCCCCTTACCTGTTTTAATGACTGGAACACCATATATAATGACTGATACAAGAGTATCAAATGACTGATACTCAAGGCAATGCCAGTGGACAGAGAACTGAGCATCAAATGGTGAATGTGAGTAGAACATTATATGACAAGTAAAGTACATGTGAGTAATGGACTGAGCAATAGAGTTTAAAATCAAATAAGGGCTAAAACCTTAACTGCTAGGAGCAGAACATCACTATATCAATGTAATGGACTGAACTCTAATGGGACTAATACTTAACATGGGCTTAACAAATTGATGGACAGTACAAGAACTCCTATACCGAACATTCTTAACTCGAACCTCACCCCTAAATCTCATATTGACCCACAAGTCCCAAGTGGTCTGACACATGGTAGGCTAAAGAGGATAGATCCTAAGGCTGATTAAATCAAAATGGAAGAATATGGCAGGTCCTTTCAATATATACTTGATACAAAAGGATTAGGCAGACAAAATATGTGCAGATGGCTAAGCATCATGGAGTGGTTAGAACATAGCTATTGGATAAGGACTGGACCAAAGAATCAAAGGGAATGAAGGGCATTACAACCATGGTACCCAACTAATCATATATATAGGACACATAAACAAGGTTTGAACTAAGCAATGGACTAAAAACATTGAATGTTAGGACGTCTCATCTAGATTAAACATCAATGATAGAGTGACATCTCAATATAGTGTGAATTTGCCACTGGAATAAGGTGGATTGGTTATCTACAGAACAAAATGGAAAGGACAGAACAGGGCTCATACAGAGAATGGGCTGAATAAGGCCATTGGAAAAATAAACTAATGCAGCCAATAGTTGTCTGAACATTGCTAATAATGAGCATCAAGAATATAGTGGACTGAACTGATGTCAATGTGGACTGACATCAATGATGCAGTCCATAAGAAAAATAGTCCTCAATAACATGGCTTGTCTCTACATTCTCAATACCATAAAATGTATCCAAAATTAATCTAATCCCTAGATGACTCTACCAATAATAATCCCAATACAAAACATACCCAATCAATATGAAAAACTGAAATTTAAACATTAAAAATCCCTAAGAGTCATTTCATCGAACACTTGGTGTGCGTATCCGATACTCTCGTGATACGCACTCCAACTGAATCCAAAATTGACCCAAAGCATGCCTACATGCTCTACAACACTAGCATGACCTAATCTACTAATTTCATAAACCTTAGAATCCTAATTTCGGATTTCTCCCAATTTGTATCAAAATAAAATGGAGGAATCCTTTATAAAGGAAGAGGAGAGCCTCAACTCCTCTCTAATGGTACCCTAATGGAATGAGGGTCCTAAATGAATGCATCTACACTAAAGGAATGAAATATGAAGGGTTTAGAGGACTCTTACCAATTGGAAGATATATTTCCAATGAAAATGGATTCAAGATTCAAACTCCTCCAAGCTCCAATGATCCAATCCTTCCAAGCTAGCCAATAGAGTCTTCTCCTCTCCAAGGGGAAGAGAATTAAACTAATTTGGAAGAATTTAGACACAATTTGGGAGTATGGATATTTGGGGAAGAAGCCTCTAATTAGGGTTAGGGTTTGGGATGAAAGAGGGAAGAGAATGATGAAAAGGCTATTTAATGAGGGTGGGCTTCTATGAGGGTTAATTTTTAGGGTTTTGGTTAAGGAAAAAGGTCTACTACACCCCTCTCTTTAGTCATGACAAGTTAGAGATTAAACGTTCCTTCCTAATTAGGTGTTTAGTCAAACCTTCTAGCTAATTCTTCTAATTTAGCTAGAGACTATTTAAAGTTAAATTAGGCTAGTCTTAATCATCTAATTGGGGTGGTCATGACAAGTTGGTTGGGTCTTCTAGGATCACTAACCACTATTCTAGTCAAAGACTAACCATTAGTCATTTTTAAGAATAACACATATACAATATTTAAAAACTTTAATTAATTAACTAAAATATAAAGTTTAAATTTTGAAAATTAATTACCACTGAAGATATAATATAAAATCACACTAATAACAGTAATTAGGAAAAATTCAAAAATACTCCTAATCCAGGAAAGTGGTGGTTACACAAGGAATTTTCTTAGAAGCAGGGGATCGATTATTTCGACACATATGCTCCAGTAGCACGGATGACGACCATCAAGATGTTAATTGCTCTGAGCGCAATTCATAAGTTGGTAATTCATCAGATGGATGTTAAGACCGCTTTATTGAATAGAGAATTGACCAAAGAGATTTACATGCAACAACCAGAATGATTCGTTGTCAAAGGCCTCGAAGATAAAGTTTATAAATTGGTTAAATCTCTATATGGTCAGAAGTAAGCTCCCAAGATGTGGCATGAGAAGTTTGATAAAGTCATAAGATCAAACGGCTACACGGTCAGCAAGACGGACAAGTGTGTGCACATAAAGTTTGCTGACGGGAGAGGAGTTGTCGTTTGTCTGTACGTGGACGACATGCTGATCTTGGATACAGATCTAGCAAGTGTCACTGAGATAAAGAAGTTTCTCTCATCTAAGTTCAGCATGAAGGACTTAGGGGAAGCTGATGTTATCCTGGGGATAAAGATCACCCGGACAGAAACTGGAGTAGCATTGTTACTGTCTCATTACATTGAGAAGATGCTCACATGCTATGGGTATCAGGATCTTCCAGGAATTGATATGCCGTATAGGTGTGGCAAGCAACTGAGGCCAAATCCAAGGGAAAGCGTCAAACAGCTGGAGTACTCAAGCATCATCGGGAGTTTAATGTATGCGACTACTACCACAAGGCCTGACATAGCTTTTATCGTGGGGATGCTGAGTCGGTTCACGAGCAATCCAAGGATGGAGCAATGGAAAGCTGTGAAGAGGGTCATGTGATACCTCAAAAGGACTCAGAAGTATGCATTGTACTACTGCAGAGATCCAAAAGTAGTAGAGTGCTTCAGTGATACAAGCTAGTGCTCAGAAGTAGAGAGTGAAAGGTCCACAAGTGGATATATTTTCTCCATGGGTGGAGTTGCTATATCGTAAAAATCGAAGAAGCAGACTATGTTGTCTCACTCTTTTATAGAATCTGAGTTCTATGCACTGGCGGCTGCAGCGGATGAAGCATAATGGCTTTGGAATCTCATGTATAATCTTTCATTGGTTGGTGTGCAGATACCGGTGGTACCGATATACTGCAACAACTAGGCGACTGCAGCGGTGGCATCAAATGACCTCTTCAATGGCAAGAAGGAGACTGTGCGTCTAAGGCACATGGCGATAAATAATCTTGTTAAAAGAGGAGTCATTGCCGTAGTGGATGTTCGGAGTCAAGAGAATCTGGCAGATCCGTTTACCAAAGGTCTCAAGCGTCAGTTGGTTGAAGACACAGAAGGTAAGATGGGCTTGAAGACACTCTGATATTATGTCTTTGTAATTCTACTACAAAGCTTTATGATATTAGTTTAAAGAGAAATTTACTTGGCATATAGCTTTTAGTTCAAGGAATGACCATTGACTGGAAGAATATCAGGAGCAGTGGACAATCCTTTGGGATGTTGCGGGGTCGTGTACTGATTGTTCTTTACAAAGAACAAAGTCCTGTGGAAGGATGGCTTGGAAGCCTTAATGAGTTCTCGGACATCTGGGATGTCTGGCATGCTTTACAGGAAGTACGGGTAGCAAAACACTATAAAGGAGCATAGTACTCCATACTACAGTAGGGTGACACCACATGAGGTACCTAGTGAGGATAACGCCTTGACTTCGGGCCAAGTCACGGCAGCGTAGCATCGCACATAGGCAAGAGAGCCTAATGTTGTATGATGAAGAATGGTAGACAGCACTACAAAGAGGCTAGGCCTCCATGGACACATGGCGAAACACCGAATCATCCAACCATTGGCGGATGAATCCAACGGCCTTTCGATCCAGTCATTTTCAGTCTTCAGTAACTTTGTTCGTTAGTTTTGGGTGTCGTTCGCCAACGGACCATGCAAGTCCTTGCACCAGAGTAGATCCTCCATCCTTGGCTTCCAAATCATACAATTTTCCCTGTGAGGGTGATCATACGAGTGTTCATCTACTCCGTAGACATGGTTGTCATAACCTCCAAAGCTTTGATACCAATTATTGGGCACGTACAGAAGCATTTGCCAACCCACCTGATCAAAACCAACTTCCGTCTAACGAACACTAAGCACAAGATGAAGACAACTATATGACGGTGACGTACGTCACCTGGACAAATCCTAACCTTTAATAACTCAGATAAAATTACAAGATTGACAAAACTTACGTTGAACCCTTTGTCCTAACCGGTTCAACTCCTTTACCACTCTCAAGGAAAAAAATTGAAGATTACAATTGAGATCACTCACCAACCCATAGCAATCTTCCTAACCAAAATTTACGACTCCTCGATTAGATATTCTTCTTCCTTCTGTCTTGGATGGCGAAGTCCTAAGAGCAAAGTATAAACTTTCTCTTAAATTTTTTGTGGACGAGCACCCCAAATCTCTACTTTGTGTCGTACTTTGTGTCGTACTTTGTGCCTTCACCCTCACCCCATATATATGATGAGAAAATCATATTTTAGGTCATAATAGGATTTTCTAAATAGGAATAAAATAGGAATCCTATTATACCTAAAATATTCCATCAACATCCTATTTTAGATAATAATAGGATTTCCTAAAATAAGAATCATATTGTATCTAAAATAGCATAACACCAATTATGGATATCAAAATCTAATCAAATCAAATATTTAACTAGATTTAGATTCCACAAATATGTTGTTACCAAACCCAGATTGGACTCCAACATGTTGCTGGCATTGACGAGGTTAATGTCTTTAGACAAAGTAATTTAGCTTTGTTTCAAATTAGGATGTGGCAGAGCTGTGCCATACGGCGAGGCTCATGCTTTAGCCAAATTATAGCTCTGTTTCTTCTGACGTTAGAAAAAAATTTGACTACATTTTGCTTCTAAAAAGTTATTGTTGCGACAATGCTTGTGGTATGGCGATACTAGTGCCTATGCCATTTTATTCACCTAGCTTTTCGATACACTGTGAAAACAATAAGGCAATGCTAATGCCTTAACCATTTTTATCGATATATACAAACTTTGTTAGTATTTTTGCTTGTTCGTGTTTTGCTTTAGAAACTAGAAAGATAATCCTACATTAGAAAAACCAAGTGGCTGGTATTTCTATATAAAGCTTTGCTTGTGTTGAGATATCACATAAAGTGTGGAGAGGCACATGGGGCCATATGGGAACATTTTTCTAGTGGAAAGAAGCCTAAATCAACAAAAAAACCATTAATGCTTTTTGTCATGCTCATGGGATAATTTTTTTATGGAGCTAACCCCGAAGGGGCTTAGCGACTCAGACTCAAACTCGGGCTCGGACTCAAGGGCACAAAGTGGCGCTTTGTTAGCACACTTTGCACTTAGCACGTCAGCATTGGCGCAAGGCGCCTTGTGCGCAGTTGATGCGCTCGTGCGCTCGTGCGCTCGTCTCTGCGCGAGACGCATGCACATGTGCTGTACAGTAGCGCATAGTGGCTGCATATGGGCACGCAGGCGGCACACAGTGGCACGCAGGAACTGCGGCACTACTGTGCAGTGGCCGCACAAGAGCACGCAGGTGGCACGCAGTAGCTGCACGGAGGCGCACAGGCGCTCCTGCGATGCTCTGCGCTGTGCGCTTGCGCTACTGCGCGGATGTGCTGCTACAGGTGCAGGCTGACAGGCTAAGTAGGCTAAAGGACGCAGACAACTAATGATGTGGCTGATTGGAAGATTTGAGCGTGTCATGCCCCACAAACCAGAATACTTAAGAGCAGGGGCGGACACAGCCAGCTACGTATATTGAAGTACAACCCACCTCGCTATACGGTCATGGCTGTCCAGAATACATGAGGGTTTATCTACAAGCCATCAGTCTCTTATGGTTATGAACAAGCCTATTGTCTCAATCTCAAGCAAGTAAATAAATGTTACAAGATGTTAGAGCACCAAATATACAATAGTAAGGCATCCCATACATTACATATTTGGATGATCATGAAGCTAGTCGTACAAAAGGTGAGGACTATCAAGAGTTTCAGTCATACATGATCAATTCTAGGATTTGTCAATCATGTTACAGCCCGTAGGCAGACAGTAAGTAAAGTTGTAAATGAGCTAACACTTGCTCTGCGGCTAAACGCATCAAAAGAATAATTTTACAATAGAGTGGGAGAGCTAAAATAAAAACCCACTCGTTGCCAGGGTTACGCCTGGTGGTCACCATCTGGCTGGAAGGTAGGGAGATCCTCTAGAGCTGCTCCGGTATCTGGCCATACAAAACCAGCTGGATCAGATCCCAGAAGAGCAAGTGCCACAAAGGAGGCTTCACTTAAGAACTAAAACCAGCATTTAGCACAAAAACATAATTATATAATAAAAGACTGAAAATATGGAAAATCATGATGATATAAGATAAAATAACCATGGAACTATTCAGAAAACCAAGTTACAACCCTTAAACCAAAAAAGAACCGGGGTTGTAACCCTTCGTCTGAACGGAACTTGGTTTTCTACCATTTATCGGTAAAGTAAAAGCACAAGCAATCAGGCCATGTAACAGTTTTATACAGGGTCAGAACAAGACTAGACTGGGTTAGACTCCATCCAATCAATCATGGCCAATCAATGAGTACGGCTTGATACTTTAACTAATTAGGGTTATCACATGCCTAATTACTAGCAAGATGCAATGAGATGGTTTCAACAGCCACAAGCCCTACAGACCATCCAGGCTATCCGGACACAAATTAGGAGTTGAATTCATGTGGGTACATCGTCCAGAAAACGCATGTACCTTTAAGTAGCTTGAAGGGTGCAACACATGACAGTGTGCTGGAAATGTGCCATACTCGACGGCAGGCTACAGATCCCATGATGGGACGCCCAGATAACAGGATTACCTGTAGCTGGAAAATCTCTTCATGACTACTGGACTATTCTAGTTATTAGCCTTAGTCAGTTTAAGTAGGTACCCCTGATCGTGGTACTCAGGGGTCCCTGCCCTGGACATGATGCAAGACAATACTGGTTCATTTGTACAAACATAATCGTCCATGGTGTCCAGGCCATTCATTCTTGTCATGTCATACTAGCCGTCGCAACAACATTCAATAGTTCCCATCATGCTATTAGTCGTGTCTTGTCATGTCATGCCATGTCATGTCAGTTACTTGCCATACCATGCCATGTACAATTATCAGTCCAATCGTGTCAATCAAGTCAAGGTTATCAAGTCTGTGACAAAAGGGTGCAAGCAAAAGGCACACGGGTATGCATGTGGGCTCAAAGCCTCTACACGAGAGGAACTACGCTAGGCTAGGGGGGCTCGAGCGTAAAATGGCTTTACGCGAGCAAGACCAAGGAAGGACCCTCTACGCGAGCAAGCACTCTGCGCGAGCAGGCACTGCACGAGAGAGAAACTCTATGCGAGCGAAACACTACGCGAGCGGAACTCTACGCGAGATTCTGCACACGCGAGAGGAACTCTACGCGAGCGGAACTCTACGCGAGCGGAACTCTATGCGAGATTCTACGCACGCGAGCGCCCGAGCGAGACTCTACGCACGCGAGACTCTACGCGAGATTCTACGCACGCAAGCGAAACTCTACGCGAGCGGGAGTCCCCTGCGTAGAGCTCGAATGAGCTCGGCGTAGAACGGATTACGCGGGCATGCAAGGCGTATGCGTAAAAAAGGAACACTATGTGGGCACGTAAAAACGTAGGCGTAAAGGAAAGTCACTATGCGGGCACGTATGAACGTGTGCGTAAAAGGCTCGTCTTCTCTCCAAGGCCGAGACTTGCAGCCATGGAGACTCAAGAACTCAAGGAACCCCATCTCGGCCAAGACTTGGTGAAATCCAGCCATTCAAAAGCCAAACTTGCATAAAATCGAAATTCCTACCACATGGAACTCTCTATTTCTGAAAACAACCAAGTTCAGTAGATCAAAACCATGAAGATCAAAAATACTAAAACTTAGATCTACATGAAATGAACCATGGAAATTAAAAATACTAAGTACTAAAGTGTCTTAGAATCTCGTGAGGAAGACAATGGAACAACAAAATTTAGTTCCTCCATGAAGCAAGTTGCACTTGCCTACTGCGGGCGGTCGGTGGAGAAATGAAGAAGAAGAAGAAGAGTAGTAATGGGAAAAGAATGAGGAGAGAAAATGGTTGTTGGGTTAATAAATGGGGGATGGTGGTAGGTAGGGGTTTGCATACTAACCCAAACCAAACCCAACCAGACCGAACCCAACCGAACTCGATGCATGCCCCAGCCAGAATAAACCACACGAGCCATGAAATGCCAACTAACCCATGCCAATACAAAAAACCCAAGACTAGCCAGCAAGGACAAGTCGAAATACGGGTCCGAGATGCGTACACGTATACCAAAATATGTATAATTAAAATCAAGGGTGACAACTCTACCCACCTTAAAAGAATTCCGTTCTTAGAATTTAATCAAAAGGCTAGAAATGTCGAGCAAGCTATACTAATCACAGGCAAGATATAACTAAACAGTCAATCAAACAATCAATCATGCAAGCAAGGAATCGAAGGCATGAGGCATAAGGAAGACATTATACCTCACGAGTCAAATAGGTCGGGATATTGCGATTGGATGTCATCCTCACGCTCCCACGTTGACTCACCAAAAGGGTGATGACCCCAAGCAATACATACTAACTTGATAGTCTTGTTCTCGAGTATCTTCTCTCTTCGGTCCAATATGGATACGAGTCTCTCCTCATACGAAAGGTTGGTACCAATAACCAATTCCGAATGATCAAGAATATAACTCGGATCCGGGATATACCGTCGTAATTGGGATACATGGAAGACATCATGCACCTCACGCAACGACGACGGAAGAGCGAGACGATAGGACACATCACCTACTCACTCTAGAATGTCGAATGGCCCTATATACCTAGGACTAAGCTTTTTCCGTACGCCAAAACGAATGACGCCACGGGTAGGCAGGATCCTGAGGAATACATGGTCGCCGACAGAAAATTTAAGGGGACGCTGATAAGAATCGGCGCAATGATGCTGGCAATCTTGTGCAACTCGAAGATGATCTCTGACTTGCCTGACCACCTCAATAGTCCGTGTTACCATCTATGGACCAAGCAATTGCCTCTCGCCTATATCATCCCAAGCTAAAGGAGATCTGTACTTTCTGCCGTACAAGGCCTCATAGGGTACCATCTGGATACTGGCCTGGAAACTGTTATTGTACGAGAACTCCACTAGATACAAGTGATCTTCCCACGAACCACCGAAGTCAAGTGTACATGAACGCAACATATCTTCAAGAGTCTGGATCGTGCGCTCCGACTGACCATCTGACTGCGGATGATAAGCTGAACTGAACTTGAGACGAGTCCCCAAACTTTTTTGAAGACTCTGCCAAATGTGCGATGTGAATCTGGAATCTCTGTCGGACACAATACTGACTGGTACTCCATGCAACCTGACTATCTGCCTGAGGTACATCTCTGCAAGCTGATCCGTCGACTGACCAACCCTGAAAGGAAGAAAATGAGCTACCTTGGTGAGCCTGTCGACTACAACCCAGATAGCATCTCTTCCAGCTGGGGATCTAGGTAATCCAGTCACAAAATCTATGGTAATGTGCTCCCATTTCCATTCTGGGATCGGCAAAGGTCGAAGTAGTCCAGCCGGTCTCTGATATTCAGCTTTAACTTGTTGGCAAACTAAACATCGAGAGACAAACCGGGCTATCTCCCTCTTCATACCATTTCACCAAAAATGCTACCGGATATCACGATACATCTTCGTACCGTTCGGATGAATCGAATACTATGAACTGTGAGCTTCTGCCATGATCTCCTGTCTGATATCACCACTGGACACACAAAGACGCCTTCCATGTCGAAGTGTACCATCCTCATGGATACATAACTCTGGTCTTCGTCCTGCTACACATTCTGTCCTAAGTCGCTGAAGCTTAGAATCCGCTGACTGAGCTAACTTGATCTTATCAACTATACTGGACTGAACTTGTATGCTGGCCATCAATGCCACACTGGTAGGAAGGACAACTTCTATATCCATCTTCTGAAGATCTGCTAACAACTCTGGTTGTGCTGTTAGAAAATAAACTCCAGCTCTTCTGCTCAGTGCATCTGCAACAACGTTGGCCTTCCCAGGATGATACTGCAGGTTGATGTCATAATCCACAAGTAGCTCTAGCTATCTCCTCTGACGCATGTTAAGATCCTTCTGGGTGAACACATACTTCAAGCTCTTGTGGTCGGTAAAAATCTCTACCCTATCTCCATACAAATAATGCCTCCATAGCTTAAGTGCAAACACTACTGCTGCCAGCTCCAAGTCATGGGTCGGGTAATTTCTCTCATGATCACGAAGTTGACGTGACGGATAAGCTATTACCTTCCCATGTTGCATCAAAACACATCCTAAACTTTCCCCTGAAGCATCACAATACACTGAGAATCCCCCGGTCCCATCTGGAAGCGTAAGAATGGGTGCCGTTATCAAGCCTCGCTTCAACTTCTCAAAGGATTCCTGACATTCTGCGGTCCAAGAAAACTATACATCCTTGCGGGTCAACTGGGTCATAGGTGCTGAAATCTGTGCAAAGTCCAAAACAAATCACCGGTAGTAGCCGGCCAAGCCAAGAAAACTGTGAACTTCTGCAACGGTACTGGGTACTGGCCACGTCTCAATAGCCACGATCTTTTGGGGATTCACTTCCACTCCACCTCTGGTGATGATATGACCCAAATATGAAATGCGATCGAACCAGAACTCGCATTCACTGAACTTCGCATACAATCGGTGCTCTCGAAGAATCTGAAGAACTACACGAAGATGCTGCTCATGTCCCGCTTCACTCTTGCTGTAGACCAGGATGTCGTCTATAAACACAATTACGAACTGATCCAAATAAGGCATGGAGATGCGATTCATGAGGTCCATGAATACTGCCGGCGCATTGGTTGCTCCAAAGGGCATAACATGGAACTCCCAATGTCCATACCTGGATCTAAATGCCGTCTTCGGGATGTCCTGCTCTCTAACTCTGATCTGATGGTATCCTGACCGCAAGTCAATCTTCAAAAATACGGATGCCTCTTTGAGTTGATCAAACAAGTCATCTATCATCGGAAGAGGATATCTGTTCTTGATTGTCACTGAGTTTAAGGTACGATAGTCAACACATAATCTGGACGTACCATCCTTCTTTTTCACAAGAAGCATCGGGGCTCCCCAAGGCGATCCACTAGCACGGATGAATCCTTTGGTCCTGAGTTCCTCAATCATCTTATACAAAATCTCCAATTCTGACGGTGCCATCCGGTAGACCCTCTCTGATACTGGTGCTGTTTCGGGGATCAAGTCTATGGTGAACTCGATCTCTCTTTCTGGTGGCATACCTGGAAGCTCCTCGGGGAAAACATCGGAAAACTCTTCTACAATTCTGGAAAACTGAACCGCTGCTGCTACTGTCATTCGAAATGCTGGAGGAGAAGGCTCTATTCCGCCTCGAAAAAATAAAAACTCTGGCTCACCATGAATATTAAAAATAATCTTGCTGATATTGCAATCTATTCTAGCATACTGGTCCCTCAACCAATCCATCCCTAGGACCACATCATAATCGGCCATCGGGAATTCTATCAACCTAGCGGGAAACTCTCTAACGCTAACTACGATCCGACACGAGAAAAAGACTATATCTACTCCCACAAGTTCGTTACCAGTAAGTATATTGAGCCTTACTGATAATGACTCGGGCTCCAGCCCTATCCGTATCACGAATCGTACAGACATAAATGAATGCGATGCACCAGAATCGAACAATACTGATGCTGGAAAGGAGTTGATGAGAATAGTACCTGCCACTACCTCATCTGATGCTAACTCCTCCTCCGCGGTCAAAGCCATCACTTGACGTTGCCCTCTAGGTGCTGGTCCCCTCTGCTAGAAACCTCTCTGGCGATTCTGGGTCTGAGCTTGGACTTGTACATACTGCTGGGGGTTCTGGATCTCCGAGAAGCATGACTCGGAAAGCTGCTCCTGAGTGCTGAGCTTGATCCTCTTGTTGTGGGAGTACTCGTTGAGCTCCTTCCGGCTGATTGGCTGGTCCAGGAACAGTATCGCTGAAGAAGACGACACAGGAAACAATAAGGAAGGACCAGGACAGATCAAGGATATAAGCATGTGATTAGGTCAAGATTTCAGAAATTTAGAGGGTACGAGCAGAGATCAAGGGCGAGTGCTGATTGAGACATCTATTCGGTAAACCCTCACATATCTTGATTCACAAGACCTGCATGGGCCACCACTTAAATCGTGTCACGCCCTACAAACCAGAATACTGGAGAGTGGGGGCGGACTCAGCCAGCTACATATATTGAAGTACAACCCACCTCGCTATACGGTCACGGCTGTCCAGAATACATGAGAGTTTATCTACAAGCCATCAGTCTCTAATGGTCATGAACAAGCCTATTGTCTCAATCTCAAGCAAGTAAATAAATATTACAAGATGTTAGAGCACCAAATATACAATCGTAAGGCGTCCCATACATTACATATTTGGATGATCATGAAGCTAGTCATACCAAAGGTGAGGACTAGCAAGAGTTTCAGTCATACATGATCAACCTTAGGATTTGTCAATCATGTTACAGCCCGTAGGCAGACAGTAAGTAAAGTTGTAAACGAGCTAACACTTGCTCGGCGGCTAAACTCCTCAAAAGAATAATTTTATAATAGAGTGGGAGAGCCAAAATAAAAACCCACTCGTTGCCAGGGTTACGCCTGGTGGTCACCATCTGGCTGGAAGGAAGAGAGATCCTTTGGAGCTGCTCCGATATGTGGCCATACAAAACCAGCTGGATCAGATCCCAGAAGAGCAAGTACCACAAAGGAGGCTTCACTTAAGAACAAAAACCAACATTTAGCACAAAAACATAATTATATAATAAAAGACTGAAAATATGGAAAATTATGATGATATAAGATAAAATAACCATGGAACTATTCAGACAACCAAGTTACAACCCTTAAACCAAAAAAGAACCGAGGTTGCAACCCTTCGTCTGAACGGAACTTGGTTTCCCACCATTTATCGGTAAAGTAAAAGCACAAGCAATCAGGCCATGTAACAGTCTTGTACAGGGTCAGGACAAGACTAGACTGGGTTAGACTCCATCCAATCAATCACGGCCAATCAATGAGTACGCTTGATACTTTAACTAATTAGGGTTATCACATGCCTAATTACTAGCAAGATGCAATGAGATGGTTCCAACAGCCACAAGCCCTACAGACCATCCAGGCTATTCGGACGCAAATTAGGGGTTGAATTCATGTGGGTACATCATCCAAGAAACGTATGTACCCTTAAGTAGCTTGAAGGGTGCAACACATGACTGTGTGCTGGAAATGTGCCATACTCGACGGCAGGCTACAGATCCCATGATGGGACGCCCAGATAACGGGATTGCCTGTAGCTGGAAAATCTCTTCATGACTACTGGATTATTCTAGTTATTAGCCTTAGTCAGTTTAAGTAGGTACCCCTGATCGTGGTACTCAGGGGTCCCTGCCCTAGACATGATGCAAGACAATACTGGTTCATTTGTACAAACATAATCGTCCATGGTGTCCAAGCCATTCATTCTTGTCATGTCATGCTAGCCGTCGCAACAACATTCAATAGTTTCCATCATGCTATTAGTCGTGTCTTGTCAAGTCATGCCATGTCATGTCAGTTACTTGCCATACTATTCCATGTACAATTATCAGTCCAATCGTGTCAATCAAGTCAAGGTTATCAAGTCTGTGACAAAAGGGTGCAAGCAAAAGGCACACGGGTATGCATGTGGGCTCAAAGCCTCTACGCGAGACAAAACTACGCTAGGCTAGGGTGGCCCGAGCATAAAATGGCTTTACGCGAGCAAGACCAAGGAAGGACCCTATACGCGAGCAAGCACTCTACGCGAGCAGGCACTGCACGCGAGAGAAACTCTACGCGAGCGAAACTTTACGCGAGCGGAACTCTACGCGAGATTCTGCACACGCGAGAGGAACTCTACGCGAGCGGAACTCTACGCGAGCGGAACTCTATGCGAGATTCTACGCACGCGAGCGCCCGAGCGAGACTCTACGCACGCGAGCGTCTGAGCGAGACTCTACGCACGCGAGACTCTACGCGAGATTCTACGAATGCGAGCGAAACTCTACGCGAGCGGGAGTCCCCTGCGTAGAGCTCGAATGAGCTCGACGTAAAACGGATGACGCGGGCACGCAAGGCGTGTGCGTAAAAAGGGAACACTTCGCGGGCACGTGAAAACATGGGCGTAAAGGAAAGTCACTACGCGGACACGTATGAACATGTGCGTAAAAGGCTCGTCTTCTCCCCAAGGCCGAGACTTGCAGCCCTGGAGACTCAAGAACTCAAGGAACCCCATCTCGGCCAAGACTTGGTGAAATCCAGCCATTCAAAAGCCAAACTTGCGTAAAATTAAAATTTCCACCACATGGAACTCTCCATTTCCGAAAACAACCAAGTTCAGTAGATCAAAACCATGAAGATCAAAAATACTAAAACTTAGATCTACATGAAATGAACCATGGAAATTAAAAATGCTAAGTACTAAAGTGTTTTAGAATCTCGTGAGGAAGACAATGGAACAACAAAATTTAGTTCCTCCATGAAGCAAGTTGCACTTGCCTACTGTGGGTGGTCGGTGGAGAAATGAAGAAGAAGAAGAGTAGTAATGGGAAAATAATGAGGAGAGAGAAGGGTTGTTGGGTTAATAAATGGGGGATGGTGGTAGGTAGGGTTTGCATACTAACCCAAACCAAACCCAACAGACCGAACCCAACCGAACCCGATGCATGCCCCAGCCAGAATAAACCACACGAGCCATGAAATGCCAACTAACCCATGCCAATGCAAGGAACCCAAGACTAGCCAGCCAGGACAAGTCGAAATACGGGTCCGAGATGCGTACACGTATACCAAAATACATATAACAAAAACCGAGGGTGACAAAGCGGTTATGGAAAGATTGAGTTAATTGATAAGATTCGATTTTTGTAGGATTCGAATATAATTCATGCAAATATTTTCATTATTTCCTTCTATCTTTTTGCAATCAGGTACGGCCAGGATTAGGATTAGGGTTTCGGCCTTCCCCTATAAATACTCTCTTCGTACTTTCATTAAGGACTTACGTTAAAATAAAGAGACGAAGAGAGTTGTGCGGTCGCTACCATTGGAGTTCTTTGAGTTCGTGAAAGGAGATGACAACGAGCGTTCCAGAAGTTCTTTCGAACTTGCTGGTTCCTGGGAGCAGATCGCAATAGGACAAATTTTGTTTTGAGCAACGGTGATCTTTATCACCCCAGCAAAGCGGGAGGTCGTCGACGATCGCCGGAGAGGACGTTCCGGTCGACGTGGAGGAGGCTAACGTTCCTCATCCTCCTGATCTCCGACGGGATCTCGCCGGACTGCTGGAGAAGGCTTGGGAGTTGCTCGGAGAAGGCTTGGGAGCTCGTCAGACTAAGAGGGAGACGGAGAGGCTTTTGGGAATTGCACAGAACAAACTGAGAGAGAGAGAGCGGATGATGGAGAGAAACATGAGTGAACTACTCCCAAAAGAGCTAAAAGTTACTTTCTAAAAGCTACTTTAAAAACTTGATTACAAAAAAAAAATTGGGAACGTCATTCCTCAGTATGTCTTTACCAAACGTAGTTTCTTCCATCGTGTGAGTTATAACTCGGAAAGTTAAACCGCCTTTAGGGGCTGTTTGGATAGATGTAACTCTTTGAAAGTGTAAAAGTGGTACTTGCAGCAAGTTGAGTTTCTGTGGACTTGCAGCAAGTGGCACTTTCCAAAATGTGTTTGGATGGAGTACTTTTTGTCTGATGAAAGTGGAAAAAAAATTGGTTTGGTGTTTGGATAGTTATGTAAGTAGAAAGTGGAAGTTTTTTTTGAGATGTGGTAAATCTAGGTATGGTTACTCCCAATTTTTTTGTATGGATTAAAATTTTACGACTTTGATAATAATTTTTTTTGTATGGATTAAAATTTTATGACTTTGATAATAATTATTATTTTTTGTATGGATTAAAAATTTATGACTTTGATAAATTAAAGGTAAAGTAAATTATTTATGATAATTAAGTTAATTATCATAATTAAACAAGATTAAATTGTAATTAAATTTTTATTTAATTTTATTTATTTAACATATAATTATTAATGTAAATTTTCTAAAATATAAAAAAAATCATATATTTAAAAAAATGTATTGAAGACAAATTTTATTGACAAATTAAATTAATTACCATATTCAAATGAACAAAGAATTAATTATCATAAAAATTTAATTATATTGAATTAGTTATCATAATTAGATTGAATTAATTATCATAATAATAAAAAAAAAACTTCCACCAAACCAACCCCCACCCCCTTCTTCGTCCAGACTTCTTTCTCTCTCCACTCTTCTGCATTCTTCTTCTTCTTCATTTTCTTTTTTCAAAAACACACACTCTCTCTCTCCTCCTCCTCCTCCTTCTTCTTCTTCTTCTTCTTCTTCTCCTTATTTTTTTTCAAAAACACACACACACACTCTCTCTCTCTCTCTCTCTCTCTCTCTCTCTCTCTCTCTCTTCTCCTTCTTATTTTTTTTTAAAGAAGAAATGTTCGAAGCCTCCACCACCGGACGGCTGCTTCCGGTCTTCGAGGTCGCCTCTGATCTAGGGTTTCGAGCTCGGCCATTGGAGTCGAGGGGAAAAAGAAAAATTTGCTGATGCTGTTGTGGTAGGGTTGTTAGCTGCGAAAAGCATGGCGGAGAAGAGGACCATCGTCCAGTTGCAGCCCACTCCCCTCACTTTTTGGGTGCAACCGGAAAGCAGAAAAAAAGAGGGGACAGAAAGTAGGTTGTGTCAGAAAAATACCACTTGCAGCACAGTTACATCCCCTAACCAAACATGGAAACTCCTACATGTAATGCTCACTTGCAGCAAAATTATACACTTACTGCCCACTCCTCTCTTTCCAAACAGCCCCTTAGTAACATCTTGTAGCCTAAAAAAATTAAAGATATTTTCATCTAAGGGAAGAAATTTTTTTCAAATGCACAGAACATAAGACGTTTGGGTAATTACGAAAAAAAAATCTATTGCCAGTGTCACTGGCACCGGACATATTTTTTTTAAAGAGTTTGTTTGGCGTTAGTAACACTAGCGTCCATTTTTTTTTTCTTAAAAAGTTAATAAAAAATCCCGACATCAGTGATCCTGGCACCAACCAATAAAATAAAAATGTTTGACACCAGCGGAACTGGCGCAGGATTTAAAAAGAAATAAAAAAATTCGACACTAGGGACACTGGCGCAAAAAAAAAAAGTTTGGCGCCACTGTCATTGGCACCAAACTAAATTTCTTTTTTTTGGAAGTTTTTTGTTTGATTTTATTTACTTTGGTTTGATTTATTTTTTAGTTCGATTTTAATTTTTTAGTTTTTTTTAATCTATTAGTTACTTTATTATTATCTATACTATGAATAATAAAAAATTAATTAGTTAATATTTTTGTATATAATAATTTGTAAATTAGTCAATAAATTTGTTATTATATATATATTTGTTAATATACAAATTAATATATAAAAATAAATAGATATATGTATTTATAAACAAATTAATTTGTATATTTTTATTTATTTGTATTAATAATAAATTTTCTATAATAAATAAATATATTATTATAGATAATAACAAATTAATATACTAATTAATATAGATAATAACAAACAATTATATTAGTATACAAATTTGTAAAAATAAAAATAAATTAATATATAAAATAACAATAACATATACAAATAATATATTAGTATACAATAAAAATATACAAATTAATATATTCAAATTAATTTATATAATAACTATTAACTTTTGTTGTTATCCATATTGGTTAATATAGAAAACATGTAAAATAAATAGCAAGAACTAGTATATTAGTTAACATATTAGTTCCATTGGCGCCAAACAATTTATTTTTTATTGGTTGGCACCAGTGTCATTGGCACCGAATTTTTTTTTTTAATTTTAAAAAATCGAACGCCGGTGTCGCTTGTGTCAAATAGATTTTCCATTTTCAGGACGCCAGTGACACTGGCACCGGATCTCTTTTTTCCATAAATTTTCCAAACGTGTTCTGTTTTGTACAATTTGAAAAAAAAAATTCTTCGGTCAGATAAGTTTTCTGAAAAAACTAAGGTCTTCAGGGATTTTGATAGAAGAAAGAAGGTAGAAAAAGAGCTAGAGAAAACTATATTTGTATCATGTCTGTATCTACCAAAGACTTATATATATATATACACAATATTGCTAAGTTTACTACCAAATTCTTACAACCTTTTTACAACCTCACTCACCAACCCCTTACACATGGGTCCCACCACTCCTTACATCCTCCCTGCTACATGGGTTCCATCCGACCCCACCACTTACTCCTCTCCTCCAATCGAAATCCGACACGTGACGAGAGTAAAGGAGTTGTAAGAATTTGAATGTAGGCATAGCATTGCTCATATATATAATATATTAACCATCCTTTACACTGTTACAGTAAGATTTTTTTGAGATTTTTTAAGGAGAAAAATATTTCTAAGTAGATGTCCCAAGTCAACCAGTTAGCTAACAACAAAAATAACTATAATGAGGTTAAAGTACATAAAGACCAAAGTACATAAAGACCAAAGTCCAAAAGTGGCAATGCTCCACTTTTTTCTGACATAAGCACAGGGATGTGGATGACCGGATGAAGATTCGATTCATGGCAGTAAGTAAAGTAAGCCCGTGAACTGCATTTTCAATTCCACCACCTACCAATAACAGTGCACGAAATAATAATACTCATATTTTGACATCTGTCACACACACACTGTGCCTAAGGAGACTGGCAGGGACGGTTTTTTTTTTTCTTTTTATGTAACATCAATTTGTCGATTTACGTTCGCTCAGAGAAGAGAGGGCACGAACCAAATCGGAGCCATCAATTGTTGCCGGTCTTTGATTCTGGAACTCCGAGGCCGAAAGTGTTCGATGATGCCCTTGCTCATGTCGAACGTCCTCAGGTTCCCGACCTCAATCTTCCCGGAGTGTGGCACTTGGTCCACGAAGTATACGCAGTTCTTCCGCACGTCGCCGACGTCCCCGGTCGTCGAGAGCGACAGGGAGCACTTGCTGTCCAGGAACAGCGACTGGTCGCCCAAGTCCTTAATCTCGGTCCAGCCGCAGTCCGACTCGACGTCCAGCCTCGCCACGCTCAGCTTCGTGGTGATTCCGCTCAGCTTCTCCCTTTGGCTCCTGACCCGGAGAAGGCCGCCCGAAGGGGAGGACACCAGCTGCACGTGGCACGAAGCGTGCGCCGGCCCGGCGGCGGCGGCGGCGACGTCGTCCTCCGCCGCGCAGGCCGTCCCGTACAGCCCGGACGCCTGCGGGGAGGCGGCGGTGAGGTCGAAGGACCGGACCTGGCCCCCGGTGAAGAGGGCGAAGAGCTTGCCGTCGTGGTGCGCGATGTCCTCGACCCTCTGCGAGGGGGGGCACGAGGGGTCGAGCGGGGTCCACGCCCCGTCCCCGGGCCTGGCGAAGGCCAGGTGGCAGCAGGAGAGCGAGTAGACGACGGCCGCGGCGACGAGCCCCGCCGCGCCGGGGGCGGCGGAGGACACGACGGCTTTTCTGACGTCGAAGAAGGTCTTGGTCCAGGGCAGGGTGCCGAGGGACGGGAGGTCGGTTCGGGCTCCGGTGACGGGGTTGAGGAGGTATGACGCGGCGGAGGTGCCGGCCTCCAGCATCACCAGGCGCCCGTCGCGGGCGCCGACGCACGCGGCTGCGGAACTCGCTTCCACCGGCGGCCGCCGCGTGCCGCGGAGCCGGTACGACCGGCTGTCCGGCGGGCTGTGGAAGCTGTGGAAGCCGCCGCCGCGGCGGCGCTCGTCGTCGGCGAGCATTAGCCAAGGGAAGTGCGAGGCGGAGGGAGGGTGGGCGGGCGCGGCCGAAGCCCAGGAGGCGCACACGGCGCGGAGCCGGGCGTGGTCGGGCATCGGCAGGCGCTCCGCGATCGAGCCGAGCAGCTCGTCGGGGAGGCCGGACCAATCCCGGTCGCGGTCGCGGCCGCCACCGCTGCCGACGATGCTTGCTCTCAGTATGTTGCATGCTCGGCTAGTGAAGTTGCCCATTTTTGGAGCGTTTGTGGATGATGACTACTCCCAAATGCCTCCCTTAAATTCTTACTGCCATTTATCGGGCATGGGACCACATAACAGGATATTGTGATGTATTTGATTTAATTTCTTCGTGGATCACGTTGAGTAAAAAAGAAATTCGATAGTAATCAGATTTTTATAATTTACAGGTTGCGCCAATCTTTTTATGGACTTGTTAGACAGGGCCGGCCCTGAGTTCATGAGGGCCTTAGACAAAATTTTAAAATGGAACCCATATATAATATAAAAAAATTGAAATAATAATAAATTAAAAAAATGTTTCAAGCAAGAATTGAACCTAAGACCTCTAGTGTTGAATTTTAAAACATTAACCACTACAGCACAATTGTTTTATGCTAAGAGAGGATCATGTTACATATATTAGTTCTATTTTAAATACAAGATTACAAATATATATAATTAAATTAATTTTTTTGGGTTCCTATATTTTATGGGGCTCTGGGCGGTCGCTCTGGCTGCCCTGGGCCAGGGCCGGCCCTGTTGTTAGAGCATCAACAGTACTCATCCCAAATTTCTAGATTCTAGTTTCGAAAATAAGGAAAATTGGGTTAGAGTTTCATAGTCGTCCTGTTCCAACCACGAGCTATAGTTTGGGCCTTAGAATTTATACATTCAGAATATAGAAACTCATTGTGTAGAAAATAGAAAGGCCCTAATTTCTAGATCCCAAATTTTATATTATTTTTGGAAAAAAAATAAGGATGACACATGAGTCTATATCTATTCATTTCATTGTGACTAAAGATAAAATTTTGAGCTCCATCGACTATTGATGTCCTTAGAGTTCTTACAGAATGTTGTTATTAGGAGTACAAATACGCTTCAATAATATCATTGGGCATACACATAATAAAGTAGCAAGTATGACACACTCAACCTTTAGACAACATATATTTTATTAAAAATAGCACATTTTAGTAATTTTCTAGTAAGGACATTCATTTTACTTGCCAATTTCTAATATTTGAAGAGATTGAAACACATTTAGCCCTACTGGCAAGAAGCAGAAACTGAAAAAGCATCAAAATCAATGCAATCCCACATATAGAACCACACAAACCACTTGCTACAAGAGCCAAGATAGATTGCACGAGCATATGCGGTGACTTTCTCACTTGGACAAATTGTAATCTACATTTATACTAATAAAGATTGGTTAGAAGTATATGTCGAATCATTTGCCATAAGATACAACCTCTCACAAATCTCAAAAAAAAAAAAAAAAAAAAACTTCTCTTACAAAGTTTGAATGAAGGAAAACTTCTGTATTGATATGTACACGAATTACAAATCTCAATGAGAACTTACAAAGAATCTCTACAATCTTAAATTTCTAGAAAAGAAAAAAAATGTGATGATCCATGAATTCCTCTAAGATGCTTCAGAATTATTGAGATGGATGAGATCTTTAGGAGAACTCTTCCTACAGACAATTAGGTTGTTAAAACTCTCTTTTAATTTATAGATTTTGTCCACACAGGGTAGCTCCAGCATTTTGGAGGCCCTAGACAAATCCTATAAATTAGGCCCTCATCCTTTTATATAATTGTTTTTATAAATTCAGCAAATCCAATAAATCCAAAATACAATATAATTAGTCCTTGAATACACATAATTTTTTATCAAGATTCAATAAATTTAGCAACTCCAGCCTTCAAATTTATTTAAAAATGAAACCAAATAACACTAAACTAAATCTAAGAAGTAAAAGTTCATATTCTTCTCATTTTTTTTATGTGCAAAATTGTCAATTAAAAAGTTGTGATCAAGTGTAGCTTCCATTTTTTCTTCGGATTTCAGATCCGGCGGCCGCGTCCCAAATGAAAAAAAAAAAAATTAGAGAGAGTCAGAGAGATGAATCAATTATCACTTATCACATGATAGTATTATTTAGAGAAAAAGATAGATATGATATTAGCTATCAAATACTCAAATTTTTATAAAATTTACACGAGAAAAAAATAGACGGTAGACATTAAAGAAGAGAGTTATGAAAATACCTGCGACTGCGGGAAGGAGAGGACCGTTTCCCCTCCTTTTTTTTCGTTGAGAGCAATTTTCGGAAAGGAAAGAGAGGAGATGGAGGCATATTGGTCGGTTGCGGGAGGGGGAGGGGGAGGGGGAGGGAGAGGTTTACGTTTCCTTTTCTTAGGTTTTAATTGGCAATTGTCAATGGCATGCCAACCATGGACATATGAACTTCAGCCTTCATAGCAGCCATGGACTTCAGTTTTCATGGGCCGCAGGAGGCCACAGGCTTTAGTTAGTTAGGTTTTCTTTTTTTCCTTGCCTATATCAGTAGGCCAGAATATTTTGGAGGCCCCCTTCGGGGAGGTGGCACTAGGCACAGGCCTAGCCGGCCTCCCCTGGAGCCGGGCCTGTGTCCACATAAGAGAAAGTAATAGCTTGAGACCAAGCTGATGAGTTTTTAGCAAAAATAATTTATTGTAGTGCTAAAAAAGGAGAGGGAAGCTCTCTCTCTCTCTCTCTCTCTCTCTCTCTCTCTCTCTCTCATCCCTTCAAAAGCTAAAGTAGGGATCCTTCATTTAGCCCCTAGGGGCTACTTATAGAGTTTAGGGGCATTAAAGCCCAAGTAACACAACGACTAAATAAGCCTTCAAATAGGCTAGAAATAAGGCTAAAAAGTCTTCAAAGCCAACAAGGGGGCTATTCAGCGAAGCTAGTATAATGCTCCGCACTGCACGGTGCATTACGCTGAGTCAATCGATGCGATGAGATATGAGTTTGATTAGAGGAAGTATGATTTCAATTTGAAGAGGTACTAACTCGGTTGGTTTTTTGTGCATGCATATGCGAAGTTTCTTGCGATCAGAATATCGTCATGCGATGAGTTGATGCGTGGGGATGATAGTTCGAATCAGTGGTTGTTCAAGAGAAGGCAAATTGTTCACATGGTTAGCTCAGATGAAATGATCGTGCAACAATGATAAAGTGTTGGGTCGCATTAGTTCGGTGAAGCGACAGGCAGAATGGCTTAAGTTGAGTGGGCTCTCCCTTCTTCTCAAGTAAAACTTTGATACAGAAGGGGGTATCAAAGTTTCGATATCCCCTATGTATGACAAGTGGGCCCCTTTCAAGGTTTATGTAAATATTTATGTGTATACATTTTACGAAGAGGGAGGGGGCCACCTGTCATACCTAGGGGGTATCAAAACTTCAATATCCCCTTCTGTATCAAAGTTTTTTTTTCCTTCTCATCTACTCCTTCATTCTTAATAAAAAAATTTCTTATGTAATGGTATCGATAATGAGTCCACGGGCGTGGTCGAAAATATAAAAATCATAGTGCGTGTTGAACATTATGATAGAACATCGAACATTGAACAATTGAGGCGAATGTGCATCAAGCGCACAAGTCGCAATAGGACATTGATTGTAGAATATTAAAATGCAACATCGTGGCATGCATCAAGTGCATGATCTAGAGAAAATTAAAAACTAGGCCTTAGAACATCGAATATTTATGTCGAGCGTGCATCAATGCATGGGAACTATACATATGACTTCGTATGCGAAGTAGATAAGTTGTGGCACAACGCTATGGTACTGTCGTAACATCGAACGATATGCTTCGTCCGCGAAGCATGCAGTTATGGCACAATTATCACAGAAATGATATTATGTGAATGACTATTATATTAGCTAATTGTGCGAAATACGGCACGTTGTATAGGTGTTTGGGACCTATGGGTCACCGTTCGGGGCATCATGCATCAACATGAATGTGTTGGGGCATATTGTCGACGGAACTTGAGACAAATGGATGATGTAATGATTCAATGCAATTTATGAGTTCATCCACGAGAACTAATTTATGGTTGTGATGGAATTTTAAGTGTTGTACATATTGCATGTTCAATGGACTTGGACAACTAGTGCACGGGTTTTGGTATCCCTCGAACGTCGATCATCGGGGCACCGGGATCGTTCGATCTAGGAAGGAATTGAGGGATATTTATGGTGGACTTCATTCAGACGGGTTGTGCCCTGCTATTGATGTGATAAGCCACCTACCCGTAAGTTAGTCTGCTTTGTATACTGGGCTAGCAATCCGTACCGAAGCAACCACCGTCTTTTATTGAGATACAGTCCATTATGGCTCAGAATGCCAATGATCTCCATATGGATAGGGCCGATGGTTTGAGATTAGAATTGAGTGCACGGATAATCCTGACACCCTTACAGTTATGATAATGTCATTGATTTGCAGCCAGGTGAGATGAGATGAGATGATATGAAGATGTGTATGATTCACTATGTTTATGTACATTATGTGGCTAACATTGTCTGTTGCAGGGACATGGTACTCATCACATTTATGATTCAGATGTTGTTTATAACGTACTTTCATGAGTACATATTTTTACTGCTTTGAATTATGCCATAAAACTGATACTAAGGCAATAATAGTCACCAAATAAGAGATTGCTTCACTAAATTACTTAGGATTGGTTTAGGCGAGTGGGTTACCTCAGTCATCAATATACGACAATATACGACAATAGATTAGATAGGTGTGCAGAAGCTCTTCCTACAAGATGATGCTTATGCTATAAGAGACATGATGTATGGAATGAAGAAATCCTTTGTCAACTAAGAGAGATCCTGAGTGCTGTAAGCCTAATTAGCATTTTCACTTCAGCTGTATTAGAGCCTTTGTATTATGCTTCTTAATTAATAAAAGTGATTCTTTGTATAGTCCGATGTATCTCTACCTAACGTTGCTTATGTATTGAATTGAGACAAGCATTTTGAGAATATATCATCTTGTCTTGCACGAGTGCAACTCCAGACTCATGCGGCATTACGCCCCAGCGAGTATGATAGATTCAGATAAAATCGATGCGATGACGAACGATTTCTCGGGGCGGAGCGTGACAACTAGCTCGCTAATATTGGGGACAATGGACTCCAAAGTTCATAACAGAGCTAACAACGAAGTTTTGTCATTTTTTATTCCCTACTATAATTATAGTCATAATGGCCTATTATTAGGGCCATAACAACGCACTAAGAAGTTGTGTTGTTATACCCTAAATTCTTGCTCAGTGGAGTGGGAATAGGTCAAACAAATTGTAACCATCATCCGCATAGCGGATTAGCGTCCTGTGATACTGTCTAACTACATAACAAAACTCATAGATGCACAACTACATGCAATAGAGTTTGTAATACCCCAGTCTCAAAATATTTAGGACTAGGAATGTAGACATGCCAGCCGTATAATAAATATATGTAAGCTGTAAAATGCAGTAACACCATGAAAACTAATCTCATCCACAAAATAAGGGAATAAAGGATATCATATAATCAACTATGAATTGTCATTGGTACATGTAGTTGGGAGGAGACAAATCTACTACCAACTATGAAAAGAAACACATAACAAAAGAAAGGGTTTGGCGAGCGAAGCGAAGACGATCAAAGTACAATCATCCTCGAAGAATTAGAGATGATCATGGTCACGGCTAGAACACCTGCGAAAGACAAGAGCACACACCTGACGAGATAACCAGGTCCTCAGAGGGACGTAACAAGATACATAATATCATGCCATATAAACTGAATAAGTACTACTCAATAATAAGTAAGATTGGATCATAACATGGTACAATACCTCACCATCTGAATTAGCGTACCATACCCCCAACCAAACAAGGATAGGAGATGGCACACTAACCCACGGTAAAATATCTTTCCAGGTCATGAATCTAATATGGTATCCAGACCCCAATAAGGTTCAGTATCTTCTCATCGAAATAGTGAGCCACACCTACAACCAAATAAGGCCAAGATGTGGCAAACTAGTCCGCAACAAGTTACTCTTCCAAGTCACGGTCAGATACAAGTACCCAAACCAAAAGTACTCATACCTAACGGATAAGGTAGCCTAACCAGTCAAAGTGTATGAAGTTTTAAGAACATCCTCCAACGCATGGGCCTTGGCTAAAATGGGATCGGCTTGGTCCCCCCTTGGGGCACCAAAGGCCTAATCAATAAGAGCATAACGTTCTGTAGAACGTCAGTGGCCGTCAGTAATCATGGTTAATCTCACCCGCGTCTCCGGCGGAGCTCACGGGTTACAAAAGGGAAAGTGCATAGTAGTCCATACGCTAAGGTATTTTCCTCTCCGCCCAATGCCTACTATGTTGTATCCGCAACACAAAACCTCTATTAACCGCTAAGTCAAACTAAGCATGCAACCTCTATTAGCGGTTATTCCTATCGCACGGCTTATACGTACCTGTGGCCAGCCAGTCACGCATGTCCGAGTTCTACATGCGACTCGCAACTCCATGGTAAAAATGTGTCAAGACCTATGAATGCAACACACAAAGGGTGGTCCCTTAACTCTAAGTTCAATGTATAAGAAAATAGTACATAGCAGAAAATAGAACTAAACAGTAAAAATTTTATCTACTTATGTCATGTATCACAGTTTATTTTACAGAAAATAAATAATGAATAAATGCATGAATATGAGCTAAAGTAAAATAAACAGCTAATGGCAATGTATCTTGCCTAATGTGACGCCTGGTGTGGAACGATGATTCAACAAGTCCTGTTTTGTCCAATAGCCGGGATCGATGTGTAGGGGTTCGAAGTCGCGAGAAATTAGAAATATGATCAGTCACGTTCAATGGTGAGAATCGAAGGAGATTTGGAGTAGAAGAATACTTATACTATTTTAAAAATATTTATAATATTTGAAACTAGGTTTTATTAGTCAAACTATGTTTTAGGAAATACTTGAAAAAAAATAGTTTTATCCTAAAATACTGTAAGTTTATCAAAATAGGTTTTCTAGGTAAGACTATATTTTATTAGTTGAAATAGTTTTAGGAAAATAAAAAAAACTTAGGAATTTATTTTATATTTTGGAAACTACACTTTAACGGTCAAAATAGATTTAAAAAATATTTTGGAATCTAGCAATTCATTTTATAATAAAACTAAATTTCAATTTAACAAAAATATTACAAAAATATTTATATACTTCAAAAAAACCCATTTAAAATATAGGCAACCTAAAACTCTATTTTGTTACAATTATTTATTATCATATACATTGTATGGGTAATAATAACAACTATATGAAAATATTACAATATCCATATGAAAATGTTAACTGTATCTCTTTCAACCATCATAAACTATAACAAATAGTAATGATAATATAATAATAATAATAATAATAATAATAATAATAATAATAATAATTGTAAAGTCAGTTGTTCTTCCTGGGTGAAACCAAAGGAAACAAACAAAAATAAATAAATAATAAAAAAACACAAATGATGGAGTAGTTAAGAAGAGGAGAGAGATAGAGAGAGAGAGAGAGAGGGAGAGAGAGTTTGAGTAGCAGAGTGGAAATTTTTTTAGAGGAATTTTTGTGAAAGGGAGAGGGGAAAAGTGAGGAAGTGGAAGAGAGGAGTTACCGTGGTGGAGTAGAGTAGGTCAAGGAGGAGGAGGCGCGAGCTTGGCGGACTGGTGGTCGGGCGATCGCCGAGGGCGCGGAGGGTTGTAGGAGAGGCGGTGCAAGCTCGGCTGACGTTGTCAGCCGTCGAGTCTCCATGAATGCTCGAGAAGGAGGCTGTGACGAGGGACTAGGGAGGTGAGCGGTGTCCGGATCCAGCGAGGGTGGGGAGGCACAGCCCGCGGTGGTGCACAAAGTGGTGGCAGCCAGGCACTGCAGTGGTGGAGGAGGTCGATCGATGAGGTAAGGGTGTTCCCTAAATTTAGGGCTTTTGTTTATTTATGGTGGTGTTGATGCTGGGAGGGTGGCAGTAGTTTTTGGGATGGCTCGTCGGAAGGTTTTAACGACAAGGTGGAGGTTGATTCAGCATGGGTGGTTTTTTTTGTTGGTGGTGATGGGGGAGACGATGATGTTGATGATAGTGGTGAATGGGTGTTCAGTCGGAAAGGAGCCGAGATGTGTTCGCGGGATGGCTGGCCGGTTCTACAGGAGTAGGTGGCGAAATGTGGTGGTGGTCGGAGGTGGGAGAGGGTGGCAGTGTGTTGTGTTTGGGTGGTGACCGGGGGCGGTTGTCCGCGGCGGGGCGATGGTAAGATTGTGGTTGGCCACCGGCCTGGTTTGGCCGGGGACTAGCATGGTCATGGGTCGATGGTCACAGTGATGGTGGTGGCTTGATGAGGCTAGGAGGGATGCTAGGATGGCGATGGCGGTCGATGGTGGTGAACTAGTGGGGACAGGGCCGGAGTTGGTCGATGGTGGTGGCCGGGGGTGATGGTGCGCTGAATCAGTCGGGAGAGGGTGGTGATGAAGTTTTGCCATGGGCGAGGGGTGAGGGTGGTTGTCGGGGTGGATCGGTCGGTCTGATACGGGACGCCGAGGGAAGGGCAGCGAATGATGGTTGGGTTAGGTTAGAGATTTAATGGTGTCGGGAGGTGTCCGACACGAAAAAGATTATACATGTACAAATGGAATAAGAGTTTGGATGTGGAAACATGGACACGATGCACAGCACATTTGTGGAGGAATTGTGAAATAATTTATGGATGAAAAACTTATGGAGGCTCTCCTTATATAGGAGGTTGATCTCCTAGTTTGATCAGATGTAGGAGAATTTAAATTCCCATTTAGATAATTCACCCCTTTTATTTAAATCAATTCAAAACAAATTATATAAATCCAATATTCAGTTTAAATCTAAGTAAAATCTTATCTCCAATTATCTAAAATCAAATCAATAAGTTAAATTTTTATTACCATAACTAATTAAACAATAAATCCGTAAATCTAAAATATGTTTATAATAAATAATAATAATAATAAATTTCAAAAATCAAATTAAATATTAATAGGAACTACTTCAAAAATACCTTTTAAATAAATTAAGATAATTAATAAATAATTTTGAAAACCAAAATATCTACATGAATTATATTATGATGTATTTGTATGCAACTAGTACAAAATATCTACGTAAATATTATTTTTGAAATTGGTATAAATAAATAAAAATTGTCACTAATGCGACGAAAATTTCTATTTCAAACAAAATAAATACTGATATTGAAATGAACTGTATGTTTTCTATATTAATAAAATCCATAAATAAAACATTTTCAAAATATGTATCTTGCACATATTCGCACTCGACGAGCAAATATGGAGAACGTAAATCCGTGTGTGACGTACAATACGCAACAAAAATTAAAACCAAAATTTATATTAAAAAATATAGTAAAAATTAGGGGTTTTTACAGAGTTTGATAGCTAGTCAATAGAGCTAGATGGTTGTGCAATGGCAATGAGAGTTCAGCAGGATTAGTTAGGATGCTAGCTTCTTTAAGTGGAGTTAGGCTTCGTGTGGGCCATAGAGCTACGTTTATAGGCTTGTTTTCTTTATTTTAAAGGAAAAATCTATAATGTTTTGAATTTTTCTAGCCCGTGTTAGGCTCATATGGTCTAGCGGTATTCTAATAATAGTTTCACCCTTATGGCCTTGTACGGGCCTAGGTGTCTAGGGATTAATTTTTTACGTATCAACAAAGATTATAATATGAAATCACTCACCACATCGTGAGTCTACAAGGACTGAGCAGACGGTTTTCCCTAAACAGATCTTCTTTCTCGAACTGTCTTCAAGTCAAGCCTACAAGCGAAGTACAAATTTCTTACAGATTTCTTGCATTGTCTCCTTGAATATCCTCAATGAGCATTGCAAAAGAATAGTCCTTATGTAATGCCATGCTCCGTACAGTGCATAATATTGAGTCATTGACTCGAAGAGTTAAGTTGACCAAAAAAGTATCGATACGAATCGATGAAAGTACTAAGTTAACCTGAAGAGATGGTAAGTTTGATTCGAACAAGTATTCATTTTAGTTGGTTTCATATGCAAATAGACTAGCCTTTTACACTAAATTGTCAGAGGTCAGCATTTTGCCTCATTTACAATAAAGTCTACATAAAACAAAGTATTGCCTCGCAACGGGCTGAGGCACGCGCACGGTAAGCAGAATCTAGGGTGGTTTAATGGAGCATGAAGTGCTCGAATGGCTAAGTTAGATGAGTTGGCCGTGTAGCAAAGTTAAAGAATCGAGCCGCGTCGACTCGGTGAAATAATAAGGCGAATAGGCAAAGGTGGAAGGACTCTGACCTTTCTATCCTACTCTATCATGCCTAATTAAAATGTACCATTATATGCTAAGTTAACCTATCGAGTCCACGGGCGTGGCTCGAATGAGAGAAAATTTTAGTACGTGTCGAACACTAAGATGGAATATTGAGGCAAAACTTGCATCAAGTGCACGAATCGGAATAGAACATCGAGATGCTACATCGACGAGTGCCTTAGTGTACAAACCATATAACGTCGAATCACTATATCGGTGAATGCCTCAGGCCATGGGTCGTGGAAAATCTATCAAATCGTGCCTCCATGCATGAGTTAGAGGGCTAGAATATTGAAAAACTATATTGAGGCGAGTGCCTTAGTGCACGAGCCATAGATCATTGACTACTCTATCGAGGCATTATCGAGGCATGCCTCAAGTGCACGAGTCAGAGGAAATGAACATAAGTCACAGAACATCGAAAGGATCGTATCGAGGCATGCATAGAATACATGAAGCACATAATAATGAATGTTAAGTCATAAAACTTTGAAACACCCTATCGAGGCGTGCATCAAATGAACGAGTGCGTAGAACATTGAATAATGGTATTGAAGTGTGTATATGTGCACACGACTTATGAAATATGGCTTCGTATATGAAATAGACAGTTGTAGCACAATTATCATAGAATTGTTGAATGTGGCATGTTGCCTCGAAATGCTTAGGGCTTTCAGATATTTCATTTGATGAACATTAAGTTAGGATATTATGTCAATGAAAATATGAGACGGAAGAATGGTATGGTGAGGTGATGTGATTTCTGAGTTTCAGGCTTAGACTGTGCTTATGTTGTATGAGTCAGATACGTATTGCTTGGTCAAATGGAGTTGGATATAAATCGTGTACAGGTTTTGGCTCCCTCGAACGTGGTACTGTAGAAGCATAAAAATAGCACAGATGGTACGGAAGTGCAGAAGACAACTGTTGCTTCACATATGCAAGTGCATCTCGAAACTCCATAATTGTTCTTCTACAAGGCTACAACTTCTTTGAACGAAGAGATCTACAATCAACAGTTGACGTATGCAAGGCCCATGGTCGTCCAAAGCTAAGTCAGGGGCGAGCATGACAGGGAAATGAGTGGAAACTGTGAGCAAGGTCTCACCTAAAAGCTTATCTTTTTATAGGTTGTGTGGTCCGACCCACATGACACGTGGAAGTCGATCGAATGGCTCCAAAATAATAGGATGAACCTAGGACTCAGCATAATGAATCTCATTTAATAGATTCATTTGACTAAGCTTTTCAGTTACCCTTCTCGAGCCCCTCAAAGTGGCAGCAATTAAATGGGTGTTGACTCAGCCGCTCAAAGACAGTCATTTCCTTAGGAGCATAGCAACTTAGACGCTTCATAGAAGCACAGCTCTCTCATAGCTGCCCAGAAGCGCCGTGCCTTCAATGCCTTTAACCGCCACGTGTCAGATCAGCAGTAACCTTCATAAAGTAGTTACAATAGATCCTCCTGAAGTCTCACGCGCACAGCGCTCCTGCGTGCCAAAACCTTTATGCACATCGTATATGTGCTTGCCTGTAAATAGAAGAAGTTTTCCTTCGTTCAAGAGATCTGGACATCTTTTGATTGTCTATCCCGAGTTTCACTCACAAGCATCAGAAAGTCCGAGCAAGTTCCATTCATCGTCAGATCGTCAATGGAGTAAATGAGCCGTTGTAGTGCTTGTCTCCACCGTCACACTTTCCCAAAAATTTTTGTACCTAGATCTCTTGTTTATGAATCTCTTGTACTTTTTTTATGTTTAATATACAAAAAGTTCGAATAACTTTTATCATGGCAAACACAATGGCGACTCTGCTGGGTACTTTCTTCTCCTTCGACTAGAAGATGGTGACGCAGTCCGACGATAATTTCCTGGGGTATTCTCAAAAGATGTTGTTCGTATGTTTCAACCAGCCAGCTTTTGAAGCTCTCATATGTGAAGAGAAATCGAGCCCTTCAAAGCGGTTCATAAAACTAAAGAAGACTTGACGTACTTAGGTTCCCAAGACTGTTGCAACGAGCAGCAAGGAGGAGGAGGACGCGCCCAGAACCCTCTGAACGATAAAGCATCAAACATGCCTTTGACCACTGCTGCTGTACTTCCTCGGCCAACTCCCATTGCAGAGAAGTGTAGCTCTCCTGCTGCAGGCCTGATGAAGGCACAATGTAGGAAGACGGGCACAGCTTCCCACTTACGCATGAAGACAGCTGTACAAGAGAGAATTTTTGTCTTTGACAGAATTACCTACCCATCGGGTAAGGCGATGTTAGACTTTGAATGTTACGTACCTTTTAGGGGTACCGTAAAGAGATCCAAGGCAGCATGCGCCTTGTGCGATCAATGAGCTATGCCAACAACCATGTTGGATTTCGAACACCATGCATCTTCCAGGGATGGCTCAAAGAAATCTAAGGCGGTAGATGCCTTGCACGACCCGAGTGCTACACCAACAACTATGTTGGACTCTGATACTACACGCCTTCCAGAGGTAGTATGAAGAAGTCCAAGGCTGCATGCGCCTTGTGCAATCAACGTGCTATGCCAACAGTTAACCGAAGACCTGCATTGACAGTCACGCGTACAACAGACGGAAAACTGTACAAAATTTGTTCGAGTGCTTCGATGCCTCGACCAGTAAAACCTCGCTATCACTTGAGCGCTCATGTGCATGATTCAAGCCAGGGGATACATACTGTGGGGATAGACTCATGCGAGAAGCATTGCTGTAAGCATGAAGTAAATCTGCCTCACAAGCAACTCTTTGACCAGGACCTAAGTGTATCTTACACACAGGAACTGGAAAGAGGAAAGCTACCCTCACATCTGCACTCATACCCGCAGCTTCCGTACGAGTACGAAATGAGTATAGGTGTGGAGACGTCTAATCTGCGCAACATGATCTCTCACAAGCGCAAGGCAACTGAGGATTCTAGCACGCACAATATGTCTGGCCCGAGGTACATTGTCACCCTCGTTTTCTGTTATACGTATTTTCAGTATACGTGTACGGAATCCTGACCCATATTTTTACTTATCTTGCCTTGAAAGCTAATTTTGGTTTAATCTTGCTTAGGTTCATCATGGCATATCATGGTTTTACTTGGTTCATTTTGGTTTGGTTCGGTTTATTTTTCCTTTGGTTCAACATGTTAAACCCCCCATTTAAAGCCCACCAACCCACTCTGTCTCCTCCATTACTTATTCTTCTTCTTCTTTCTCCTCTTTCATTAATTCCTCCACCCACCAAGCTTAGGCAAGTGAAACTTACTTCATGAAGGAACCCTCCATTTTATTGTTCTAATTTCTTCTATGCAACATTCTAAGCTACTTTATTTCTTAGCATTTTCTATTTTGATGGTTTATTTCTTGTAGATCTAAGTTTAATGTATTTTCGGTTTTCTTGGGTTTGATCTTTCAAACTTTATTATTTTCATGTTTGGATTGTTCCATGTTGTAGAGAATTTGATTTTACTCAAGTTAGACCTTTGAAAACCCGAATTTTGTTTTATTTTGAGCGATTTATGACCTTGAGAAGTTCATGGGTTCAATGAACTTGTGTTCTCGGGTTGTGGAAGAAGTACAGTGCTGCGGCGCATAGACATTGATATGCTCCCACTGTACGCTTCCTTGGGATCATTTCCATATATATGCACCCAAGTTCCCCCTCACTCCCTCTAGTGGGTGCATAGCCCCAAGGCCCTTCCTGGCTTGGGCGCATAATTTAGCATGCGCACAAGTGCACCATGCCTCCTTCCTTGGACGCATAGACCCTGTCAGCACACTTGTTATTGAGTGAGTCTCTTGACTTTCTCCAAGTCATCCTGGCTACACTCTTTGAGCGCATATATGCTGGCGCATATATATGGGCGCATTGTCCTGGGCGCATGCCTCCTCTTGGGCGTATGTATCCTAGACTCCCATCCTCTTGCACGCATGCCACTATGGGCGCATGCTGCCTTGACCACCCCCATGCCTAAGTGTATGTTGCTTTGACTTGCCGCTTCCTCTTTGGGCGCATAGCCCTAGGACCCATGTGTGGGCGCATGATATCCCCAGGTTCCTCTTTTCGATATGAACTCGACATGAACACGATGTGAGCATGACATATTAATGGAATGGTAGCACTTGATGGTGGACGTTATGGTGCACCCTTGACAAGAAATATTGACATGATAATCTGTACATGACATGATATGTGAACACGACATGATACATGAACATGAATATAGTAATAACATGACAGTGGCCCGTCGTGGCGCACTCCAGACAAGAACATGACAAGACATGAACATGACAGTGGCCCGTCGTGGCGCACTCCAGACAAGAACATGACAGGCCATTACATGCTAGTGGCCCGTTGCGGCGTACCCTTGACAATTAAATATGATATGTAACCTTGAACACCGTTGCGACGGCTACCTCAACTTGCTAAGTAAATTCTTGTCTTGACACCGTGGGTGCTTGCTTAAAACTTGTTTGTACAAGCTACTTGTCTAGTCTCGTCTTGTATCATGTCTAGGACATAATTCCCTGATTACCACGGTCAGGGATTCATACTGAATCTGACTAAGGTTAATGACTAGATTGATCAAGTAGTTTATTCTAAGGGAGATTTTCTCCAGTTACAGGCAATCCCGTTATCCCGACCACACCTGATAGACTTGTAGCCTGTCGTCGAGTAGGGCACATTTCCAGTCCACTGTCATGTGGGACACACTATGAAATAAGTACAAGTCACACTGTTATGTGTTGCACTCTAAGCCATCTAATAATTCTGGATAACTTTGGTAATCAACCTTGCCTGGATAACTTGGATAGCTGCAGGGCCTGTGACTGCTGGAATATCTCATTACATCTTGCTAGTAACTAGGCTTGTGATAACCCTAGCTAGTTAAAGTATCAAGCTGTACTCTTTGTTTGGCCGTGATTGATGGGTGTAGTAAAGTCTAGTCTTGTCTAAGCAATGTCAGTCTATAATTATTTCAACACATGCTTGTTCATGCTTTACTCTTGTTAATAATTGGTTGGAAACTAAGCTCTGTTCAGGTGAAGGGTTACAACCCCGGTCCTTATTTGGTTTACGGATTGTAGCTTGGCTACCGAAATAGTCCTTTAGTCGTCTTATCGTTTATCATCTTGTTTTTCTCTAACTCATGTCTTTTATTATCCTTTATGTCT